>CM063511.1:113972904-114052904 GCA_032207245.1 Pardosa pseudoannulata
TTATTCCATTTAAAAAAAATGCTTTGCATGTTCTTTCAGAATAATCTACCTTTAAAATATTATTGACTTTTGTCATTTCAAATTGTATGTTTTTCATATAATATAAAAAATATGCACTAGAGGAAAAAGGAAAAATATTTTAGTAGCTTTTTTTCGATTCATTATAAAATAAAATGTTTATTCCTTTTAAAATGAACTTTTACATGTTCTTTCAGAATATATTTATTTTTAATCTTTAATAACTTTTGTTATTTCAAATAGTATGTTTTTAAAATGTTATAAAAATATGCATTAGATGATAAAGGAAAAATCCTTTTATTAGCCTTTTTTCGATTCATCATAAAATAAATGTTTTATTCCTTTTAGAATGAACTTTTAGCATGTTCTTTCAGACTATTCTACATTTAAAACATTACTTTTGCTATATCAAATTATATGTTTTTAAAATAATATAAAAAAATATGCACTAGAGGAAAAAGATAAAATCATTATATTAGCCTTTTTTTCAATTCATTATAAAATAAAATGTTTTATTAATTTTAGAATGAAAATTTTACATGTTCTTTCAGAATATTCAATTTTTAAAAGATTACTTACTTTTGTCATTTGAAATTATATGTGTTTAAATTAATATAAAAAATATGCACTAGATGAAAAAAAAATATTTATTAGTCTTTTTTCGATTTATTATAAAACAAAATGTTTTATTTCTTTTAGAATGAATTTTTACATGTTCTTTCAAAATATGTTACCTTTAAAACATTACTTTTGTATTCCAAATGATGGTTTAAATAATATTTAAAAACACTAACATTTTAAAAAATATAGTAAATATATGCACTAGATGTAAAAGAAAATATCATTTCAGTAGCCTTTTTCGATTCATTATGACATAAATTCTTTGATTCTTTTTGGAATGAAATTTTTACATATTCTTTCAGAATATTATACCTTTAAAAGATTATTTATTTTTGTCATTTCAAATTGTATTTTTTTAAATTAATATAAAAATATGCACTAGATGAAAAAGGAAAAATCATTGTAGTAGCCTTTTTTCGGCATATTATAGAATAAAATGTTTTATTAATTTTAAAATGAACTTTTACATGATCTTTCAGAATATTCTACCTTTACTTATTTTTACTTATTTTAAAGCTTTACTTATTTTGTCATTTTAAACAGTATTTTGTAAAATAATGTAAAACAATATACATTAGAGGAAAAAATCATTTTAGTAGCCTTTTCTCGATTTATTATAAAACAAAATATTTTATTCCTTTTAGAATAAACTTTTTACATATTCTTTCAGAATATTATGCCTTTAAAAGATTACTTACTTATGTCATTTCTAAACGTATGTTTAAATATATATATATATATATATATATATATATATATATATATATATATAATATATATATATATATATATATATATATATATATATATATATATATATATATATATATATATATATATATATATATATAATATATGTACTAGATGAAAAGAAAAAAAATATAGTAGCCTTTTTTGATTCATTATAAAATATGATTTTTATTCCTTTTAAGATGAACTTTTACATGTTCTTTCAGAATATTTTACCGTTTAAACTTTACTTACTTTTATATTTTAAATAGTATGTTTTTAAAATAATATAAAAAAGTATACATTAAATGAAAAAGAAAAAAAAATCTTTTTAGTAACCTTTTTTTCGATTTATTCTGAAATAAAATATTTTATTTGTTTTATAATGTCCTTTTGTCATGTCTTTTCCCTGTTCTACCTTTAAAACATTACTTACTTTTGTCATTTCAAATAATGTTTTTAAAAAACATAAAAAATATGCATTAGAGGAAAAATAAAATATCATTTAAGTAGCCTCTTTTCGATTGATTATAAAATAAAATGTTTATTTCTTTTACAATGAACATTTTACATGTTCTTTCAAAATATTCTATGTTTAAAAAGTGCGAACTTTTGTTATTTCAAACAGTGTACTTTTAAAAGAATGTAAAAAACACGGAAACAGATGAAAAAAAAGAAATTCACTTACCATGTCCATTTCCCTTACCTTCTCCATGTTTGTTTTTCTTCGTTTTCGTTTTATTGACAATACTAAAGTAATAAGAAATTTAATCTTTCATTTTAGATACAAATGTTATAATATGTACCATGTTTTCTACAATGTTAGAATAAAACTGCAAATATAATGCGTGATAAGTCATATTCCATTTTGCAATTTCACATGTATAAAAAAACCCAGTAATTTTCCTAGTTTTTTACTATACGTTTCACTACACTAATTTTATAAATCATAATTTTAGAATTCTCTCAAAATCTACATAATCTATATACTTTTACTATTGTTACATCTGCAATATAGAATATTAAATTATTATTATAAACCCGTAATGCAAGAAATGCATAAGCTTATTATCATTAAAAAAATGTTTACCCCACAAGGTAATTCTAGGGTAAAGCTTCAAAGCAAGAATGTATAGTAAATACAAATTTTAGATGAAATTATAATAACTCTATAGCAATTAATTGTACTTAGATTTACCTTTTCAGAATAAATAAATTTCGTGTTTTCTATGTATTTTTATGTGTTTTATCGGTTATTGTCTCCTTAATCGATGAATATGTGTTATGTAGAAAAATACTTAAAAGCTATTTTATTTTTACGACTGATTAAACTATAAAAATATGGAGAAATAGAAAAGAAATGCTGTACATAACAAAATTTATAAAATTCTGGTATTTTCTTTTACAAAAAGATTATTTCTGCTATTGAATGCATCGGAACTTTTAATGGATCTAGCTTCTTAAATATTAGGGAGTAAAATATTGATTATTTAATCAATAAAGAGAAAATTATTTTATATCCTCGAGCCAAAGATGCCCCATATAAATGAAGATTAGGCACGGAATTTCTTTCTGTCTTTATTATGAGAAATAGTAAAATATAGATTAAAAATGAATGTTCTCCGAATGTACCATAATAAACCACAATGCACTTACTAACTATACAATAACCAACCCATCTGGTTCAAGCACGGTGGACAGATTTATTGTGACACGTATACATTTAATATCCTTTGTTATCTTTATTTGTAAAATATTCCTCCGGATTCTGTTTCCGCTCAAACAAGTATTCTGTTTTAAACTGGCAAGATGCCCGGTATTTCACTTTCTTTCTTTGAGGTTTATTTACGTTACAGTACACTCACCGTCGTTAATCTGAAGAGCATTTGTTTACGGCTACTGCAATCTGAAAAATTAGCACACGCCAAACATTAATCGTTTTGTTTGATTGTTTTTAAACTTTAATGTAATTTTGAAATATCAAATTTAAAATTTTAATTAGATATTTTGGTTTTTAAGATGTTTTAAAATGGCTCTTCAGAAGTGATACTCATTTATAAAAAATAGAAAATATATAGTTGTGCTCATGTATTTATTTTGAGGAGAAATTTTATTATTTGATCCCATTTAATAGCCTTAATATATCTATCTATCTACTATCTATAATTATTATCTATCATAATATATGTATGTATTTTTATATATAAATATATATATATATATATATATATATAATATATATATATATATATATAATATATATATATATATGTATATATATATATTTATATATTTATATATATATATTATATATATATAAATCTATCTATCTATCTATATATTGTATATATATATATATTATATATATATATATATAGAATATTGATATATGACATGTTAGACTCATTCAAAATATAATATGTTTATTTCTGTAATAAACATGAATCTTTACAAACAGGAACACTTTACACTGTGCACACAGACAATGTGATCCGATAATTTTAAGTCATTCTAGGTAAAAGACTACGAATAATCCCTAAGCACATTGATGTGATACATATATTGTTTAAAGAGAACTCGCTATTTTGGCTAAACTAGTAGACAGATGCAAGTCTATAGCTTGTTAGGGGGAAAAATATAGAATTAAAAAGAACTCACTTTATGAACAAAATTATTAATATTATATTAATATATAATAAAGGATTTTAATATAATTTTTATATATAATATACATATATATATATATATATATATATATATAGATAGATTTATCAGTTATAGAACAGTATTAAAGATATATATTATATTAAGATAAATAAGAAAGAAATTATATTTTATATATAATATATACACAATATACACACACACATATATATATATATATATATATATATATATAGTATATATATATATATATATATATATATATATTATATATATATATATATATATATATATAATATATATATATGTATATATATATATATATATATATATATATATATATATATATATATATATATATATATATATATATATATATGTATTATATATATGTGTGTAACATAGCGTGGTCTGCTATGCTACGAGGATGCAAGAGAGTCTACGGAACGTAGTCGTCACCGAAAAAGAATACGATTTTTTGGGAGAAGTTTCGTAGCATCTTTATTAAGCAACATCCAGAGCAAAAATCCAACAAAGGATGGTCGCACAGCCTTATGCTACTGGTGTGAGAAAGGAATTCTGCAAATTAGAAGTACTCTTAAGTATCAAATTCGGTTGGCGAGCCAACAGAAAGAAAAAAAAAAGGGTTTAACGCAGAAAGGCCACTAAAAAGATGATGAAATTGCGGATTTGGTGGTTTTTTAATAGAGGTGTTAGCAATTTTAGTTTAGGATTAAAGTATTAAATTTTTATATTACATATATATATATATATATATTATTAAAAATATATTAAGCATAAGTACAGCACCCTATATTACTTGTAAATTATAAATGAAATGAAATGATGTCATTAGTGCCCAAGGGAAGTTGTGATTCCTCACTTTAGTTAAAATTGTTTAACGTGTACATAACACACCTGAAGGGAAGTAACATCTTAAGATCTGGTTAAACCCTTAAGAAACTAATGTTACCAAAAATACAGAAGAATTTATGTGGGCAATAGCTACATAAAACTATATCTAAACAACACTAACATACAATAAATATATACATACATATTTATATATGATGGTATATAATTATATATGATGATATATATACTTATATATGATGATATATATATTGTTATTTTTAGTAGTATTGCTAATTAAACGATATAATTATTGGACTCTATGATAATTTTCAAATATATTAGAAAATCTTCATTGTAAATAAGCAGTTTAAAAAAAAGGAAGCAATTGAAATTTAACATAAAAATATTAAATTTAAAAATAAAATAAAGCTTTACCTGAATGATAAAATTCACATTTCTTTAAAAATCTGTAATTAGCGGTATTTTTATAATAACTATATATTTTTCTTTTTATGAATTTCTTTTTTGTATTTACAATTTTTCCTTTTTTTCCTTTTCACTCGAAAAACTGATCTCATTTATGTATATAGTCTTAAAACTCTTCACAAACCCCATGGAAGTGTTATAACATTTTTTAAAAATCCTGGACATCTCGTATGGCAGACAACAGCTTTATGTGACAGTATTTATTTCCAACATGTCACGGTATTTATAAATTCTTTGCTTGTCATGTTACCTGCCATTTATAGAGAATTTACGAGCTAATTTAGTCTTTCTCTGGATTTAAAAAAAGAATCTGAACATGTCAAAAATACTGTCTTAAATGTATTGTCAAACAGTACTTTATCAAAATAAATGCTTCTCGCGATATCTTGATTGGGGAATTAGATATTGTTAAGGATTTCTGTGGGTATTAAATAATTTCTACATATTTTTGTTAAATTCTGACAAGCCATGGGTATTTTTACATAAGACAGTTACTTAAATGCATTTACACACACACATATATATAGTAAATATATGTGTATGCATATATATATATATATATATATATATATATATATATATATATATATATATATATATATATATATATATATATATATATATATATATATATATATATATATATATATATATATATATATATATATATATATACAGAGAGAGAGAGACCAGTCATATTAATGTAAACACCACTTTTGATGTGAATGTTAAATAAGCAATCGAAAAAGGCACGTGTCATCAGCAAATTTGACGGATATATGAAGTGTATTGTTGGCATTCGGAAAACTTTTAGTTCTTTTAGTCATGCAGAAATGGAGTAATTTGTCTGACGTCCAATACGACATGATCATTAGCTTTCGGGTCAAAGGTGGAATCATGTCTTAAAAGACTTTCTAAACTGTTAGCGGACGACGATGGAAAAAGTATAAGGTACATGGCAAAATGGTACTATCCAAAATCAGTGACGTGGCAAATGTGGTGCACCACAGGCCATAGATGGCAAAGATAAACGACGGCTAAGGAGATGCCTTCGGGTGAACATATGTGCAACCTTTGACCACCGAACAGCTCAGATTAACCAAAGGGCTACCAACAGTGTTTCCATAACGACTGTTCATTGAACGTTGCTGAGTATGGGCCTGCAAATCAGAAGTTTTATTAATGGACCTATGCTGACTGTTATCCATCAACGAAGGATGAATTTGCACACCTATACTGACTTTCCACAACTGGAGTTTCAATGATTGAAGACAAGTGTCTCTTTCCAATGCACCGTTCCAATTTAATATCTTTTTGATGCTCCATCATAGAGATGCAAGTTTGCTTATACGGAATGAAACTTCTAATAGCAAACACCCTGAATCGCCGGAAGGGTCCAAGCTCATAGAGAGAGTATTATAGTAAACGGTATTCTCTGGGTGCACTCATCATTGTGGAATTCACGACTTTTCAACAAAAGTATACATCTATCCTTGCGGACCAACCAGACAAGTCGACTTGTCATAATGCTCTAAGTGTACGTGTGTGGTTCGAAGAGGTCCAGATCGAGGTTCGAAGAGGTACGATTTACCGTACTTCCTTGGTCAGCAAATTCCCCGGGCTTGAATCCAGTCTAGAATCAATGAGAACACCACAATCGAATAGTTCGTACCATGGGTTCTGACACGCGTAACCTAGCGAAGCTGGTCACGGCACTGGAATCTGAATGGCTCAACTTCCGAGTGAACAAATTTTGGAACCTAATTGACTGTATTCCTGCACGTTTTACAATGGTCAGCTCTGGGGAGGTGGTTATCCTGGAATTTAACTGGTGTTTACGTTAATTTGGCTGGACTGTATATATATAAATATATAAAATATAACAAGCATATTACAATTCAAAGAGATGCTGATGTCTTGATAATATGTATATTCGTGAATATTGCACAGTTTCACGTTCAAACATCAAACAATACTACATATATCTATGGATATATCTATGGATCTATGGAATACTACATATATCTATACTACAATATCTATGGATATACATTATTAGGCATTTAAATAAATATAATGTTTTGTTGGCAAAAAAGGTTTCAATTTATATTAAAACATAGTGTCTTATCATTTTTACTAAGTATTTTCTACATTATTAGGTATTTAAATAAATATAATTTTTTTGATGGCGAAAAAGAATTAAATTTATGTTAAAACATAGTGTCTTATAGTTTTTCCAAGTTATTTCTATATTATTAGGTATGTAAATAAACATAATTCCTTTTGTTGGGGAAAAATTCAATTTCTATTAAAAAAAAAAGTCTTATCATTTTTTACAAAAATTTTACTGGTCTCATTAGCCATCGTCTTGCAAAAATTAGACAGTTGCACTCCAAAACCAAACCAAACCAATAATTTTCTACATTATTAGGGTTAAATATAAATATAATTTTTTAATTGGCTAAAAAGAATTCTATTTCTATATAAACATAATG
This sequence comes from Pardosa pseudoannulata, assembly GCA_032207245.1. Lineage (NCBI taxonomy): Eukaryota > Metazoa > Arthropoda > Arachnida > Araneae > Lycosidae > Pardosa > Pardosa pseudoannulata. Next base: position 113,980,773 of record CM063511.1, read on the forward strand.
TCTTATCATTTTTCCCCAAGTATTTTATTATATTATTAGGCATTTAAATAAATAAATATCCTTTTCCCCAAGTATTTTATTACATTATTAGGCATTTAAATAAATAAAATGTTTTGTTGGCAAAAAAGAGTTTAATTACTATTAAAACATAGTGTTTTGTCATTTATTTTAGTATCTTTCCAATATTTAACATCTATTAAAGTTCTAAATATTTAAAAGTGCTGTTACATTATATTGTACAGTTTCTAATAATCAATTCGAACCGTGATAATGAAAAGGGATTAATTGACTTTCGTAAAATGCAAATGCATGTTGTTGTTCTGTTTTCCCTTTAATTAAACCATCTTTTCAATGCAGGTAGTGAAAAATATTTAACGTATTAAAAAGGTTTTTCATTTAATTTTAACACATGAAACACAGAAATCCGATGTTTTAAATATCTGCCAACTTTTTCTATAAACGTAGTTTTTTAACCCTCCGAGTGGAACACATCTAGAAAAAAATTCTCTAAATTACGCTAACGTCAGTGGCCAAAGAGTTCTATGATTTTTACCTTCACTCTTTGTCGACTAGAATGGAATATGGAAAACCCACCCTCGTTATTGTCCCTTTACTTCTGGTTACATATAGATATTTAAACAGATATTATAGATTGTTAATTTTTAATACACATAAAGCTCTTCAAGTCTGGAATATTATCCCATAAGATATAATGGATTCTAAAAGTACAAATAAAAATATTCTTTGAGAGACTTATTTATATTTTTTACGAAAGTCGTCCAAGATATTTAAGGAGTGCAATTAGAGATACATCTGTAACCGCAAACGAAATACTTCGAAACAGACATTTACAAATCCATGAAAATCTATCAGTGTCTTTGTGCCTCAGGTGGTAGGGTTGCATCCCTCAAGAAATGTCAGTGAAAGAGGGGTGCAGTTCCTAAACAATAGACCTGACCCTCCTACTTCATAACTCCATGGGGGGAAAAGCACTGGCAAAAATGTACATTACATCCATTTTCGGAGCTTTATTGGAGGTCGAAAACTGTACGTTTTGAAGTCATCATCGGTGTGGCGGAATTGTACGTGCGAACCGCTTAGAGGGTTAATAGGAAAGTTCAGCAAGAAATTGAACAAGTGCGTTCGAAATTTGCAGTTTTTTCAGAAGCTTCGAAAGGTTTAATTGTCCAATTATAAAAATACTGTCACGGCTGATATTCTTATTACATCTCTGAGTTATTAAACTTAATATTTTATCTTTATAAAAATCTATATTAATTCTAAAAACACCATTATGACATCCGTCTACTGAAATCATTTATTGTAGACTATATAAAATCCCTAATCTTTCGTAACATGCAAATGCAAGAATGTGTTCAATTTTCCCTTTAATTAAAGCATCTTTTAAACGCAGTGAAAAATATTTAATTCATTAAGAAGATTTCCATTCAATTTTAACATTTTTAACAGTACAATTTTTTTAATAGTAAAGTTTAGTAAGAAGCTGTACAAGAGCTTTCGAATTTTCAGTTTTCTTCAGAAGCTTCTAAAGTTTTAGTTGTCCAATTATAAAAATAGCTGTCTCGTCTGATATTCTTATTACATCTCTGGGTTATTAAACTTAATATTTTATCTTTTTAGAAAGCTATATTAATTATCAAAACACCATTCTGACATCAATCTACTGAAATAATTTATTATAGACTACATAAAATCTCTAACCAAAAAACGGAGTAATATTTTATGATTATTTTACTCTAATGATATTTTCAGTACTCTCAATTTTTGTTCAACAATAAATACATTATAAAAAATGTAACTATAACTGATAATTTATCTGGTTCATTTTTTAATTTGGGAAGTAAATAACTTATCAATTCATATCAGTTCATTAAATGTAAAAAATATGTCTCAAAATCGAGATATTACAGGCGAGCGAACGTTTATTTCAGATTTGTTTCAGTTTGACCGTCTTTAAAGGAAAATGTTCTAAACGTTTATGAAGTAATAAGGTATACGTATTCTCTATAAGCAAGAAAAAAATATCTGCTTGAAATAAGAATTTTTATGTTTAAATGCTGCTTTTTGTTTAGGAACCATGTTGGTTCATAGTGTCTTTTAAAGTCCTCTATATATCTTAAGTGATGCTTTTGTCTCATTAGACGAGAATAAATTATATGCAAATATATAAGAACTTGAATTTCTAATAAATGAACATAATACCTCTTATTTCAAATGTCCAGATATAATTTCTTTACTATTATATATAAATAACTAGATTGCTTTGTGTAAATACTTATATGAAATTATGCAACAATATGTAGATACTTTACAAAATGATCTCTTTATTAAATTACATAATAATGACTATTTCAGATGAACACCTATATAATTTACTAAAACTATATTATTGACTTACTTCTTTACTATTATATATAAATAACTAGATTACTTTGTGTAAGTACTTATATAAATTTACACAAAATGATATCTTTATCAAATTGCATAATAATGACTATTTCAGGTGAATACTTATATAATTTACTAAAATTACTTTATTGACTTACTTATTTGCTGTTTATATGACTAGAAAAGACTCATACAGTTATATTAACATTTTTCATAAAATAAAATATACAGCAGATATATTTTTACCTGATTGTCTTAAAATAAAACTGCTGTCTACTAAGTTAAATGAATGATCTAATTAAATAAATAAATTTCTATAACATAAAAAAGGTATTGTTTTATGAAAAAAAAGAAAATGTTGCAAATTTTATTACAGAGCACGTACGATACTTTGAGTTTTCATTTTAATTTTCTCCTAGCAATAAAAGTTTTGAATTATTTTATTATTCACAAGAGAGGAAAATTTTATGACCAGTACTACATCAGTGTTAATACACTTGATCTATAGATAAAAAATATTTGTTTAAAAAATATGTTGCAAAAAAGGTAAAAAAATTTAAGACTACAGACAGACAGAATTTATAGCTATAAAATTTCGAAATCTCATATACATACACACACACACCTATATATATATATATATATATATATATATATATATATATATATATATATATATATATATATAATATATATATATATATATATATATATATATATATATATATATATATATATATATATATATATATATATATTACTTCAGAGCCTAATATTGTGCATAATAACAATTGTAAAATCCTAAATTCGCCTTCGTGGTTACAGAAAACCAGTAATTCGAAATAACCTGCAAAACAACTTTGCTCTGTTTCCTTGATTGAGCCAATTAACTATAACAAGTATCCCCAAGAGATAGATTGGAAAAGAATGTAAGTGGCACAATAAAGACAAACTACCAAATTATTCGACGTTTTCATGCCAGAGGCGTTTCACACATTTTGACTCAAACCCATTCATTTTGTCTGCAAACACTATTGGGATTTCATTTTTTCTTCATAGTATATACAGCTATATTAGATTTTGAAATACATTATTTGGGAATTTACGTTGTTTTTTTTACTTATTCTCAGTTTTATTTCCATCTTGATAGACATAATGCTTTAATTTGTGTTGCTATGTACACACTCTAAAAAGAGCTGGGTATTTTGAACTTTTAGATGCCTGTATTGGTTCTGGTAGTTAGACTGAAAATTAATAGAAAGACAGTTATCAACAAATTAAATATAGGGGAATAGATGAAAAAGATCAAACCTTTGAAATCCCTCATTCACCGGTAAATAAATCAACTTGATGATACTGAGCTTATCTTGCGAAATCCTCAGACAACAGAATGTCATTTCTCTTGTCTTTCTATGATTATTCACTGATGTACAGTCATTGAAGTGAGTATGTGCACAAACTGTTCATCTCTTTAGTGACTACAGCTGAATGAAAGAGCTTGAAGAATAGCTGTGCTTAAAAATTTACTACATACTGGTAAAAAATTTCCACAGATACATCAATTACACGATGAAAATTGCAGACTGTATGTATCGAGTAGAATGAAGTGAGTAGTTTAGACTCTTTAAAAACAGCACGCGGTCAAGAAGAATCTCAGTCAAGGATGATGCTGATGTAGATTATATTTTGTAATTGAAAAAGCACTGTCATGCCATTCATTTGTAGCATTTGATTAAAGGAAAACAAAAAGTTGCCCCAAAATACTGTTAAACATCCAGCATAGTTTTTCTCTTTCATCTAATAAAGTACTAATGCCGGCAAAGTCGTATTCAAATTAGTGCCACTGGCAATTGAGCTATTGCCCAGATAGCATGCATACTTGCAACAACTTTGATTTTTTCTGGATAATATCTTTTCATACCAAATTTGACTCAACAAACTTGCAGCAAAAATCCTACAAGTTAGATGGAACATAAGGAGACCGCTTTTTAGCAACGCTATTTTGCTGCAAAACTGTGGCAACCTTCTCATGACATCCTTGAAGCAAGAGAAAATTCTTAGACTTGCTGAAGTCTTGTTTCAAAATTGCAGACGTGTCACGCTGAACTTGCTGCAAATTTTCAGGCTTTCAAAGCAAAACTGCTGCAAGTTTGCTGGAAACTAAATATGCTATCTGGGTGGTGAGGTTTTCAAGGAAGAAGCAAATTCCAGCTAATATGCTAACATAAGGAGAAGCCCTGCCAGGCAGTGGCAGAAGGTTCATAATTCAGTTTAATATTATATTGTTTTTCCTTGTTTAGAATGCCTTTAGTTCATTTTTCAAGAAATAAATGATTTTCTTTTATAAAACTTAGGGCTTATTTTTAACAGCTCACATCATTCAACTGACTCTGCTAAGTTGTTAATTGTAGTTTGTGTAACATAGAGATGTTGTTTATTTGTGAGTATTTGCAGAAAAGACTAAAGTTGAAAAAAGACTTAAATTGCTTTCAGGCAAATACCTGCATCACTTCTTAGCAATTATCTGGATATAATCGGACTCCCGTTTTGTATTTCTATTTTCTGTAGTAGTCAGTTTTTCAAGAAGTAGCAAAATTCCAAAGTCATAACATAAGAGAATTCCCCCTGCCAGAATGAGAAGCAAATTCAGTTTTTAATATTTTTAAGAATGTTTCATATATTTTATAATTTTTATTATTATTCAAATAAATTATTTTTTATATTACTTTATTTTCATAAAACATTATTAATTTATTTTTAATACATAATTTAAATCTTAATTTTTAATTGTTGTTTTTATAATAAAAAAGTTAAATTGTTATTATTGCTTAAGACTTATACCAATACATACCTCCTTTATCCGCAATTATTGAAATAATATCGGACTTGTAGTCCCCTCCAAATGTTATGGGTTTTATCTACCCTATTTCTGTAGACCTAGTTTTTTTCTAAAATAAATTTAATCAAATATTATTTGCAAACCATAAAAAGGATAAAAACCATATTGAAAAACATGAAATCATATTATCAAACCATACATACATGGCAAAAACCATATTATTCCAATCCATAAAGGAGATTCTGAAGAATGCTACAAATGATCAGCGAACCATTGAGGCAAAAAGTGCATTGTAGGAGATTTCCCAAAACTGGTAGAAGATGAGAAAGATGAACTGAACAGAGAAACTGCACTTAAAAATTCGTAAAGAGAACATTATAGATTTTAAAACAAAAACTTAATATTTGCTTTATAACACAACTAGTATAACTTAGAGCAAGCACCAAGGATTTCATATCTATAATTTTAAAATAAATATTATTTTTATCAAAAAAAAATTTCTACAATATTATTTTTTTAAATAACATATTAAGCAATATAAAAAAGCCTATTAAACACAGTACGTTTCGAAATTAAAATTTATTCAATTTGATATATAAAATAACTAGAACAATACAATAAAATAAAATTCTTAGAATATAAATTGTAAGATTACAAATTTATCCATTATAAAAAATAAGTAAAATTAATTAAATTCAATATGTTTTGACATTAAAACAAGTTCGATTCGTACATAAAAACGTCGCGTCCGTCTCTGTCGGTGGTCGGGCGAACTTTTATACTTTTGAACAATTGAAAACGGCAGTATTGTACCAGTAACAGTCCTTTTGACGCACGGACGATTAGAGGTGTCAAGTGTGCCATTTTTTGTCAACGCACCGACAGAGAAAAGAAATTGTGCTTTGTGGGACCGCGTCGGTTGAGCACCAAAGGGCGTTTATGCTACTCACAAGGACAAGGGTCAAAGAGGGGGGGTTCGATCTCCCCTAAAACCGAGGTTTCCTGTTTGGAAAAGAAGAAACGGGAGGGAACTCCCGGCTGAATTATGAGATGAGCAGGTGGTCTAGAGTAATCGCCTCTCTGGACGACTTTACTTATACACTTTATTACCTTTTTAAATGTTTTTTTGTTAAATAAATGAACAGTTGTTAAGTTTGAAATAATCTACTACTGATTATTTCGCCTCCATACCTGCTCCTTATACGAGACCCAAGGCGAAGTCATATCCTAAGTGACTAGGGTGTGACGGACATCGGAAAGAGAAACAGTGCAACCGCTCGGCGCTTTCAACAACATCGTTTTTAGAATAAATGCGAGAAAGACTGTATGGTTGGTTCTCTCCATATATGAAATCCGAATAATCCATAATAACAGTTTTAGAAAATTTACACAGAATATGATAAACATTATTGTGGATTTTTTTATCATACTAAGAAGATGGTTATATGAAAAAAATGGTTCATATTTGTAGTGTAATATGTAGATTCTAATATCCATGAATTAAATGCTAATATTTTATGGATTACAATCTATGTTAAAACGCATCATTCTGAGTAGCTATAAAACATTTCTTTTCCTTCTCTGTACATTATTCTCCAGTAAATTATCTATCGTTATCATTCGTTCTTCTCCAAATATTATGCTGCATTTATCTTCTCATTCCGCTTTGAAAGGTCCATTCATCTCCTGTTGAGGCCGCCCACGTTTTGTAAGAGAGATACTTCGAATTATGTCGAATCATCATATTGGATATAAATTATATTTTCTTCTCTTTGTTTACATTTACTTTTTATACCAAATGAGCATCTTAAAAGGTTGTTTTTGGTCAGAATAAAAGACCAATAACTAGTTTTTATGCCAATATCGCAGAATACATATGCTCAAAAAAGATTTTATTTATTAACAACGAGAATCCATGGTTTTTATACGAATGAATGATATTGTATTCTATCTCTTTTTTTTTTATCTACAATTTTTATGAAGACATTTATTTCTACTATACATACATATACATATATATATATATATATATATATATATATATATATATATATATATATATATATATATATATATATATATATATATATATATATATATATATATATATATATATATATATATATATATATATATATATATATATATATATATATATATATATATATATATATATATATATATATATATATATATATATATATATATATATATATATATATATATATATATATATATATATATATATATATATATTATATATATATATATATATATATATATATATATATATATATATATATATATATATATATATATATATATATATATATATATATATATATATATATATATATATATATATATATATATATATATATATATATATTATATAATATATATATATATATATATATTTATATATATATATATATATATATATATATATATATATATATATATATATATATATATATATATATATATATATATATATATATATATATATATATATATATATATATATATATATATATATATATATATATATATATATATATATATATATATATATATATATATATATATATGCATATATATATATATATATATATATATATATATATATATATATATATATATATATATATATATATGTATGTATATATATATGACAGGTTCCCCTAAATGACACTAGAGTCCTGAGTACATTTTCATAGCTTTATTCAATCTCAGAGAACACTACTCATCAATCATTTTCAATGGGGTCGCACACTGGCGCCTAACTTTTAACAAAGATTTCAATGGGGTCGCACACTGGCGCCTAACTTTTAACAAAGACAGGCTTAGCTGCCTCGTGTAGCCACAGCTCTGTCTGTGGAATGCGCACACTGCTCTCTGCTCAGATCACTGCGCTTGAGCCGTATTTATGTGTCTAACTCATCACGCCGCGTTACTCCCAGTAATGAATCCTTACTTGAAATCTTTTAAAATTAATCTACAATTTAAATTATATATATATATATATATATATATATATATATATATATATATATATATATATATAATTCCAATGAAAATATGATTTATCTACAGACACTGATATTGAGCTTGCAATAAACTCAACTGTTATATGTTGATTGTTGTCGAAGGGATTACATCACTAAGAATTTCACTTACTCCTGGTCTGACAATAATCATGATTACTAGTTAGTTTGAATTTACTAAACTAGTTTATTTAATTAAAATTAAACTCATTTTTGCATAATTTAAATTGCTGTTTTTTAGTGTAATTGAAGCTTAATTATTTAAGTTATAGAATCTGAAAAGAAGTTTTTAGCTTCAGAGAAGATAATTCTTGAACTAAATGATGAGTGACATTTACCGAAAAGTGGTGTACTGAACTGTCGCAACTATAAGTGAATTACCATTGGGAATGCAATATTTAATATATTTTCAAGTATTATCTTCTTCAGTTTATTATCACTTTAATTTGGCAATATCCTTTTCATAATAAATATTTCCTTCAATATGTACAAATATATGTTTATTGGACTAGTGTAGGGGTTCTGAAATCTTTTTGAAAAATTACTGTAGTATATCAATCTAAATACCTTTAAGGCAGATCTTACTACTGATGAAATCGTTGTTTTAGTAGGCAAGTTTTAGAAAAAAATCTTAACTGATATTTGTGACTTTTTATTTAATTTTAAATCAACCTTTAAAAGTTTAACTAGGTAGTTGTTAGGTTGGTATAAAGACCGGGAATTACTGTTTAAAGTTCATTTGAATGGCTACGAACATCCATGCTTTCAGTAGGATTCAAATCCACGAGCTTCAATAACGAAAAGTAGTGTCTTACAAATTCTACCAACGTTTGCAAGTGTATAATTAGAACCAAAAAGTATGAAGTTTTGAAGAAATTTAAAAGTTTTAAAATTTTAAAAAGTTATAAATTTAAAATAAATGTTAAAATAAAGATAAAAAAATAAAATAAAATAAAATAAATAAAAATAAGATAAAAAATAAAAATAATCATAAATTAAAATAAAAATAAAATAAAAAAAGATAAAATAATTTTGATAATTCGTTTTAAATTTTTAAAATTTTAAAAGTTGAAAAATTTAAATACCAGTTAAATTTATCATCCTAAGAAACGATACGTAAAATTAGATATGTAAAATGTAATGTTAAACTGCACGGTGATATGTTTGAGTCTTTTGTATGGGTGACTTTTGTATGGGATATCGCATGAGACACGGGGATTCTTTGTGTGACGTTTTATTAAACTCGGTTTTATAAAAGCTATCAAAGGTTTTAGACTAACAGTCAGCAATCATTTTGATAACAATTCATTTCCCGAGGACCATATAAATACTAGCATTTTCCAATCTCAATTTTACAAAAAATATTTTCATGAATATGTACAAATATCTGTTTAGTAGACTAGTACAGGGGATCTTAAACTGTTTTCGCCCCATCACATGTGACACTCAGGGCAACCCAACGTACCGTTTAATCCAGTTTGTAAACCGTTCAACAGGTCATTCATAGCGATAAACACAAGGGTAATTCTTAGTATGCTTCTACAGTGGTGCAAAAGTGAGAGAATCTGATTAAACTTTTATGTATCTTCCCTTTTCTTTTTAATAGTTTTCGAATTATTAGTCGATTTTCTTCATTGCTACGACACCATTGATATACTGCTGAAGTACCCACTGTGAGATAAGTGGGACTAGTACATCAAAATTGCGTTTCACTGCTGTTTATTTTTAACTAATTTTTCTTAATGGTGATTGTTTCAGATTATCTCGTGTAAGATTATTTATATTACCAATTTTTCACCAATCCGCTGATAGGTAAAAAGTGCAAAATGTTAAAAATCAAAGAATAATTTTATAATATTGTAGGTAACTGAGGAGTTTTAAATTTAGATAAGTTTCCAATACCAGTTTGTGTCTCATAAGGAGACATTAAATAATTTTAATGCGTAATAGTTTACGATTCAACTGTGAGAATTTTTAACTAAATTATAGATGATAGTATATACATGAATAATTAAACTTAAAGTCAATTATAGCCATATTTCCTACCATCATGGTATTTGAGTCTCGGCTATGAGGGTGAATGGATATAATTAAGTTTCGATGAAGCGTAGTAATAATATGAAAGATCATTTTGTTCAAAATCATTTACTCTTCTAATGCGTTTCCAATTGAGTTTTAATCCCATTTGTGTAATTCAGTCTTTATTAGGAGATTCATTTAATGTTCATAACTGTTTAAGAGTAAGATATTAGTATCATTCCTAATAATGATACAAGGTAATTTGGGAAAAGTCGAAAGGGAAAGCATTGAAAATTCTGGACTTATCTAAATATTCTTACTTAACTATTGAAAAAGGAAGCACTACATCACACAGGTCACGTCTCAAGCGAGGTTTCAGACTTTAATCATGCTTAAATGCTTCCAAGCACGTTATTATATTTGTAGTGGCGTGAAATAGGTTATTCAGTTAAAAACTTTAGTGCCAAGGGAATATTATTTTGGACTATAAAACAAGTATAGAAGTAAAAGTGTTTTACACACTAGACGTATAAATATCTAGTGAACATAAACTAATCCCCTTTTTTTTGTAACATAAATTTTACTTTATGAAAATTATTTGATAAAAATTTTACTTTATGAATATTTATATAACATAGGTTTTACTTTATGAAAATTCATTTAACATAAATTTTACTTTATGAAAATTTTTATTACCCATGTGTACTTTCAAAAATGAGTCCACCTGACTCATCTCAAGTGGTGTGGAGAAATCGAAATCTGATCTGATGACGTCATAATTTAAATGACGATTATTATTCTTTTACGTTTTATTTCTATGTTTAGATTTTGATTTATCTTTTGGCACTCGCTCATGTTTCAGTATTAATAACGAATAAAGAGGTTAAAAACGGAGTAGTTCAAAAATTTAATCTGTGTTTTATACAAACAATTTTATACGTTTTTTAAAGGAATTTACTTTGTTATATGGTAAATTCAACAAGTGGTAAAACATAACAACGGAGTTTGGTTGATTAACTTACATAATTTTCTATCTAAAAACTTATTTCTGTAAGCTATTTTCCCCCTATTTCTCAACATATTTCTGGAGATTTCAAACTTATTCTTTTAACACATTTTATGACTAAAGAATAACAATTTGAACTAGTTTCATTGGATGGCTAATTCAGTGAGAGTAGTAAAATCATAACAATGGAGTTTGAATGATTAACTTACATACATTTCTATTTAACAACCTTATTTCTGTGACCTATTTTTTCCCCTATTTTTCAACATATTTCTGGACATTTCAAACTTATTCTTTCAACACATTTTATGACTAAAGAATAAGAATTTGAACTAGTTTTATTGGACGGCTAATTCAGTGAGAGTAGTAAAATCATAACAACGGAGTTGGAATGATTAACTTACATAATTTTCTATTTAACAACCTTATTTCTGTGACCTATTTTCCCCCTATTTCTCAACATATTTCTGGACATTTCAAACTTATTCTTTCAACACATTTTATGACTAAAGAATCAGAATTTGAACTAGTTTTTTTGGAGGGCAAATTCAGTGAGAGTAGTAAAATCCATGCCACTCTTTGTCTATTTCAAACAATAAATGCAGTCTAAATTATTTTATCAATACTTCAAATTAACAACACATATGGAAATATATGATTAAAAGTACTTCTTATGATGTATATAATTTTTTTAAATTAATTTTAATATAAAATATTTTTTAACTGAAGATGGTATATTTTCAGACAACATTTTGCTTTATTCTTATTTTCCTCAGATTGTTTTTTGATCAGTAAAAATAAATAAAACAAATAGATATTAATAAGTACAATAAGGATGATTTAATACTTTTTAATAATATTTAGTTATATTTAGTCTTTGTGGACATAGAATGGGCATTGGGGAAGGTATCTAGATAACTAATAGACCGGGTATGCTTAAGCTGTATTACCATGTAAATATATTACAGCAAATTTTTACATATTTCTATAGACCTGTACTCTATTATTATAAAAGTTATCAACTTTAATGGGACAGTTCTGTGCTTAGTTCCTAATTCCGAAATTTACATAATTTTCGGAGAATTACTCTTAATGCAAAGAACTTTGATATGTTTTGACTGTTTTAACCAATTGTACGTTAAAAAAATTTGTAGAAATGCTAGTCATACAGCATTGATACTTGCAATATTACCAAGTTACGTTTAAATAATTAAATCAAAACTTCTAATTCAATCCCTTACTGTCAACATAGAAATTTTTACATTGAATTTCAACAACAACAACAGTTATTGAAAAATCTAAGAGGATAACTAAGACGATATAATACTTTATCTTAATTATAAAAGTTCATTAATAGATCATTTTTTAAATAATTTTATTAAGAAGACATATCATCTTTAAACATTGAAAAATTCAATTTTTTTTTATTTTTACATTTTTAAAAGCTTTGAACATTTCTGCATTGTTTAAAACAAAACCCATGGTAATATCCCCATTAAAACTAGTAAAAGTATACAATCTTTACATTTAATATCGTAGCATTTAAGGAAACGATAAAAACGTTAAATACATTTAACTGAAAATGGTGACTTTTCAAATTACATGTACTTGAAACAATAAGTTACATTAGGTTCAGCTCCCCGTGGGACATGCCGGGGCAGGACCGGTTTGAACTGCAGAGAAACTTCAGACTTCTCCCAGTCAATAGAGGTGTCTGTTCGTTTTGGGAATTTTGACCCCCCCCCACCGTTCTGGAGTGGACCCCTGTTTTTTCTCCGTGAGGCGGTCGGAAATTTTTGAGCGGACAAGGTTGTTAAGAGAAGAAAAAAAGGTGAACAGCTGGCATCCACTGTTAGTGGGAGAACCCTTTGCAAGAAGCTTTGCCATTTTTGTCAGGACCGATGCCGACTAGATAGCAGTCTTCGATATCTACAAATGATAAGTTGATACCAGATGTATACCTTATGCATTTATTTAATGGTATAAAATCATTTAATCAAGACCTATTTTCCATGTGTTTCTTAATGAGTTTTTATTTCTTCTTTCTCGAGCACTAGACCAACGTAATATTATTTTTACACTACTGTAAATAAAAACCTATTGCAAATTTTTATCACAAATTTTCACAGTAAAAAAAATCATAGACATACGATGAAGCTCTGCCTAATTTTTTGTTGTTGAATTCATTTAGTATTTATATTTAGTATTTATATTCATTTAGTATTTATATTTATATATTTGTATTGAAATGATGTTTATAAATATTTTTAAAATTTTTTCAAAATTGAATTTAAAAAATTCAATCTTTTGGTATAATATTTATGATACTTTTTGATATTTTTTATATTTTGATTTGTGATACTTTTTAAAAAGTTAAAACAGTGGTGAATTATACCTATTAATTATTATTTACGGAATAGCAAAAATGTCGAAACACAATTTAAAACAAGTTCTCATTTTTCATCTAATTTAAAAGTTCTAATTTTTAGACAAAAATAAATATTGCAAAACTAATTAAATAAAAAGAGAGCAAATGTTGAACATCCCATGTAATTACGATAATAATTAAAAACATAGGGTAAGGCGAAAAAGTTTTGAACTTGCTTAAATGTTGATGTGTTCTTTTCAAATAGTTTTATTTTATTTATATACGGCGTATGACATCCTTTTATTTCAATAGGAAACATAGTTTGTAAAATATGCGATTTCTACAACAACAAAACCTTGAATACATATATATGTTTTTCATTCATTTCTGCTTCATTTTCTGAAATACACCATCAGAGATAGTGTTTTGTTAAACAAATACAAAATACAATTAAGATAACAAAATAGCTCATAAATATCATTGATTAATTAAACTATCCAGGGAAATAAAATACCAAATTGCAAGAATACCTAATTATGTTTTATGTTTCCTTTGTCCAATTCCTATTATCCCGTTATTTATGCTAAAAAAGAAAATAGGATATCAGAAGAGCAGATTCTTCCATGTATTTCGTAAAATGCTTTATTCCAGATGATTAAATGGTTTTTCTTTGTGCAACTCAGCTGCGTGTGGGAAATATGTATATTTTGATCGATTGGTATTTCATAATATAAGTTTTAAACAATGCAGGTTTTCAGCCAGGCATATTCAAACCAAAAGATTTTGCATTCAGACAAGTAAGGAATTTTATTCTGGCGGGTCCAATTGCATACACACACACACACACATCTTTATATATAAAATTCTTGTGTTTGTTTGTGTGTAATAAAACTCATCCTAAACGGCTGGACTAAATTTGATGAAATTTTGTGTATGCAATAAATTGATTCTAGAATGTTTTAGATTTACAATTTGATATGTTAGAAAATGTTTTTTAAATGTCAAGAATTATGTGCTTATTGAGATTAATATAATGCCACTAGAAACCCTTCACTACCAATGTATCTATGGCGCAGTGGTCAACGCAACGAGCGTCTGTACGATAAATCCCAGGATTGAATTCCCGTACAGGTGTAATTACGTCTGTGATTAATCTAATTACGTTTGGGAAGAATTTACACGGGGTGGAAATATTTTAAAAATACTTTTGCCCTTACTTTCCCATCAAAACGGTCTAATTTAGAATTTATTTAAAAATGTTATAATTTTTGGATTTACAGAGTTAAAAAAGGACAACGTCTTTCGTTTTATATATATATATATATATATATATATATATATATATATATATATATATATATATATATATATATATATATATATATATATATATATATATATATATATATATATATATATATATATATATATATATATATATATATATATATATATATATATATATATATATATATATATATATATATATATATATATATATATATATATATATATATATATATATATATATATATATATATATATATATATATATAAATATATATATATATATATATTATTATATATGTATATATATATATAAATATATATATATATATATATATATATACATATATATATGTATATATATATATATATATATATATATATATATATAAATATATATATATATAATATATATATATATATATATATGTATATATATATTAAATATATATATTTATATATATATATATTACATATATATATGTATATATATATAAAATATTATATATATATATATATATATATATTATATATATATTCATTCATTTATTTATTTATGAACTAAAACAAAATCAAATATGTATACTTTTACTAGATGTGCAAATAAGTCATGTGGTGTCTAGATTACAGTATTTATTACCTTTGAAATAAACTTCGCTTTTAAATGCATTAGTAAAAATATTAAGAAAAATATTTATTTTCATTATTTATTTAAACTATTTATCTTCATGTGCATGAATAAAACATAATATATTAAAGTTTTTTATTTTATAACCTATATAATGGTAATTAATATAGATAGTGTATAGCAATATATATATGTATGAAATAATTATGAAATCTAAAATTATTTTTATAATTTTTATAATTTATTGTTAGAATTAATATATATATCTATATTTTAGAAATATATAATTTATATTTTATAATGACATTAAAATATTTTTACTTTTTATTTTTAAACGTATTTCCCAATTCAAAGAGATACAAAACAGAACTGCCAGTTCCATTTCAACCGTAATAAAATATTTTAACCCCTGAACTTCTATACATTATAAATTTATAAATCAAGTATCAAAACTTAAAATTCATTTTGTCTATTCTAAAATTCATTGTGTCTATGTTCTAAGTCTATTTCTTTTTAAAATAACATAATCAAAAATTAGAAATTTCAAATTGTACGTTTAAATAAAGTTTATTTTTCCATAAATTTTACGTGGTAAAAACAACCTCGTATTCTCCATGCATAGACGAATTTTTAAAAATGGGAAGTATTTTTATCTAACTAGGTTGTCTCGTAACACCTTGATTAACCCTCTAAGCGGTTTGCACGTACAATTCCGCCAGCTGTCAAAGACAATTTTCAACCCCCAAAAATGTTCCAAAAATAAATGTATTGTACATTTCTGACAGTGCTTTTCCCCCATGAAATTATGAGGTAGGAGGGCCAGGTCGATTGTTTAGGAACTGCACCCCTCTTTGATTGACATTTATTGAGGGATGCACCCCTTCTCTCTAAGGAACAAAGATGCTGATAGCTTCTCATGGCTTTGTCAATCTCTATTTCGAAATATTTCATTTGCGGTAACATATATATCTCTAATTGCAGCACTGAAATATCTTGGATGACTTTAGTAAAAAATATAAATAACTCTAAAAAAAAATTATTCGTACTTTTAGAATATGTTATTTCTTATGTGATGATCTTCGAGACTTGACGAGCTTTATGTGTATTAAAAATTAACAATTAATAATGTCTATTTATATATATATTTATAACCGGAAGTAATGAGACAATAACGAGGGTGGGGCAAAGGGTGAAGTAAAAAATCATAGAACACTTTGGTAACTGACACAATAAAACTTTAGCGTATTTTTGGAGACCTTTTTTTCCCCGGTGTGTTCCACTCGGAGGGTTAAGGAGCAAAAATGATTTAAAAGCACTAATCTTCTCCAAATGATTCAATTGTGTCTATAACTGCCTTACTAGATAAATATCGAAGATACGGGGCCCATCCAGAAATTAAGTTTCTTGATGTTTTCCAATGTTAAGTAATGAGACAATAACGAGGGTGGGGCAAAGGGTGAAGTAAAAAATCATAGAACACTTTGGTAACTGACACAATAAAACTTTAGCGTATTTTTGGAGACCTTTTTTTCCCCGGTGTGTTCCACTCGGAGGGTTAAGGAGCAAAAATGATTTAAAAGCACTAATCTTCTCCAAATGATTCAATTGTGTCTATAACTGCCTTACTAGATAAATATCGAAGATACGGGGCCCATCCAGAAATTAAGTTTCTTGATGTTTTCCCCTTTAAAGTAAACGAAATTAGCCGAGTCAAATGCGCTTGTGCAACAGATCTATGACGTATTAATCATATGCCTGCTGGACAAGTCCCGATTCGTGCCAATTGCGGGGTGGCAGTGGTCCGAAATGGAAAGTCTAATTCCTTCTCCCGCAAAGTTCGCAAAGTTCGGTTAGTGATCTTGAATGCACAAAGCATTGCGCCAATTGAAATTCATCTTCAGCTCTGTCAGGTCTGTGAGCCGAAACTGACACCCGAACACAAAATTGAACGCTTAGGAGTAGTACTGACATTTCTGGTACGGTATCACGATGACGGCGACGAGTTCCTCGACAGGATCATCAAGGGAAATGAGACTTGGATTTCGTACTTTACCACGGAAATCAAGCAGCAATCAATGCATTGACATCATAGTGGATCTTCGGTCAGAACCAAATTCAAACAGACACTGTCGGTATGGAAAGGGATGTGCACGGTGTTCTGAGACGGGAAGGCTGGTCCCATTTACAGGCGGCTGAGTTCTAAAACAGAGGTATTGTAAAGTTGATTCCCCAATACGACAAGCGTCTCAGTTCTGGTGGTGGCTATGTTGAAAAATAGATGAAACATTGCTGCACTTGTTGCCAATAAATATGTCCGTGAAAGTGTGAGTTCTTTTTTTCTTTTAAATAAGGATACTTTCTAAATGCGCCTCGAATATTAGGTTCACAACGATTTTAACCCTCTGAGTGGAACACACCGATTAAAAAAAGTCTCCAGAAATACTCTAAAGGTTTATTGTGTCAACGGCCAAAGCGTTCTATGTTTTTTTACTTCACCCTTTGTAGACTAGAATAGAATACGGGAAACCCACCCCCGTTATCGTCCCTTTATCTTCCGGTTATAAACAGATATATAAAGAGATATATATTGTTAATTTTTAATACACATAAAGCTCGTCAAGTCTCGAAGATCATTCCATAAGAAATAATGGATTCTAAAAGTACAAATAAAAATATTCTTTAAGAGAATTATTTATATCTATTTTACGAAAGTTATCCAAGATATTTAAGTGGTGCAATTAGAGATACATCTGTTACCGCAAACGAAATACTTCGAAATAGAGATTTACAAAGCCATTTGAAAAGCTATCAGCGTCTTTGTGCCTCAGGGAGTAGGGGTGCATCCCTCAATAAATGTCAGTCAAAGAGGTATGCAGTTACTAAACAATCGACTTGAACCTCCTACCTCAAACACTGGTAGAAATGTACATTACATCCATTTTCGGAACGTTTTTGGTGTTCGAAAATTATACGTGACAATCGCTTTTTTGACTATCATCGGTTTGACAGAATTGTACGTGTGAACCGCTTAGAGGGTTAAGAAGATAGTTTGACTTTGTTATTAAAAAATTTGTAAGCTGCGATTTAGTAAGAACTCTGTTAAAGGCGCAGAGAGGGGAATTTATTTTCGCACATCAATAAAATAATAAGCCATTTAAAATGCAGCTTATGAGAAAAAAATTCCATATTATGCATATATTTCTATTTAATTACAAATTAGGCTCATAGCTGGAAAATTAATAACATCTAGACAATGATTAAAATCAATTAATATTTTGTAAATTAAGTTCATTTTCTCCCCCAAACTCATCAATATATAATAAAAAAGCAACCTTGTATTGAGTGTAGCAATGAGAAGTACTTTTATCTTAAATTATATGCAATGGAGATAACAATATCTCCCCAAATTGCATATCCATGGATAATTTATCTGAGTCTAGAAAAATGGGATTTTTTCTAATCTAACTAGACTATCTCATGATACTCTGATTAAAGTACCGAAATTTTTTTATACTTTCAGTGTCTTCTCAATATGACGTGATTGTTTGACTTTTACCGCCTTACTAGATAAATATCTAAGATACATTAGCATCACAATGATTTTAAGAAACTAAATTGACTTTATTATTGAGGTTGAACGTTCAGTAAGGCAAAAAAAGGCTTTATTAAAGATGCGCGAAGAAAAGTTTTTTGTAGATGAATAAGGGAACTTCAAGTGCTGATAAAATACTATTGTTTACAACAAAACATATTCCAAATTAATAATGTATTCATCTTTTAAATGCAGTTTTATATTTTAGTTGTATGAAGTTCTTTCAATGCAGAATACTAAAATAATTCAAATATTTAAAAAATGAAGCAGATTTAATACTTAGCATGAAATAAATTCTTAAGTTTGATGCAACATGAAAGATTACAACTAACTGTGCATAAGAACTACAAACATTTTATAGCATAAGTTTTTCAAGTATATACTATAGATCAGTGAGAACTTTATTCATGTTTGTTATATATTATATACCAGGAGCTTCTGTTTTGTAAAGGCTTGAGAGCCTCCATTAAAGCGTATTGCAAAATTCCGGGCCGCATTTTCATAATTGACTAATTTCCGTAAAATTCTCCAGGTAGGACAGTTGTACGCTAAGAAATTGAACAAAAAGCAAAAATATGTCAGGAAATTTAATTAATATAAATGATACCTAAAATAATGAACTCAAAAGTATAATAATAAGTGTGTGAAAAAAGGTCAAGAGTCTACAATCACTTTAAAGGGATACTTGATATTCCACAGCATCTTTATCTATTAGTAACTTTTAAATATGCCATTTATTTATGCCGTACCATTATTTTAAAATAATAAATTAATTTAATTGAACCTTTAAATTGTTTTGCTTTTAAATCACTATCTGAACTTTAATTTTCAGTTTCATAGGTCATTAAACGAACGTCCGTTTTATATTAGGTATTTTTTCTAAATTATTAGCTTCAAATTCTGAAACTTTGTAAACATTAAAGTATATATAAACCAAACTAATAACATTACGTTTTTAACGATTATTTAAAAGACATTTTGATTTATTATATTTAAAAACACTACATAAGTTATAATTTTCAGTTTCTCTTCCCAATATATATTTAGGTATATTTTCTTAATTCAATGAATAATTAAATTATAATAAAGGTTTTCATAGCTGTACTTTGAAATTTCATAACAAAACGCTTTAAGTGAATTTTAATAACCTAAATGAAGACAAATATCAGTACACATATTCATTTTATTAAATATCAAGGATGGTTTGTATAGCATTCATAACAATAAGTGAAAGATTGACTAGACGGAGCCTTTTCAAAATTAAGAATTTTATTTAAAAAATTATTATTTAAAAATAAAACTTTAACAAATGTCTCATTGTTAATAATTAGTTATGCATTAACGTATATACATACAAACTTTTTATAAACCTAAGTTTATCTACGAGAACACTTTGTAAAACAATCATCTTTGCAAAACAATAATAAGATGGTATATTATTACCTCCCTCTACAGCAACCAATATCCTTAATATGCTCTTGCATAAATTTTGAGGTTTTATAGAAAATAAATTCAGTGAAAACGGCACAAAAAAAAGATGGTTCAGTTTATAAAGTATGTAATTAGCAACTTTCTAAATTACTACCTTTGGCTTCTTTCCTAGATTATTTATACTTAATTAATGAAGGTTAGCTATTACTGAGAAGGAAACTAGTAGCTTACTTTTTAATTGTTTTAAAAGTCTTTTTGTTCATTTATGTTAACCTGTTACTATTCATTCTACTTGTTATTTTTTCTAGTTGTATGCTAATTTTTAGCGTGTAAATTTATCTGAAACTTTTAAAATTTTCTATTTCTAACAGATTTTTTAATACCAACTTAACAAAGGTAATATATGAAATATACTTAAGCTAAAATACTAAAATATAAAATATAAAATATATTAAAACTATTTTATTTATTAATTTGTTTTTTCAAACTTTATATGCATAAAGGTGAAATATAATTAAATTTGTTTAGTTTTATTAATTTAGTTAATAAAATATATATACATCCAGTTAAATTTTAAAATGCTTTATTAAGTCCATCTTTCCAACCTAATAAATTACTAACTTATCTAAATATTAATTTTCATAAAAAACCAATAATTCCGCACCCTAATTTAATCTCTTTTTGTGTATTGAGCATTAAATATTTGTTTTAAAATATTACTGTAGGTTTAATAATATTTCAAAAATACACAACTCTTTAAAAACTTTTTCTTATTTTATGTATGCAATTTGTGGAAATCAGTTATTTCATTTTGTACACTCCTCAGGTTATATTTTTATTGTTTCTCTAATCTAAATACATTCTGATTTGACTAACTGGAATACACATAATTAGAAGTCCTAAACAGAAAAATGTATTTAACTAAAAAAAAAGAAATTTAAATTTTGAAGACAAAGAAAAATGAAAAAATATTTTAACAATAAAAAATATTCTTTAAATTGATTAATGTTGACAAAAATTAACTGAAATAATAAACCTAGTCTTGAACTTGGAGATTTTGAAATGTTCTTCCCCATTCATTATGCTCGAATTTACAAGTATGTATATTGAATCAAATTAAAAATGTATATTGCATTAAATTAAAATTTTGTATATATTCCATTGCTACATATCAAATATTAATTATTTTTAATATAGAAATTATTTAGAAGGAGTAAACGGAACATTTTTAACGGTTCAACTGTTACTATGAACATTATGATCATATTAAATTTTGTTATTCATATATTTGAATTGGATTGCTGAAATTTTTAATTCTCAAAATAGTATTTTAATGCATACTTACATCTATTAAAGTTAAAAAAAAGCATTAATAAAATGCAATTTATGCTGTGTATACATATAATTTGATTTTATAGAATTATTTGTGTTACTCAATTGAAAAATATTTTTTTAAGAAGCATTGTAGGATAATTGTTAAAGCAAACTACTTATTCTCGTGTAATATTCTTCTGACGATGTAATTAAATTAACTATTAAAATAAATTAGCAATTCATATCTTTAATATTTACATGTGATCTGCATAAAAATATCATTTTATGGCTGAAGAAATCTATTGTCATGAATTTTTATACAACTTTTCTTGTATTAATACCATTAAATATTCGAATTTTCTGTCACTTACTATAACCGATTCACGCTCAATGTATTTTTACGAAAAGAAACGTCCTCGAATCCATGCTTATGATTGCAGTAGAATTTTTTGTTAGTCTGATGAATATTTTATTTATAATTCCCAGGGACTCATGCTGGCATCGATTTTTTTCTCAGACTAAGGAAATAAAGCCTGGGATAAAATATGATGTACAAAGAGAAAAATAATGCAAGATACGGAATGAGAGACCAGCGTTTGAAGAAATATGTAAAAGAGAGGAGAGAGGGACTATTTATTATGCTAATGTAATTAGGTTCGACTGTTTTGCATATTTTTGACGTGGCGTATAAACTAAATATTCAATTTCTTTCTGGTGAAGGAGAAAATATCATGCTAATCAGTGTTATAGCCTGTAAAAACACATGTCAAAAACAAAATATCAGTGACTAGAAAGTACTTTTACACGTGGAAAATTGTTTTTACTAAGAGCATGGCTGTTACGGAATGTTAATTAAAATAATGAGGAAAAATGAATACAGTTGTTACAGTTTTCATTTTCATAAAAAGTTTGCAAATATTTTTAAGTTCTCCAATAAGCTAAGTAATTAAACTTTTTTATGATTCTTGCTGTAACTTTAGAGCAGTCAAAAGTTCATTTTGTAACAAATTATGATACTGATAATTTTCTGTAATAAACTAATTCAGTAGATAATGTGATTTTCTTTTTTTTTTTTTTCCAAGGGAGAGGAAATTTTCATAACATATCCGGAGGTTTCTAGTACTGTGAGATCCTTACTCACTAAAACTTCTTCCATCAGACTACAGCCCGCCGAGGGCCACCGTACTTCCTTGGCCTTTGTTCCGAAGAACGATTCTAGGCACTTGAGAGGGGCTAATTCGTCGAAAACTCCTCTGTGGCAGCTATAATGTGATTATCATTAGCATTAGGGTATACAAACCCAATATTTGCTAATGACCTTTTTTTCTGACTTTGGACGATCGCCCGTGCCAGTTCCCGAATTGGCTGTTCAGAACCCGAAATCAAAGAAAGATTGGACATTGTCCAGTCATTCTGAGGCGATATTGCCTATTTCACGATTTGGCCGGCGAATTTGGGAACTGGCCGAAATTCGGGCTTTGGTCTTTATATATACATACAATTTATCTTTACTTACATTTTTGTGTTACTTAGTTAAAGAATACTTTAATAGGAAGCAATCTAGGACAATTGTTAAAGCAAACTGCTTATTCTCGTGTAATATTCTTGTGACGGTATAATTAAATTAACTATTAAAATAAATTAGCAACTCATATCTTTAATATTTACATTTGATCTGCGTAAAAAATATCATTTTACAGATGAAGAAATCTATTGTCATGAATTTTTATATAACTTTTCTCGTATTAATACCATTAAATATTCGAATTTTCTGTCACTTACTATAACCGATTTACGCTCAATGTATTTTTACGAAAAGAAACGTCCTCGAATCCATGCTTATGATTGCAGTAGAATTTTTTGTTTGTCTGATGAATATTTTATTTATAATTCCCAGGGACTCATACTGGCATCGATTTTTTTTCTCAGACTAAGGAAATAAAGCCTGGGATAAAATATGATGTACAAAGGGAAAAATAATGCAAGATACGGAATGAGAGACCAGCGTTTGAAGAAATATGTAAAAGAGAGGAGAGAGGGACTATTTATTATGCTAATGTAATTAGGTTCGACTGTTTTGCATATTTTTGACGTGGCGTATAAACTAAATATTCAATTTCTTTCTGGTGAAGGGGAAAATATCATGCTAATCAGTGTTATAGCCTGTCAAAACACATGTCAAAAACAAAATAACAGTGACTAGAAAGTAGTTTTAAACGTGGACAATTGTTTTTACTAATAGCATGGCTGTTACGGAATGATAATTAAAATAATTAGGAAAAATGAATACAATTGTTACAATTTGTATTTTCATACAAAAAAGCTTAACATTATTTTTAAATCCCCCGATAAGCTAAGTAATTAAACTTTTTTATGATTCTTGCTGTAACTTTAGAGCAGTCAAAAGTTCATCTTGTAACATATTATGATACTGATAATTTTCTGTAATAAACTAATTCAGTAGATAATGTGATTATCTTTTTGTTTGTTTTCTCCAAGGGAGAGGAAGTTTTCATAACAGACCAGGAGGTTTCTAGTACTGTGAGATCCTTACTCACTAAAACGTCTCCCTTCAGACTACAGCCCTCCTAGGGCCACCGTACTTCCTTGGCCTTTGTTCCGAAGAACGATTCTGGGAACTTGAGAGGGGCTAATTCATCGGAAAACTGATCTGTGGCAGCTATAATGTGATTATCATTAGCATTAGGGTATACAAACAACCAAAATTTGCTAATGACCTTTTTTTCTCACTTTAGCTGATCGTCACGTGCCAGTTCATGAATTGGCTGGCCAAACCCGGAAATCAAGGAAAGATCGGACATTGGCCGGTCATTTTGAGGCGATATTGCATATTTCAAGATTTGGCGGGCGAATTCGGGAACTGGCCGAACTTCGGGCTTTTGTCTTAACATATATACATACAATTTATTTAATTATTTGTGTTACTTAGTTAAAGAATACTTTAATAGGAAGCAATCTAGGACAATTGTTAAAGCAAACTGCTTATTCTCGTGTAATATTCTTGTGACGGTATAATTAAATTAACTATTAAAATAAATTAGCAATTCATATCTTTAATATTTACATTTGATCTGCGTAAAAATATCATTTTACGGATGAAGAAATCTATTTTCATGAATTTTTATATAACTTTTCTCGTATTAATACCATTAAATATTCGAATTTTCTGTCACTTACTATAACCGATTTACGCTCAATGTATTTTTACGAAAAGAAACGTCCTCGAATCCATGCTTATGATTGCAGCAGAATTTTTTGTTAGTCTGATGAATATTTTATTTATAATTCCCAGGGACTCATGCTGGCATCGATTTTTTTTCTCAGACTAAGGAAATAAAGCCTGGGATAAAATATGATGTACAAAGAGAAAAATAATGCAAGATACGGAATGGGAGACCAGCGTTTGAAGAAATATGTAAAAGAGAGGAGAGAGGAACTATTTATTATGCTAATGTAATTAGGTTCGACTGTTTTGCATATTTTTGACATGGCGTATAAACTAAATATTCAATTTCTTTCTGATGAAGGAGAAAATATCATGCTAATCAGTGTTATAGCCTGTCAAAACACATGTCAAAAACAAAATATCAGTGACTAGAAAGTACTTTTAAACGCGGAAAATTGTTTTTACTTAGCACATAGCTGTTACGGAATGTTAATTAAAATAATGAGGAAAAATGAATACAGTTGTTGCAGTTTGTATTTTCATAAAAAGTTTACAAATATTTTTAAGTTCTCCGATAAGCTAAGTAATTAAACTTTTTAATGATTCTTGCTGTAACTTTAGAGCAGTCAATTAAAATGAGCTGTGATAGCAGACTTAATTTTTTCTTTAGAGATTACTAAAAACGGAGAAAATGTAATACTAATAAAGCAATATTTGTTGGAAATAAATAAATTAATAATTGTGCTTCACATTGTGAATTTATAAAGTGCATTCAGGCTCAACAGGTCAGAGCCTGTTACGCCAAATAAACGTTTTGGTATTTCAGCCTAAAAAATATTATTTTGGAACATTTTGTAAAATATTAAACCAAAATGCAATTTATGTTCACATTTAGAAGCATTAAAAGACGAAAAAACGGGATCTATTTCATTTAATTGCAGATAAAGAGGAACGAAAATTAAATTACATGAAAGATCATCTTCTGAAAATTTAGTGGAAGTCTATCAACCATCCCCTCTTAACCCTGATCTGTTTTCTTGGGATTTTCATGTATTTAATGAACTAAAAAATATTTAAGTCAAAAAATATATGCAGAATGAACTGCAGAATCAGGTTTGATGCTGAACCGAGAACTTTCCAAGAAATTAATAATATTACGTCATCTGAGATAAATTATTGAACCCCCAGCTTCGATATCCTAAATAAAACTGTTAATAAAATGAAACAATAGTTCTCACAGGGTTACAATGATTTAGTACTACATAATGCATTTAAATGAAGGGTGAACTGTTGTTCTCACACGTGCACAGTGATTCATTATTTATTGAATGTACCACATAATGGATTTAAATGAAAGATGAACTGTTGTTCTCACAGGGGCACAATGATTCATTATTTATTGAATGAACTTTATAAAAACTTTAATTGAAGGATGAACTTTTGTTCTCATATGTGTACAATGATTCATTATTTATTGAAGGCACCATATAATACATATATATAGAGAATGAACTGCTGTTCTCACATGTGCAAAATGATTCATTATTCATTCAATGATACGTAACCATATAACGATACGTAACGTCAAGTAAATATATATTTACGTGAAGAAATATGTGCAGGATGAAGTGCAGAATCAGGTTTGAATTTGAACCGAGAACTTTCCATGATAGGAATAATATTACGCCTAGTTTCATTCTGTGATAAATTATTGAACCCCCAGCTTCGGTATCATAAATAAAACTGTAAATAAAATTAATCTGCTGTTCTCACGGGGTTATAATGAGTCAGAATTTACTATATAATGCATTTAAATGAAGGATGAACTATTGTTCTCACAGGGGCACAATGATTCATTATTTATTGAATGTACTTTATAATAACTTTAATTGAAGGATGAACTTTTGTTCTCACATGTATGCAATGATTCATTATTTATTAAAGGCACCATATAATAAATTTAAATAGAGAATTAACTGTTGTTCTCACATGTGCACAATGATTCATCATTCATTGAACGTACCATAGAATGGTACTTAACTTCACGAAAATATATATTTACGTGAAGAAATATGTGCAGGATGAAGGGCAGAATCAGGTTTGAAGTTAAACAGAGAACTTTCCATGAATGGAATAATATTACGCCTAATATACTGGGATAAATTATTGAACCTTCAGCATCCATATCATAAATAAAACTGTTAATACAATAAAACTGTTTTTTTCCACATGGTTACAATGATTCAGTATTTACCGAATGTACTATATAATGCATTTGAATGAAGGATGGACTGTTGTTCTCACATGTACACAATTATTCATTATTTATTGAATGCACTATAATGCATTTAAATGAAGGATGAACTGTTGTTCTCAAATGTGCACAAGGATTTATTATTTATTGAATATACCATGTAATAACTTTAAATGAAGGATGAAATTTTGTTCTCACATGTGTGCAATGTTTCATTGTTTATTGAATTCATCATATAATACATTTAAATAGAGAATGAACTGCTGATTTCACATGTGAGCAATGATTCATTATTCATTGAATGTACCATATAATGCATATAAATGAAGGATGAAATATTTTATTATTTCATAAAAATTCCTTGGTGTATAATGGTAACCATATAGTCTTGCAAGTAGATGAATTTGAAAAGATACACATCTAGAAGTAAAATGAAAGTATCGAGCAAATGGTTTTTAACAAATAAAAATATGTTTATTATGATTACAATGATTCAGTGTTTCCCGAATGTACTATATAATGCATTTAAATGAAGGATGGACTGTTGTTCTCACATGTGCACAATTATTCATTATTTATTGAATGCATCATATAATACATTTAAATAGAGAATGAACTACTGTTCTCACATGTGCACAATGATTCACTATTAATTGAATGTACCATATAATGCATTTAAATGAAGGGTGTAAAACTTTATTGTTTCCTGAAAATTCCATGATGTATAATGGTAACCGTATAGTCTTGCAAGTAGATGAATTTGAAAAGGTACACATCAAGAAGTAAAATGAAAGTATCGAGCAAATGGTTTTTAACAAATAAAAATATGTTTATTATGATTACAATGATTCAGTGTTTACCGAATGTACTATATAATGCATTTAAATGAAGGATGGACTGTTGTTCTCACATGTGCACAATTATTCATTATTTATTGAATGCATCATATAATACATTTAAATAGAGAATGAACTACTGTTCTCACATGTGCACAATGATTCACTATTAATTGAATGTACCATATAATGCATTTAAATGAAGGGTGTAAAACTTTATTGTTTCCTGAAAATTCCATGATGTATAATGGTAACCGTATAGTCTTGCAAGTAGATGAATTTGAAAAGATACACATCAAGAAGTAAAATGAAAGTATCGAGCAAATGGTTTTTAACAAATAAAAATATGTTTATTAGGATTACAACGATTCAGTGTTTACCGAATGTACTATATAATGCATTTAAATGAAGGATGGACTGTTGTTCTCACATGTGCACAATTATTCATTATTTATTGAATGCACCATATTATACATTTAAATAGAGAATGAACTACTGTTCTCACATGTGTACAATGATTCACTATTAACTGAATGTACCATATAATGCATTTAAATGAAGGGTGAAAAACTTTATTGTTTCCTGAAAATTCCATGATGTATAATGGTAACCGTATAGTCTTGCAAGTAGATTAATTTGAAAAGATACACATCAAAAATTAAAATAAAAGTATCAAGCCAATGGTTTTTAACAAATAAAAATATATTTATTATGCTGAACTAGAGTTGCTAAATAATAATTTAAATATTCAGAAAATATGAATTGAAGTATTTTTATATAAACTATAAAAATGTTACAATTTTTTAAAAATTTTAGATGATTTAACATATTACACTTTTCCTATTGTAACATAAGCTAAAGAATGCTTATTAACAAGTATTTATGCTAGATTAATAATCTGTTTAACAAATCATTAATTTTGGAATTTTTACAAAGTTAAAAACTGTAATAGATATCTAAACGTATACAATGGAAGCAATACAATAATAGTGAATACAAATTTTGCATACATTACGTTTAAATGAATGGGGTTTAATAGCTTTCTTTTATTATTTCACTGTACATAAATGATAACAATAAAATATATCAAACACTTTAGACTGTCAAAAAAAGAGAAAAAAATTAAACGACAACATCTAGTAAATACTTACAAAGGAATTAAATTATTTGTACTATGCTGAAACTATGTTAAACAGTTTCCGAATATTAATTATAAAATTTTATAGAAAATTGATCCCTGATATAATTTAATGAAGCTCTATATAAAAAGTTTTACTACAAGTAAAATTCTCGTAGAGATTATGCAATTAAAAATTTTTGTCATTCTACTAAAGATTGCCGAATTTTGCAGCATAATAAGTTACTAATTTTTTAGTTTTGTAAACTGTCACAAAGACCTGAAATGTGATAGATCAAGAGAATAAATATTATTAAATAAACGTAAAAGCATCAATTAACGTTTATATTTTGTACTCAATTATATATTGCAATAAACCTGGTTAAACAGTTCATTATTTGGGGAAATTTCTCGGCATTTAAAGGTAATCCTATCATTGCTATTTGTTTCAGATTTTAAAGGTAATTAAGACTTGGAAGACCGGACCGAAGGTAATATTTCAAAGTAATTACCAATTTTAAATAACTGCTAATCAATTTGCCACATCTTCAGTTTCTTAGGGTAGTAATTAATGGTACATACAATATAAGAGTAATTTACACGCATTAATGCCAATACCTTATTATAGATTGCAAAGACACTGCATGTTATTAACCTACATAATGATCAGTTTGGGAAATAAATATTTCTCGAGAAAACTAAAGACTTCTGTTATCTTGATATGTATGGTTTCAGACAGTAGCCAATATTTTCAAAGCAAATTCGGCATGTATTTTAGTGTGATATTGTAATTTACGTTGAGTTGAAAGTTATAAAAGAAATATTTCAATGAATTAAAGCTTAACTAAAATTCTTTTTACAACTTCTAATATATACAGAATATCTTTACGTTGCGAATGTATACAGATGGTAGATACATCATCATAATTTAAAGCTTAGGAAACATTGTAATTTTCTCTTGCAAAAGACAAGGTGTCACTTATAAATTTTATTCAACTTGTGTGGTTCTTAAAGTAATTCCACACATTTCTGGTGCATTCTTGCATGCATTTATTAACAAGCATTTATGCTAGATTAATAATATGTTTAACAAATCATTAATTTAGATGGATGCTAACAATACAATCTATGAACTTATTAAGACTTTAGACTGTCAAAAAAAAGAGAAAAAAATTTCATCTAGTAAATACTTACAAACAACATCTAGTAAATACTTACAAATGAATTAAATTATTTGTACTATGCTGAAAATATGTTAAAGAGTTTCTGAATATTAATTAAAGATTTATGAAAAATTGAGCATTGATACAATTTAATCAAGTTCTACACAAAAAGTTTTAAAATAAGTAAAATTCTCTCAGAGGTTATGCAATTAAATAATTTTGTCATTTTACTAAAGATCGTCGAATTTTGCAGTATAATACATTACTATTTTTTTAATTTTGCAAATAGTTACAAAGACCAGAAATGTGATAAACCAAGAGAATAAATAATATTAAATTAACGCAAAAGCATCAATTAACGTTTATATTTTGTACTCAATTTTACATTGCAGTAAACCAAGTTAAGCAGTTCATTATTTGGGGAAATTTCTCGGTGTTTAAAGGTAATCCTATCATTGCTATTTGTTTCAGATTTTAAAGGTAATTAAGACTTGGAAGACGGGACTGAAGGTAATATTTCAAAGTAATTACCAATTTTAAATAACTGCTAGTCAATTTGCCACGTCTTCAGTTTCTTAGGGTAGTAATTAATGGTTCATACAATATAAGAGTAATTTACACGCATTAATAGCAATACCTTATTATAGGTTGCAAAGACACTGCATGTTATTAACCTACATAATGATCAGTTTGGGAAATAAATATTTCTCGAGAAAACTAAAGACTTCTGTTATCTTGATATGTATGGTTTCATACAATAGATAATATTTTCAAAGCAAATTACAACTCAATCCGTATGTAATTTAGGGTGATAATGTAATTTACATTGAGTTGAAAATCAGAAAAGATATATTTCAATGAATTAAAGCTTAACAAAAAATTATTTTTAAAATTTCTAATACATACAGAATATCTTTAAGTTGGGAATATATACAGATGGTAGATACATCATCATAATTTTATCTGAAACTTAAGAAACATTGTAATTTTCTCTTGCAAAAGATAACATGTCATTTATAAATTTTATTTAATTTGTGTGGTTCTTAAGAAAGTAATTCCACAAACTTCTGGTGTATTCTTGCATTGCATTTATTCACATGTAAAGAGGTATTTAAAAATATTTCCTAATTAATCTCTGTTAAGTAGTAAGTTATATGTTAGCAGCTATAGGGAAAATGCATAAATAACTTTAATGCTTTTTGTGCTCGATAAATGTCACAGTTAATATGTAACTCATTTTTATTAATTTATATGCAGTACTAGTTAATTTCTATAGATCTCGTGTTCTGCTAGCAGGTGGTGGAATAAGTAAATTCGATTTCTACTATTGATATGGACTGTTTTGTTCTTGTCTATGAAACATTACAAAACATATATAGGGTCTGGTAGGGTAAAATGGCTAGTGAGGTATTTTTTAAATAATCAATTGCAAGGGTTTCCAAACAACAGTTTTTCTAAAACAGAAAAGAAATACTTTATGTTTAAGGATCATTTTTGTATGATGGGGAAAATGGGTATTGGTTAGGCTTCAAAATTTATTATAATTTTCTAAATTTTTAGATGTAATTTTTAAACAGACCTTCAATTTTGGTGTATATAATATAATATTATTTTTTAAAAATTATTTGATATTGTATAGAGTAAATTAATACAATAATAGTAAAATTCAGCTTGTGAGCATAAAAATACATGCGTTTACATGGTTGTTTTGTGCATCTGCGACTGGAAATTTTCTTCCACATTTCACTGTGTATAAAAGTCCAAATTTATGTGAAACTAGAGCGAAGGGTGGACCACCTGGTTCATTATTTGTCTGCACAGGGTTAGAAAGGATGCATGATACAATGTTTGAATCTTGAATGGGACATTTTCTCAAACAAGTGGATTACCTGGAAAACCCCATCCTTTTCATATTCGATGGTCACTTGACATAGAAGACAGTGAAACAAGCTATGGACAAACAAATTACCTTTCATGCCTCCCATCAAACTCAAGCCCTGCCCCGCAACCTTTGGATGTCGAAGTATTTGCCCGTATAAAGTGTACGTGGAGAAAAATCCTGAATATTAGTTACACGGATATTCGTATTCAAAAAGTGTCCAAAACGACATTCCCAAATTTGCTGCAACAGCTATTTGATACTGTGAAGGAAAAAGGCTGTTAAGAACAAAATAGTAGTAGCTGAAAAAGATGGAGAAATAACAGTAAACAGTGTTGCACAGACTTCAACAACAGCTATTATGGAATCTCTTCCCACACAAACTACTTCAACCACTTCGATTGTGGTTTTGTGGTTTTTGGAGAGCTACGGTCTACTTTTTGCAACAGGAGGGCTAATGAGACCGGGACATTCTGTTTAAATCCGATTCCGAACGGCTACGAACATCCATGCCATAGTGGGATTTTAACCCACGAACTTTGGTTCCGAAGGCCAGCACCCTAACCATTCGTCAATCTTTGGGCTGAACCACTTCAAATTTTGCCATTTCTACTCCATATAAGGATTTATAAAAGACCATAGTTATAACAATTTCAGTTGTAAGAAAAAAAGCCTTGGCAAATGCCAGACAAAAAAAAAGCGGGTACAAACTAAGGCCGGAGAAGTGATGACTGTTTCTAATGTAGCAAAATGTAGTTCAACTTAATAATCATGGCCATAAAAGTTTTCCAATATAAATTGTAATTATATCACATATAAATATTTTTGTAAGTAAAAAATAAAGTTTTATTTAAATTTTGCATAATTATAGGATTATTTTTATCAATACCCATTTTATCCCAACTACTACTCATTTTCCCCCACCTCTCGGGTAAATAGGGGAAAAATGGAGTAAAAAATTATAAAATTGCAATTTGAGAAAACATATATAACTATTTCGACAATAATGGTAATGAAACCATTGCATGAATACATGCAAAAAATTGCTTGTTTATACTTTTTCTAGAGTGAAAAAGAGTACTGAATAAGAAATCAAGGTTTTTCTACACATTGTACTCCACTACACTCTATCCAACAACTGTATTAAGAAAAATGTAGAAACCAATCTGTTATTCACGTTCTACCAAATGCTGACTATATTGTTTATGACATAGAGTTAGGACAGCTTCTATTCACTTAAAAAATAACTTTTGTTAATTTTAATACCTGTACATACATTTTCATTTTTGCAATTACGTATATCGCGGTTTTACTATATTTTAAAATTACATACAACAAATGTAAACTTTTCGCCTTGAATTTATATCTCTTTTCGTTATATCTCTTACTATAATCTATTTAGTTAAATTTCATAAAAAATAAATATTTTTAGCCATTTATGAGAAATACTGGTGAATGACCTTCACCAGTACAATCAAATTCCAAATTTTGAATTGATGCAAGTTTATAAAGTTGAAAATATGAAACAGTATAAACTGTTTCGTTTTAATTTATTCAATAAATATCGAAACGATTTTTCTTTCTGGGCACTGCAAACTCATTTTATCATTTATGAAACAACAACTTACCTCAAATTTTTGTCTGTATTGGAATTTCGTAATATATAAAGAAAGGTAAAATTGAATTTATTTATTTCCTTTACTGTTTTTCTTGTGTGATCTTTAAAATGTTTTTTATCGGTGCTTTGAACATTTGACATATTTACTTCAATCGATTCATTCTTGAATTACGTTTCAGGGAATTATTTAAAGGGAAATAAAATTTATCTTTCTTTAGATCTTGTAATATATTGTACCACTTTTGTGTGTTACCCACGTATTTTATTAGGCAATGCTGTTTCTTCTAAAACAGCTGAGAGCATTTGTTTTCTTTCAGAAACTTGGTACAACACATTATACATATGAAATCTAAATTAACTTTTATGATTTTGATGAAGACAATTCTGAAGATTTGTTTTTCAACGTCTACCTATAGTTATAATTATGCTTTAAATATTTTTTAAATTTAAAAATGCAGATAATATTGCCACATAAAGAAGATTAACCAACGAGCTCAGTGGCCGAATGGTCAAAGCGATGATCCAGACCCGAAGATTGTGGGTTCGGTGCTTGCCATGGCGGTTTGGTCCAAAGTACGGATTTTTAATTTAAAAATGTTATTTATTGTTCCCTTATGTTCTTGAACATTCTAGATCTTTTATTAATATGTAAATTAGTTATTTCTCGAATAATCTGTTCGGGTATAAAAGCTGATACCCACTAGCTGTAGGCAGCTTCTTGATCTTGTAAAGTTGCGAGTTGCTACTTAGCTTCAATAAATTCATCTGTTAAGTTAAGCGGTGTGTTCATTCGAAACTTCGTGACAATATAAGCCCATAAAATATGATTAAATGTTTAATCCGAGCTGTTACTGTTAAGAAACAGAACTTCACAAATCCTACTTTTAATACATTTATTAATATGAGATAAATGATAAAATATGAGATTTGTGTAAGTGAGAATAAGTATTTTGATTAAAAGTTACATTTAACAGAAATTCACACATTGCATCAATAGTTACTAACATAAAATTTGAGGAGAATTATACTAAATTAGGATAGGAATAGGAACATATCACTGACTATAAGATAATAAACCCTTCACAGAAACCGCATCTGCTGATGTCTAAATGCAAAATTCTATAGTTCTTCAGCTACCTGAAGAACAATGAATAAACCGTTCGTAGAAATTGTGTCTACTGGTGTCTAAATGCAAAATTATATTGTTGATTGGCTATATGAAGAACACGGATTAAACCGTTCACAGAAACTACGTCTGCTGGTGTCTAAATGCAAAATTCTATAGTTGTTTGCCTATCTGAAGAACAAGGACTCCTACAAAATATAACCGGAGGCTGATGTCTTCCAGAGCTGGAGCTGAAAAACTGCACTACAATGCAGATGACCCCCTAGCACTTTAATACTTTAAAATATAATAATGATTCTATGATCTCCCAACCAGAGAAAAAAAAACTATGTGGAGGTGACTAGTGGCTACCATCGAAGAGTTGGCCGATCAATCCCTTTGGAAATTTGTAAAACAATGGTTCTCAAACTTTTTATCCAACACATTCCTTTCGTCCCCAGGGGAGCACTTGCAAACTATACACCCGATTTGGTAAGTGATCCCTGAGGGTGCTCAAAGAGACAGATTCCGATCCTTTCTATATCCATAACGAAGAAACCTCTGAATAAATACTATTTAAGGATAAACTAAGGGCATATTATTTATTACTGTTTACAAATAAACATAAAATCTAAACGATATAAAGCAATATAAAAATGTATATAATATTAAAAAAGGGGGACGTGGAAGCAAGAATTTTTTAATGAAATGAAACAAAAAATTGAACGTTTCACCCTTATTTGTACTATTTTTTACATTAGGTTTGTATGACTCCGTATTACATCGCTCTTCTTCTGCCTATTCTCTTTCTGTTGTAGTGGTTACAATTAGGCTAGTTTTAGTTTGAAAGATTAGGACTGCTGTTTGGTTCACGAAGTGACCATGACCAATGTCTGTGAACATACATACCATCGGCAATATGCCAACCCATGAACTCTGTTACCGAAGAGTAGCACCATCCTTAGGCAATAATTACTATTAATAATACTATGTATTCTATTAGGGTAAAATCAGAGAATGCATTTAAGGATAATATTTAAAATTTTAATGGTGTTTAAAACTTTTTGTGGAACCCCTTGGAGAGCCGTTGGGAATCCCTAAGAATCCGTGGAAGACACTTTCAGAATCCCTATTGAAAAAGGAAAAGTCCATCATCACTGTCTGCACTTTTCTTTCATAGCCAAAGCCCATTATTTGTTGAATGTCCGAATAATCACTTGAATGATAAAGAAAACAAAAGAGTGAACCTAAGTAGCCCAAGATCGGTTTTGGACTTTAAAAGGCCGTACTTCTTTGTGGAGTCCATGGACCCCAGACATTCGCTCTGAAAAGAGATGAGGTAGCACCAAACAGATCATTTTAGTAGCATCGAGCATTAAGCATTGTCTTTTTTTACAAGTTTTTTTATTCCTTTTTCGCCTTCGTTGATGGATTCTGTAAATTGATCACATTTCTCAGTTCTCAGGAGACTGCATTGAATATCTATAGGTTTTTGTTGCATTTGTTTATTTGAGTAGGTAATCAATGGTATTTCTATCTTAATAATTTCTGTCACTTAAGCCCCAATGTGAGATTTTTCTTTCGACGGCTGAACGTAGGTTCTCGTTCTTCAAAATCTTCGGTTTCTTTTGTTACAACAGCATTAATAGCTTCTTTTTGAACTAGTTATCAAAGTGCCTCTTGCATGTTGTTGGTGACCTCTGCACTAAGAGACACTAAAATTATTTTATGATCTTAAAGCTCTATTATAACGTTTCTGGGATAATATGCACACGTGTTAGGTATCTTTGATTCAAAATAATGATGCTTATTTAAAAAAATATTGAATGCCTTTTTTATAATCTTAAATATAATAGCCGTTTTATTAAATATAATCAAACTAATTAAAATATAGCTATTGCCTAATTCAATTACAGTATCTACAAATGCAGTATCTTTAATAGAATCCCTTTAGTTTATCCCGTAAACTTCTGTACACCGTTCAAATTTAGGGATTCTTTTTTATAAATTTGGTAATTTATAAGAGGGAATCAAACAGCTACAAATGAATCATTATACAGTTTTGGACAAGTGTACACAATATTTACATCCGTTGCTTCAAAATTACTTTTCTGCGATAGCCAGAAGTATTTTTTCAGTTTTGAAAACATAAGTCATCCTTTCTTTTCTTCTGATATGGATAATACATAGCACACGCGAAAAGGTTTTGGAGAGATTTATCTTTGTAACACGAATATTCTGTTTCCGGAAATTTTCCTGGAATACATCAATAACCCCATTACATATCAGAAAGACAAGGAGTCAGTAAGATCTGTTGCGTGATTTTCAACTATTTGCAGAGGCTTAGCTTTGTTTTAGTATGATATCGTGTTTTTTGTTGGATTGATAGAGAGGATGCGATCTAAACATTATTATCTGAAAATACAAGATATTGTGTTTATCAAGTTCTCCCTAGAGAGAACAAAAGAGAATATACTTTAACGTGTACTCTAAATTTTGTAAGAAATTCTGAACGTGAAAAGAGTTTGGGTCTTATTTCTACGTATCCTCTTTTGGTGTAAAGCAATTCCCTTTTCCTTAGACTAGCTCGGATAAAATACTATGGATAAAATTCTATTTTTTTTCTGAATATGTTATACTATACATTATTCGTGTTAAATCTTCCTTTTGTGCAAACAGATAGCCCTTCACAAGATTTGTATGAAAAACGCATTTTTAAAATGTAAGCACCTATTTTCATATTGAAAACTTTGTAAGCAATAGAGGATGAAATAATAGAAAAATATTGTAATATTTATACATTTTTCCAAATTCATTTAAATGTTCATATAACCACAGTTTTATGCAATCAAATGTGAAGTAAAGATAGTAATACAGTGGACTAAGCTTAATGTGATCAGTTTGGGACGCCGTAATTTTGACAACAATAACCGATTGATAACAATAAAAAATAATAACTATAAAAATGAACAATAAAATCAGAACAATAACAATAAACAATAGCCTTTTCAACTTGCTCATCTTTACCAGTTCCATTACGTTTGCACTCCTTATCTTTATTTTGTTTATCTTTTCTTTTGTTTATCAAGGAGTCAGGAAGATCTATTGCACGATTTTCAAATATTTGCAGAGGTTTAGCTTTGGTTTAGTACGATATCGTGTTTTTGGTTGGATCGATAGAGAAAATGTTATCTAAACATTATTATCTGAAAAATACAAGATATTGTCTTTATCAAGTTCTCCCGAGACAGTACAAATCAGAATATACTTTAACGTTTACTCTAAATTTTGTAATAAATTTTGAAAGTGAAGAGAGTTTGGTCTTATTTCGATGGATCCTCTTTTGGTGTAACCTTATTCTTATAGACCAACTCGGATAAAATACTATGGATAAAATTCTATTTTTTCTCTGAATATAGTATACTATATATTATTCATGTTAAATCTTCCTTTTGTGCGAAGAGATAGTATTTCAAAAGATTTGTAACAAAAACAATTTTTTAAAATGTGAATTCCTA
Source organism: Pardosa pseudoannulata (assembly GCA_032207245.1). Classification (NCBI taxonomy): domain Eukaryota; kingdom Metazoa; phylum Arthropoda; class Arachnida; order Araneae; family Lycosidae; genus Pardosa; species Pardosa pseudoannulata. The sequence continues at coordinate 114,019,390 of CM063511.1, forward strand.
TTTTGATATTGAAAACTTTTTAAGCAATAGAGGATGAAATAATAGAAAAATACTGTGATATTTACACTTTTTTGGAAATTCATTTAAATGTTCGCATAACCGCAGTTTTATGCAAACAAATGTGAAGTAAAGTTAATAATATAGTGGACTTAGCTTAATGTGATCAGTTTGGAACACCGTGATTTTGATAACAATAACCGATTGATAACAATAAAAAAACAATAAAATTAGAACAATAACAATAAACAACAGAACAATAACTAATAAAATTAGATAAATTTGCCCCCCCCTTTAATTCGTACCAAACCAAAGTCTTAGAGCCTTTTCAACTTGCCCATCTTTACCAGTTCTATTATGTTTGCACTCCGTATTTTTATTTTGTTTATCTTTTCTTTTGTTTATCAAGGAGTCAGAAGATCTGTTGTGTGAGATCCACTTTATAAATTTCGGTTTATTATGTTAAAAGCAAAAAAATTTAAATTTATTATTTTGTTTACTTCAATTTATTCATCATTGTTTAATTTTTGTCACCGTGAACTGAACGATATTGAAAAAGTATATTATTTTGTACGCTGTGGCAACAAGGAAGTGCTCGTTCAGTTTTGTTTAATTAACAGTATTCTATGAAAAAATTGTCATATAACTAGGTGAGTCTTGGACTCTAGTTGGCATGTTAATTTGTGAAATAAATGATATTTGGCAGTATTAATAGTTTGGAGTATTAATTTTCAACACTAGAAACCTTTTTCATTTTTACGACATGTTGCGGGATTTTCAACTATTTGCAGAGGTTTAGCTTTGTTTTAGTACTATATCATGTTTTTGGTTGGATTAATAGAGAAGATGTGATATAAACATTATTATCTGAAAATACATAATATTGTGTTTATCAAGTTCTCCCTAGAGAGTACAAAACAGAATTACCTTTAACATTTACTCTAAATTTTGTAAGAAATTCTGAACGTGAAAAGAGTTTGGGTCTTATTTCGATGTATCCTCTTTTGGTGTAAAGTAATTCCCTTATCCTTAGACTAGCTCGGAAAAAATACTATGGATAAAATTCTATTTTTTTCTCTGAATATGTTATACTATACATTGTTCATGTTAAATCTTCCTTTTGTGCAAACCTATAGCCCTTCACAAGATTTGTAAGAAAAACGCATTTTTAAAATGTAAGCACGTATTTTCTTATTGAAAACCTTTTAAGCAATGGAGGATGAAATAATAGAAAAATATTGTGATATTTATACTTTTTCCAAATTCATTTAAATGTTCATATAACCGCAGTTTTATGCAAACAACTGTGAAGTAAAATTAGTAATACAGTGGACTTTGCATAATGTGAACAGTTTGGGACAACGGGATTTTGATAACAATAACCGATTGATAACAATAAAAAATAATAACAATAAAAAATAAACAATAAAATCAGAACAATAACAATAAACAATAGCCTTTTCAACTTGCTCATCTTTACCAGTTCCATTACGTTTGCACTCCTTATCTTTATTTTGTTTATCTTTTCTTTTGTTTATCAAGGAGTCAGGAAGATCTATTGCACGATATTCATATATTTGCAGAGGTTTAGCTTTGGTTTAGTAAAATATCGTGTTTTTGGTTGGATCGATAGAGAAAATGTTATCTAAACATTATTATCTGAAAATGTAAGATATTGTGTTTATCAAGTTCTCCCGAGACAGTACAGAACAGAATATACTTTAACGTTTACTCTAAATTTTGTAAGAAATTCTGAACGTGAAAAGAGTTTGATCTTATTTCGATGTATCCTCTTTTGGTGTAACCTTTTTCTTATAGACCAACTCGGATAAAATACTATGGATAAAATTCTATTTTTTAAGTAATAGGGGATGAAATAATAGAAAAATTCCCTATATAATAATAGCCTAAGTTGTCTATCCGCGAATTTCTGAAGCGGTTATACCTGGAATGGATACAGGCATCCATATTGGATTTTTCATGAGTTACGGTTAGCAAAATTGAAAGCGAGTTCGAAATCCACCCTTTCCCCCGTTTTCGAGAGTTTAATGCTATTATTTCAAGCCTTATCCTTCCTCTTATTCTATACGAAATTCATTCTTGATAGGATTTCAAAGGCGGAGAATAATATTTAAATTTCTGGACTGTTTCTACTTGACTACCTGACATCATATACTCTAATTAGTTCTTTTATAACCTGCAGGCGTTGTACGTTTGGTAAAATGTCAGCCTACTTAATCGTGAAACTTCTCTGGTCGACGGTTCTATCCCCGAAGCAGCCAATTTTTTTTAACACCTAATAAATTTAATATTTTCTGCTTTTTCTTTTAAATTTTTATTCCGAAAGTTGTTTTATTATTTTTAAAATAAATTTTTACTATTTTTTCAACTTTTTATAATTTTTATAATTTTTATTTTATTAAATTCACATATTGCTTTACGGATGTCCCTGGCCACATAAACATTTCATGTTATGTATCCTTAAACTTTCTTCTCGTAATGTAATAATAGCTTAAGTTATCTGCCCGTCTTTCCCCGAAGTTATGAAGCTGTTGGACCTGGAATGGATAGAGCATCCATATTGGATTTTTGATGAGTTAGGGTTTGCAAAATTCAAAGCGAGTCAATTTTATCTTTTCATAAACTATAGATCCGATTCTGTTTGTTTTGTTTGGATTGTCACGGTCTACTTTTTGAACGCTGCACATGTTGTGTGTGAACGTGAGATCCCAAATACCCATAGTTAAAGTATTTCACGGCATGCAATCTAACCAGTAAGCAAAATAATTTCTTTACAAAAACCCACGTATAACACGTAGGGTTGCCGTAAGTAGGGTCGCCAAATTTGGCGATTTATGCGAATTTTGGCCTGGTTGCGTTAATACGTAAGTACCATTTAAACAGCGAAGTAAAATAAATGAATGGGTTCCTTCTGAATACATTGTGAATATTCCTTTGCCAGTTTAAATCGGATTCAAAAACTAATAACATTAACCGATATAACTATCACATAAAGCGATGAATTTAACATGCAAGTGAATAGAGAAAATCGGGACCAAGTGATTTCGATAACAATAAGCGATTGATGACATTACAAGCGATCACATTAAGCGGAGTCCACTGTATTATCTATCTTGTTTAGAACATTTATGTTTATTATAATGCTATTGTAAAAGCTAACATTAACCGCGATCACATTAAGCGAGGTCACTGTATATTTTTTTTTGTTTTATTTAATTATAAAATTCTTCAGATTTTTACTTTTATGGATTAAAGTAAAATACTTTTTTTATTTCATTAGTATAAAATGATCAGAGGGGAAACTCTTTGTTTTGTAGTACGTTGCACTTCAAAGGGCTTTAAATGTTTATTTAACGATGCAATTTCCTTTGTACATTCCTTAAATAGAATTTCTTAGTCTCTTTAGATAGAATCAAGTAAGGATGTAATTGTATAAAATTTCCGTTTAGCTAAGTATAGGCTAAAATTAACCAATTAACGTTTCTCTACTCCTAATTTAATACTAAGCTGCATTGTGCGTAATTCGTGACATCACCGTGAAGCGTCTTGTTACAATTATAAAACTCATTTAAGGTTTAAATAGGATATAACAGTAGAATAAAATCTATTCTAGTATTCTTTGTTAGACCGAAACATTGTATGGTAGATATTTAATCAACTGTCATATATACAATAATGTTACCAATTTATGAAGCGTTACGTTCATGGATTGAGTAGAGTTTGATTTAAGACAGCAAAGATAACAGAACTTTATTCGTAATACAGGGAAAACACGAATACAGCAGCCAACACCGTGAGAACTAGCTAGCACAGGCGATAGTTCACTAGCCTGTGCTAGAAACTCTTAGCGCCAAATAACGTAGGTCTTTACCTCTACAAATTTCTCAGCTAAATGAACCTCGATCAGGATCGGCCCCCGGTATTTATATCCTCGGGAGAAACTGGAATATTCTAGAAAGAACTAGGTACAAACGGTCGCCAAGAAAGTCACCAAGTCGCTAAATTTGGCGATAAATCACCAAACTTGGTGCCAAAAATTAGTCGCCAAAACATCGCCTACGAGCCAATATCTCGCCAAATACATGATTTACCCATTATAATACACAGTATACGGCAAAAATACATGCCAACTTGCGAAATTCGTAACAATAACATTATACACATTTCGAAATACATTTGAGAATTTTCTCTAATATCAGACATGATACAAACGTTTCATAAATAGGTAAATACAGGGATTTTAGTATCCTTTTGTTGGAAGCGTTTTATCTCACGATTAAATTTCATTAATCTATTCTTTTTAAAAGTGAAATGTGTTAGAATAATGGAAAATTTGTCGTTGGAATATATGCCATTGTTCAACTGGTAACTAGAAAAAATACATTTTCGCTTGGAAGTTTGAATTGGGTTTTAAACGAACATTTGTATTTCATCCAGAGATAATCATGTTAATTATGAAATATTAGAATGATAAGCATAGAATAGTCTAAATATCTATTGTCACATAATAAATTAATTTCGCACACTAGCATGCTACAATTAATAAAAATAATTCATTCAGATTTTTTAAAGATAAAAACTCTCAAATTTTATGAATATTTAAAATAGCCTCAATAACGTAAAAAAAATTATTCTAAGAAAGTTTTTATGTATTATGAGTTGGAAAAAAAGTATGAATTGATATGTTTCTATTCCAAAGGTATTATGGTATCTGAATTCAAAACACGTTGTCGTCATTTTTAATTCTGAATCTTAAAGCTGTGGAAATAAATATATAAAATAGTTAGAAGATTATTTTGATTTTGATGCAATAAACCATTTTTGAAATAAACCAGACATCTGAACGCATTTTTACATTTTAAAAACTGCAAAAAGGTCTCAGTGTCGTAGGATATCAATCATTAAAGGCTATAATTATACCTGGAGAACGAGTAAAGGAGTAATCGATAATTAGTTTTTGGTAGTAAACTTTGAGTAAAAAAGAATAAAAAAATCGATATTGTCATGAATTCTAAATAGTTTGAATACGCTAATAGCATTAGTTCTGTATAGGCTAAAATAAAGAGTACTGAGAAAGCTTTGAAACATGACACAATGACTCCTGACAAGCCTGCTTGTTTCATCGTGCTGAGTACAGTTTATATTTACATAGCAGCCGGTATTTCAAGTCGGTGTTCTGAGTTAGTCATTAGAAGTGACGGTATGAAGTTCTATAATATTTGTGTCATGAATTAATATGCGAGGAATTTTACGGTACAACTTCATGCGTTGTATACAAGTACGTAATACGTCATTGAAAAAAAAAACCCAAATATTTCTATTCAGAAGCATTCACAGAATCTTCTCTGATTCTGTTTTGCTTCCTATAAAATACTGCTCTTTTTCGTATCGACTGTGTCACACCGAAGATCCCTTTTAATTTTGATCATTGTTCCCTACTTCGAAATATATTTTTGAAAGGATACTAGTTCGTTCTTAGAATAAGTAAGTGATTAGTCAACTATGTAATTTTTTAACAAATTAAAAATTCAATTTTTGGTTTAACTGTAATGTCACTTTGGGGTTTTCATTTTGAAATTTTCCTCCATTATGTATAGAATTAAAGGATATTTTATTTTTCAACTTAACAACATAGCAGCCTATATGTCAAGTGTGCTGAGTTAGTCATTGGAAGTGACAGTGTGAAGTGTTATGATATTTGAGTCATGAATTTATATGCGAACGATATAACTTCAGGCGTTGTATACCAGTGCAAAAAAATATTATTTTAGCTGAGGTTGTTTTTCTACGGCTGTTTATTCAGCGGTTCATGAATCAGTCCTATGTTCTTGAATTAAAACTTAATATTTATTTACATATTAACATTAACACTAGAATTACGGAGGCGGTCATTTTGACACCTAGCAAACTTTTATCTCTGACAGCTCTTCTATTTTTTTTTCAAATATTTTAATCTTTTCTTGACTTTTCCTAAATCATTGTGATTTGTAAAATGGTAAAGATTTCATGAAAATCGTATTTTTATTATAGCCCTAACAAATGATTATACCTAGAAATACGGCAGGCTATATACTGATGTTGAAGACAAGTGTAAACTTCATAATGACTCTTTCACTATTTTATTAGCAGAACTGGAAGCATTCATAGCGTTGTTGTACGTAAGGGGACATTAGCCAATTCTTAGCAATTTCTTACCAATTCTTAGTTTGTGGTCCAAGACTTGGGGACCAAATTTTTTTCATGAAACTATGAGTAGAGATAGGTTTCCGGAAATTATAAAATTTCTTCGTTTTGAAAATAAACTAACAAGGTCTTCACGTTTGCAGTGTGATAAATTTACACTAATATCCGAGATATGGTGTACTTTTATGGAAAACTGTAAGCTTTGCTACAAACCAAATGAAAATATTCAGCTCGATGAAAAGTTATTCCCTACAAAAACAAGATGCCGTTTTTTGCACTGTATGCCTAACAAGCTCGATAAATTCGGAATAAAATTTTGGCTAGAAGTAGATGTTAGGACAAAATACTTATTAAACGGATTTCCATATTTAGGAAAAGATGAAATGAGACCAAGGGATCAAAGTTTAGGAGAAGACGTAGTAAATCGTTTAGTTGATCCTACATACCTGCAAAGTCTGTATATTTTTAAAAACAAACTGTAGTTGTCATAATTTGCTCTATTTTAATTTATTTTTCACGAATATATTATATCATATAGAGAAATATGCAGATATCTTATCAATAGGTCAAAATGACACCCACCGTAATTCTAGGTATACAGAAAACCACCGTAATTCTAGTGTTAAAAGGTATAGATTCAGTCATAAGGTGACCTCCCGACTACCAAATCGACAGTTCTGTTATCTGCCATACATTCTCAAAATTAATAACAACATTAAAGAGGGTTGCATAGCAGGGGGAATATTCACATCTTCTTGCGAATATTTACTTTAGAAATTTATATGCGAGACATTTTACAGTATAACTTCATGCGTTGTATACCAGTGAGTAATACGTCATTAAAAAAATATTTCTATTCGGATGTATTCCCAGAATCCTCTCTGATTCTGTTTTGCTTCCTATAAAATACTGTTCTCTTTCTAGTCGACTCTGTCACATCGAAGAATACTTTTAATTTTGATAATTGATCCCTACTTCAAAATATGTTTTTAAAGGATATTATTTTGTTCTTAGAATAAATAATTGATTAGTCAACTTTGCAATTTTTCAACAAATTAAAAATGCATTTTCTGTTTTAACTGTAATGATTTTCATTTTGATTTTTTCCTGAACAATGCATAGAATTAAAGTATATTTTATTTTTCAACTTAACAACACATCAGCCTATATGTCAAATCTGTGTGCTGAGTTAGTCATTAGGAGTTACAGTATGAAGTGCTATGGTTTTTGAGTCATGAACTGATGCGCGAACAATTTTACGGTATAACTTACGATATAATATTTTGTATACCAGTGCAAAAAGAAACATGTTATTTTAGTTGGGGATGTTTTCTATATTCTACAACTGTATTCAGGTGAACATTTACATTTCATCCAGACATGATCATGTTAATTATGAAATATAAGAATGATAAACAAAGAATATTCTAAATATCTATTGTCACATAATAGTTCACTTCGCAAAATAGCATTCTACAGTTGTTAAATATATTTTATTTATATTTTTTAAAGACAAAACTCTCCAATTTTATGAATATTTGAAAATACCCTCATTAACGTAAAAACATTTTATTTTAAGCCGAGAAAAAACTTTAAATATGAGTTAGAAAAAGAGTGATATTTTTTGATTCCAAAGGTGTAATGGCATCTCAATTCAAAACACGTTGTCGTCAATTTTATTTTTAATTCTGGATCTTAAAGCTGTGGAAATAAATATATAAAATAGTTAGAAGAATATTCTGATTTGGTTGCAATAAATCATTCTTGAAATAAACCAGACGTGTGAATGCATTTTTAAATTTTAAGAACCTCAAAAATGTCTAAGTGTTCTAGAATATAAATCATTAAAATCTATAATTATACCTGGACAACGAGTAATGGAATAATCGATAAATAGTTTTTGGTTCTAAACTTTGAATAAAAAATAATGAAAATCGATATTTTCCCGTATTTTAAATAGTTTGAATACGTTAATAGCATTAGTTCTGAATATGGTAAAATAAAGAGTACTGAGAAAGTTTTGAAATATGACACAATGACTCATTACAAGTTTTCTTGTTTCATCGTGCTAAGACCAATTTATACTTACATAGCAACCAAGTCTCTGTGCTCAGTTAGACATTGGGAGTGACAATTTGAAGTTCTGTGAAATATATGGGTCATTATTTAATATGAGAGGAATTTTATGGTGCAACTTCGTGCGTTGTATACCAGTTAGTAATACGCCATTGAAAAAACAAATACTCCTATGCAGAAGAACTACCAGAATCCTCTATGTTTTGCTTCCTATAAAATACTGTTCGTTTTCAAGTCGACTGTGTCACACCGAAGAATATTTTCAATTTTGATAATTAATCTCTACTTCAAAATATATTTAGAAAGGATGCTATTTTGTTCTTAAAATCAGTAAGTGATTATTAATTTTTCAACAAACTAAAAATTATTTTTTTTAACTGTAATGCGTCATTGTAGTTTTCATTTTGATGTTTTTCTTGAACTATGTATAGAATTAAAGTATATTTTATTTTTCAAGTTAGCAACATAGATGCCTATATGTCACGTTTGTGTGCTGAATTAGTCATTAGGACTGACTGTTTGAAGTACTATAATATTTGGGTCATGAATTAATATGAGAGGATTTTACAATGTGCGAGGAATAATTTTCAATTACGGTACAACTTCTTGCGTTGTATAACAGTACGTAATACCGCAATAAAAAAACGAATACTTCTATTCAGACGCACTCTCAGAATCCTCTCTGATTTTGTTTTGCTTCCTATAAAATGTTATTTTTCGAGTTGAATCTGTCACGCCGAAGAACACTTTTAATTTTGATAATTGTTCCCTACTTCGAAATATATTTTTAAAGGACACTATTTTTTTCTTAAAATAAGTAAGTGATTATTAATTTTTCAACAAATTAAAAATTCGTTTTTTGTTTTAACTGTAATTCCTCTTTGTGGTTTTCATTTTGATTTTTTCCTCAACTATGTATAGAATTAAAGTATATTTTATTTTTCAACTTAGCAACATAGAAGCCTTTACGTCAAGTGTGCTGAGTTTGTCATTAGGAGTGACAGTTTGAAGTGCTATGATATTTGAGTCATGAACTGATATGCGAACAATTACGATATAACTGCAGGCGTTGTATTCCAGTGAGAAAATAAACATATTGTTTTACTTAGGGATGTTTTCTACATTCTACAACTGTATTCTGGAGAACATTTGCATTTCATCCAGACATGATCATGTTAATCATGAAATATAAGAATGATAAGCAAAGAATATTCTAAATATCTATTGTCACATAATAATTCACTTTGCACACTAGCATGCTACACTTATTAAATATATTTCATTTAGATTTTTTAAAGACAAAAACTCTCAAATTTTATGAATATTTAAAAATAGCCTCAATAACGTAAAAATTTTTATTCTAATCCTAGAAAAGGGTTCATATATTATGAGTTGAAAAAAGAATGAATTGATATTTTTTATTCCAAAGGTATTATGGCATCTGAATTCAAAACACGTTGTCGTCATTTTTAATTCTGAATATTAAAGCTGTGGAAATAAATATATAAAATAGTTAGAAGATTATTTCGCTTTGGATGCAAGAAATCATTTTTGAAATAAACCAGACGTGTGAATGCATTTTTACATTTTAAAAACAGCAAAAATTGCTCAATGCTAGGATATTAATCATTAAAGGCTATAATTATACCTGGAGAACGAGTAATGGATTAATCGATAATTAGTTTTGGGTAGTAAACTTTGCATAAAAAAGAATAAAAATAGATATTATCATGAATTCTAAATAGTTTGAATGCGCTAATAGCATTAGTTCTGTATAGGCTAAAATAAAGAGTACTGAGGAAGCTTTGAAACATGACACAATTACTCCTGACAAGCCTGCTTGTCTCATCGTGCTGAGTACAGTTTATATTTACATAGCAGCCGATATTTCAAGTCGGTGTTCTGAGTTAGTCATTAGAAGTGACGGTATGAAGTTCTATAATATTTGGGTCATGAATTAATATGCGAGGAATTTTACGGTACAACTTCATGCGTTGTATACCAATACGTAATACGCCAATGAAAAAAAAAACAAATATTTCTATTCAGAAGCACTCACAGAATCCTTTCTGATTCTGTTTTGCTTCCTATAAAATACTGTTCTTTTTCGTATCGACTGTGTCACACGGAAGATCCCTTTTAATTTTGATAATTGTTCCCTACTTCGAAATATATTTTTTAAAGGATACTAGTTTGTTCTTAGAATAAGTAAGTGATTAGTCAACTATGTAATTTTTTAACAAATTAAAAATTCATTTTTTGGTTTAACTCTAATGCCTATTTGGGGTTTTCATTTTGAAATTTTCCTCCACTATGTATAGAATTAAAGTATATTTTATTTTTCAACTTAGCAACATAGCAGCCTATATGTCAAGTGTGCTGAGTTAGTCATTGGGAGTGTCAGTGCGAAGTTCTATGATATTTGAGTCATGAATTTATATGCGAACGATATAACTTCAGGCGTTGTATACCAGTGCAAAAAAATATTATTTTAGCTGAGGCTGTTTCTCTACATTACACAACTGTATTCAGGTGGTACAGATAGTTTCAATGCAGAAATGGAGGAAGATGAAGGGATGTCAGAATGTAATGTGAAACTTTAGTGATGTAAAATGCGTAACGAACACAGAGGAGAGTTTGTTGCTGACGGTTGTTCAGTGGTTCATGAATCAGTCCTACGCTCTTGAATTAAAACTTAATATTTATTTACATATCTACATTAACACTAGAATTACGGAAGGGGTCATTTTGACATCTAGCGAACTTTTATCTGTGACAGCTCTTCTATTTTTTTTTTTTTTGCAAATATCTTAATCCTTTCTTGACTTTTCCTAAATCATTGTGATTTGTAAAATGGTAAAGATTTCAAGAAAATCGTATTTTTATTTTAGCCCTAACAAATTATTATACCTAGAAATACGGCAGGCTGTATACTGATGTTGAAGACAAGCATACACTTCATAATGACTCTTTCACTATTTTATTAGCAGAACTGGAAGCATTCACAGGGTTGTTGTTCGTAAGGGGGCATTAGCCACCAAGGGCTTACCAATTCTTAGTTTGTGGTCCAAGGCTTGGGGACCAAAGTTTTTTCACGAAACTATGAGTAGAGATAGGTTTCCGGAAATTATGAAATTTCTTCGTTTTGAAAATAAACTAACAAGGTCTTCACGTTTGCAGTGTGATAAATTTACACTAATATCCGAGATATGGAATAGTTTTATGGAAAACTGTAAGCTTTGCTAAAACCAAATGAAAATATTCAGCTCGATGAAAAGATATTCCCTACAAAAACAAGATGCCGTTTTTTGCAGTATATGTTTAACAAGCTCGATAAATACGGAATAAAATTTTGGCTAGGAGTAGATGTTAGGACAAAATACTTATTAACACTCCGAGTGGAACACACCGACGAAACAAAGTCTCCAAAAATACGATAAAGGTTTATTGTCAGTGGCCAAAGCATTCTATGATTTTTTACTTCACCCTTTGTCGACTAGAATGGAATACGGGAAACGCACACTCATTATTGTCCCTTTACTTCCGGTTATAAATAGATATATAAATATATATTATAGATTGTTAATTTTTAATACACATAAAGCTCGTCAAGTCTCGATGATTATAAGAATAATGGTATCTAAAAGTAGAAATAAAAATATTCTTTAAGTGAATTATTTATATTTTTTTACGAATGTTATCCAGGATATTGAAATGGTGCAATTACAAATACATCTGTTACCGCAAAGGAAATACTGCGAAATAGAGATTTACAAAGCCATGAAAAGCTATCAGCGTCTTTGTATCTCAGGGAGTCGGGATACATCCCTCAATAAATGTTAGTCAAAGAGGAGTGCAGTTCCTAAACAATCAACCTGACCCTCCTACGTCAAAATTCCATGGAAGAAAACACTTGCAGAAATGTACATTACATATATTTTCGGAACGTTTTTGGAGGTCGAAAATTGAAAGTGACAACCGCTTTGAGAAATCATCGGTTTGGCGGAATTGTACGTGCGAACCGCTTAGACGGTTAAACGGATTTGCATATTTAGGAAGAGATGAAATGACACCAAGGGATCAAAGTTTAGGAGAGGACGTAGTAAATCGTTTAGTTGATCCTACATAGATGCAAAGACTGTATATATTTAAAAACAAACTGTAGTTGTCATAATTTGAGCTATTTTAATTTATTTTTCACAAATATATTATATCGTATAGAGAAATATGCAGATATCTTATCAAGGGGTCAAAATGACACCCACCATAATTCTAGGTATACAAAAAACCACCGTAATTCTAGTGTTAAATGGTATAGATTCAATCATAAGGTAACCTCCCGACTTCCAGCTCGACAGTTCTGTTATCTGCCACACATTCTCAAAATTTAAAACGACATTAATGAGGGTTGCATAGCAGGGGTAATATTCACATGTTTTTCCGAAATAAATACATAAAGCACAACAGTGACCTATCAGTACTAAGAGATATCATTATGCCTATACTGTCGGAATACGATAAACATTTAAAACCATTTACATAATTTGAAGAGCAATCACAACACATGGAATAATATTACTAATAATGAATTTTTAAAGGAAAATATAACAATGGTTGTAGGATTTAAGTCATTTAGATATATAAACAGTTTTTGAGTGGTGATGTTTTATGCAAGGTTCTCTCATTTTCCAGTTTCTTCGAGAATTCTCGTACACAGTTTATCAAAATTCAGTGGAAATAAAATACGGAAAGAAAAAGTAATATAAACTGTTAAATTGCACATTTTTTGTACACGTTAAGATAAAAGTAAATTTTAACTAAACAAAATTAACTGACGTAAGACAGATCTTTTTATGCATGAAAAACAATTAAGACAATTAAGTTTTTAATTTATTTACTCAAAAGATTATCAGATCACAGTCAACACTATTGCTTTAATAAATTTATTTTTTATTGCTTTAACATTAAATTCAATAATAAACAAGTGCAGCAATAAAGTTAGTCACAGCTATATAAAATCTGTTTTATCCGATAATTAATACAGGCTTAATTCTTTTGTTAATTTCTTGATAATCCTTAAGTAAAGCTTATTCAAAGCTGGTAAAAACAATGTCTCGGAAGATAATATAAAAAATCGAACTATTAGAATATCCAATTGTTTGCATACTTGAAGTATAATCAATTAGGCACTGTTTGCTTTTTTTTGCTGTCCTATAGAATTTGGTAGTGTTTCCATTCGACATCTAACATGTCTGAAAGTTAAGTAAACATCCACTAGGAAAGTTTCTAAAAGAACGATAACTAATATTTGCAGATAATTATATTCTTTTACAGGTAAGATTCTCAATACTTTTTCCAAGCTTACTATCAGATGCTTCTTCTAACTGTAAATTTACTTTAATAAGACCTGTTTAGAACATCATGTTTCACATATATTAGCACTAAGAAAATCTCTTGATTACTCAGCGATATGGATAAGAAAACACACACGCATATATAATGACATCGAAGATATTCAAAATATTATGACCAATTTGGATTTGAATATTTTTTTAATTTAAAACAAGCACATAGCAATTTAATCTCTAATTTTAATTATATGAAAAATAAACTTAAACACATTTTGTATGAAGAATACTTTAAAAAAATTATAGCAATGATTCATTAATAATTGGAAACAGTTTTAAACTTTTTCAAAAATTTATCTGGTTATTGGCAATGTTAACATGAGTTTATTGTAGCACATATCATATATTAAAAAGCCGAAAAACGATGGCCGATTGGTTAGGGTGCCTGGCCTTCGGAACCGGAGGTTCGTGGGTTCGAATCCCCCCACTCTGGCATGGATATTTGTAGCCTTTCGGAATCGGCTTTAAGCTGTAGGTCCTGATCTCATTTGCCCTCGTGTGCAGAACAGTAGACCGTAGCACACTCCAAACCAAACCAAACCATCATTATATTAAAAAAAATATATAATTTTTTTTTTAGAATATTGGAAATTCTATTCCAAGATTTTTCCTTATAGTGATAACAATTAATACCACCACTTTACTAAACTGTCCATTAAAATGTAATTTTGCGTGACGAATACACTTGTGTAAATACACTTTTAAAAATTATGCTGATAGAGAGAGAGGAATATGTATATATCGTACTTTCCTACTACATGTACACGATATATACACGTAATTTTATTACACATCTTTTTAGCGAAATACTAAGGAACATATTACTAGAAAACCGAAGCGTTTTTCAGGAAAACTTAAATAAGAAATTTCCATTGTACTGAGTTGTATTTCAGACAATTTCTCAAAGCAGCTGCAACTAAATCGGGATGTTTACGAATTTCTAAATGAAAATATTTGCAAACCACTGAGAAAGTAATTTATAGCACTGAAGAGCCAAAACCAGTTATCACAAAATTTTGAGTTTTAAAAGTATAAGAAACAAATAATACGCTAATATCTGAATGATCCCTCCTTTTTGGAGCTTATTTCAGAGATAGACTGAAATACATCTCAGTATAGCGAGATATAATTTTAAATATTCAATATATACATTTGAACTTGTTTAAAAAAATAAGTTACCTTGTAGTATTAGCAAGAAAATTATATAATAAGAAATATGGATATATTTCACGCATGCGCATGAGAGTATATTCTTTACTGATAACGACTAACTACCGGTTCTACTTTTCAATACTTAAGTTTAAACATTACTTTCCTCTTAACCCTTTACAGATCACTAACATAAATTCTTATGGATTTAATTAAATTAGTTTATAAATATTATCTATGATCTTTATATATCTAAAATATATGAAAACTTTTCTTTAGACTTATTAGGGGTTTCCTTATAGGAACCATAGGAAGATTTGAGGGGTAATTCAGCTAATAAACCCTTCCTCTTGTACAGTGTGAACACAATAATTTCTTAATTTTTATTATATTAGAAGAGCAATAAGTATCCTTAAAATGGTATAAGAAACAAATTAACAGTTTATAAGCAATGTTTAGATAATATTTTTGGTACGGAGGGTCACAGATGAGAAAAAATGATTCATTGACATTCTAGGTACAGCAAGATTAAATACTTTTTTTTTCAAAATGAAAAATAAATTTAGTGCAGTTATACCATCTGTTGTAAGTTTAAAATGCTGAAAACATTAAAAAAATAGTAAAAAGAAGTAATATATGAGAGATTAGAAATTTCAGAGATTGTAATCTTATGAAAAAGAAAAAAATATCCTTATCTGATAGAGGCTCTTTACATTA
Organism: Pardosa pseudoannulata; assembly: GCA_032207245.1. NCBI lineage: Eukaryota > Metazoa > Arthropoda > Arachnida > Araneae > Lycosidae > Pardosa > Pardosa pseudoannulata. The sequence continues at coordinate 114,034,941 of CM063511.1, forward strand.
ACCCCTTCCGGTAAAATGACGAGTCTAGCTCGTCATTAGTTTTTCATTCCACACCGCACAATGACGAGCTACACTCGTCATGCGATTAAAGTTACTGTTAAATATGATAATTAATTTAGTTTAAAATTTCTAGTATACTGAATTTGGCAACACTTTTATCACTTGTGAAAATCACAAGTCACTATTGCATATTGTTTACTTAGAATTTCTTGGTACAAGTCATTGCCAAATTAATGAATCAGAATAAAAGAAAACCTACTAAGAAATGCCGTGTGTGTTACAAGAATCAAATTAAAAGTGAGACTACTTGGCGGTGTAAACAATTAAGAATTCCTTTGCAGTTTGTTTTGAAAAGTACCACTAGCTTGAAGACTATTATCTGTATACCTTATTAATGTTTTGCTTTGATATTTTCTTAATTTTACTGTTTCTGATATTATTTAACACTATGTAAAAAGTGAATTTTAATTAAGAATATGTAAGAATTGTAAAATGAAACAAGTTTTTTAAATAAAAATTAAATGGTTATTTCATGCACAGTTTTTCATTATTAAATCATACTGGAAGGGGTTAATATGCAGAATTAAAATTCAAGAAATGTTTTGACAGTTTTTAAGAATAAATTTTAAATATATTATACATACATACAAACGTGTGTATATTTTTGTGTAAAATATTAAAATATTTTCTTAAAAGTAATTAAATTATTTATCGAATTTTAATTTACACGCACACACACATATATATGACACGTACGAGTGATTAAGGTATGGAAGACGCATATGAGTTCTTGTATATAAAAAAAAACTTCTTTATTGTAATCATTTTGTCCATGGCTACGTCTTTTAGCTACCTTTTGTTCACATTTTGATACGACAAGTGTAAATCATTTTGTAAGACTACTACGCCATATCAGTAGCAGGTATGCAGTAGATGTGAAGTTCTCTCGAAGAAAAAAAACTCGAAATGCCAGAGGCTGACTCGTTTATTAAAATAACATTAAGAACTGTACACTACTTGGTAGCAGCTTGTTACCTACAAACAAACGGTTTACAGAACGGACATCCCTTACAGGGCGGCCACGAAAGAGCAACAAGGCTTGCATTTGCCGGCGGCTTAAATACAGTCTTCACTTGCTAATCTACATAACAGCCAAGTGCTATCGGAAGTTTAACATGCCGCCTGGTAAAGTGGATTAGAAGAATTATCTCAACTGCAACTGATGTGGAGGTTTGAAGTCACTAATCTTTACCGGGAGCGATTTCTTAACCGGAGGGAAAACACCTTCCAGGTATGCAGTATGACATCAGATTTTACCAGCCCAAGTTCCCGCTCAGAACTGTGTTCTTAGTGTTGCTTACCTACTTGTCTACTTCCTCGTCAGCTTCTTTACTCTGTATAGTTACGCTCGAGGGTGTATCCTATTACGCTATCGTTAAAGTGTTCCAACTATTTTAATTATAAGTCGCTTAATTCTTAACCTCCATTTTTAAACCTGACACACACATATAAGTGTGTGTGTATATGCGAGAGAGAGAGCACATACAAGTGTGTGGAAAGCTTAAATACTATATTTTAAGTTAAATTTCTCCCTGCTTCAGCAAAATAAAAATTCCTTTTATTTGTTATAATAATCTTCTTTTGTTAAAAATAATTCTATGGTAACATTGTTTAAAAAAGGAAGGATAGTATTTGATAGGCAAAAAATAAATGTTACATGATAATAATAAATTTCTGTAATGCATAGAGAAAGTACGCCACCTCGGTCACTTTCTTTATGTTATCCTTTTTGATTATTTGATTCCTTTCTTATATGTTCCTTTTTAAATTCGGGAATTTTTATATAGATAAAGATGAGATTAAAAAGTCATCCATCATGAGGTCTGAGAATAAAAAAACATAGAAAACGTTAGCGATTATTGTTGGGGTGACATTTTATAGTTTTATGTGGGGATATTTAAAATTTATCTCAAAATTCCTTTTAAATATTTTGAAAAAAAAATCATTATGTTGAGCTAATTTTGAATTTAAATATCATGCTGTTGAATTAACACTAAGCTTATGGAAATATAAGAGTTATGTCATAAGAAAATTCTAAAGGGATATCTTCGATGTTTTGTATCTTTAAGGGATTATTCAATTCTTAGTCGGAAAAATGTTAAAATTATATCCTTTTCGACTTCTCATATCTTAAAAACTATCAGTTGTGAAAACATAAATTATGTAACCTCGATAAAATATATTACAATATTTATATGCATACCTCATTCTTTTTTGAAAAATAAAAAATATTTTTTTAGAAGTTTCAAATGAGAGACAATAGGAAAAATGATATCAAGACTAACGATCAGGATTACTAAAAATATTATTAGATTTAAGACAAACTTCTTGTTTTAAAACATACTAAAATATCTCAAAATAACTTTAAACCTAAATTTGTATATATTTATATATTTAAAAAATATATATGGAAAAATTTAATTTTTCCTTAAAAATTAAAAAATTATCATTGAAAATAAAAGCAAATTTTGGGAAATATACAATAAAATTTAAGTTCAATCGAATGAAAATTTTATTGTATACAGCCTGTAAAAATTTCAGGAGAAAATATTAAAAACTTTTTAAGATGACATGTGCGTTTCATGGAAAAAAAAAGTTTGAGAAAAATTGAGTTAAAGTTTTGTAAGTTTAAATTAGTTTACAGTAAAGATTTAACACGTAACACCTCTCAATATTGGAAATTTTTTACACGGAATCTTTTAATGTGTACAGAATTGATTTCCTTTTCACATATATTTTTTTCTGAAAAATATAACTTCTTGTCAATTTAACAGTCTTATGACCTCTGAAAATAAATTGAAATAAATATTTTTTCTAATATTTTAAGTGATACTTCTTAAAGAATATTGCAAGATATTAAATTATTAAATTTAAAAACTTTTTCATCGTTCGAGTGGAATATAATTCAACAGAAGTCAAATAAAAGATACATACTAAGGAAGCTCATACTCACATGAATGAAGTATTTATTTACACAATCTCTTTTCCAAAAGTTATAGAAATAAAGTTGCATAGATTAATTGCAATTGCAAAGAAAAATAGTTAACCTTCAAATTTTATTTCTTTGACAATAATACAACAAATCCAGCGTTGCTGTCAGTGGTTGTATCATTGTTCCAACTCATTTTGTGCTACGTTGCAAAGTCTTTTGGTTAAGGTAGTTTGTACATCTTGGTATGTCTGAATATGCTTCTCTCTATTGTCCTTCTTAAGCCGTGAAAACAAAAGGTCGCAGGATCCAGGCCAGGACTAATGGTGAATGGAGAAGACCAGGGATGTGTTCTTGCGGAAGTAGGCATATAAAAAACCAAGTAGTTGAAACGATAACTGAAGTAAAGCTGTTATACCGAAATACAATTCATTTTTTTTCATTTATCACTGAATATTTTTTGCTTAAATGTACTAGAGGACATTTAAAGATATCTTTATTTAACACTTTAAGACATAAGTTTTCTTATTTTGTCCCTAGCTTAAGCATAGCAAATTATATAACAACACGAAAACACGAAAACACGAAAATTATGTAAAATATTTTGTTAGTATATAATTAAATTAAAGGAATATATATATATTATATATATATATATATATATATATATATATATATATATATATATATATATATATATATTATATATATATATATATATATATATATATATATATATATATATATATATATATATATATATATATATATATATATATATATATATATATATATATATATATATATATAATATATATATATATATATATATATATATCATGATTTAAATTGTAGATTGATTTTAAAAGATTTTAATTAAGGATTCTTTACTGAGAGTAACGCGGTGTGAAGAGTTAGGAACATAAATACGGCTCACGCACAATGATCTAGAGCAGAGAGCAGTGTGCACATTCCGCAGACAGAGCTGTGGCTACCCGAAGCAGATAAGCCTGCCTTTGTTAAAGTTGGGCTCCAATATGAGACGCCATTGACGATGATTGACGAATAGTGTGCTCTGAGATTTGAATAAAGCTGTGAAAATGTACTCAGGTCTGTAGTGTCGTTTAGTGGGACCTGGCATATATATATATATATATATATATATATATATATATATATATATATATATATATATATATATATATATATATATATATATATATATATATATATATATATATATATATATATATATATATATATATATATATATATATATGGTTCTGTGTCTATGGGTGTCATTAGACAAATACGATGACAGACTAAATTCAAGATAACAAACATTTAATGACTTAACAACGCAGAAAACATTTAAGCACAAAGAGAAATAATTAAACTACGGTGAAAACATCCGACTCAAATTTAACATGGACAAAAATCTACTCTGTGTTTAATAAATTTAGTTAGCTCAAGTGAGACAGGGTCCTTTACTGGACCAAGGTCACTCCTTCTTCTCGATTCTGACTATCTCTCTGTCACTTCTTACTATTCCTACACACACGCACACACACACACATATATATATTTATTTATTTATATTTATATGACATAACTTAATATATCATTCTACAGATACATATCAGATATATAACCGACTAACAGTATTTTCATATCATATATAAAAATACTGTAGAATAATGTTGCCTAGTTTATTGATGCAGGAATTACAAACGACTTAAAAAGAACACTAAACAGAAAATATTTGATGCTATATTACATAACGTTCTCAAAGGAAAACCTTAAAATCTGTGTGCTAGGCCTTATATTAACTTCTGGAAGGTCACTGGCTCCAGGAATGATCTCAACCAGTAACCAATTACCTTACTTTAATTAGTTCTAGTTTAGTCTAGAAGTTACAGTACGTCACAATGCGCGGGAAAGAATAAATCAAAGGGTAGCGATTCTATATTTAAATTAGGGTTTTATTTTAATAGAATTTTATTATTGCAAATATATATATATATATATATATATATATATATATATATATATATATATATATATATATATATATATATATATACATATATATATATACATATATATATATGTATATATATATATATATATATATATATATATATATATATATATATATATATATATATATATATATATATATATATATATATATATATATATATATATATATATATATATATGAAAACTTGAACTACAAATACCTTTAGATATTTTAATTGAATACTATCCACTAAATTTTACATTAATTTTTAAAGCCTTAGGTAGAATTGCCTATTCTAAATGAGCTCACATGAAAAATGAATTATTAATTTCCAATATATTTCTTATTATTTTTATCTCATAAGAAATATTTATTAAATCATTTTTTTCTACAACATTAAATCTCTCTACTTCTGCTAAGCATTTTTCTTCAGTATAAATAAGTAGAATCAGCAGAAATCAACTAGAATAATGACTTTGTTCCAGTGAATGGATATGAATCATTCTGTCCCACGAGCGTAGCAAAATCTGACTTACAACTGAATGCGCCCTAATCCATTCTTCCCGTATTTGACTTAAGATTAAATCTAGGCAAATAATGTGACTTATGAGGAAAATGGAGATACATCCTTTCTTTTCTTAATATTCAATCTTGCAATATTCAGAAATTAATTTTAATGAGTTGGATTTAAAAGTTGATTATTCAGAATAAGAAAAAGGACAATTCACATATAAATTCTAATTTTCGTAAGAGGTATTAACACATTTTTATAACTATTTTGACTTTATCCATGAATTTAAATTTTAAAGAAATTTTAGAGAAGCATTAATATATTTCAGTATTCTTTTCTGAACCAGGACTCATTATATTAACTTAGATTAAATCACTTTTGATTTTTGAGCTTTTAGTTAAGCTGCTCACAAATAGAGGGCGATACTAGTTTAAAATATCTGCAATTGAGATTCCAAGTACTCTGAACAGATTTTTGAATTTACCACACTGATGAAACCTATTTTTTCTCCAATAATATTTTTATAATTTCATATTGTACTGTCGTCTGAAATGAACCTATATGCAATATTTCAGATCTCTAGCTAGTCAGACAGGTAGTTTAAAAATAATTACAAAATTTCAACTGACACAAAAGTGAAATCAATAAAAGTGAAGTTAAACAACTTGACTCGCATAAAATTGAATAGAATTTAAATATCATCTGTAACATCAAATATATTATGTTCTTTGAAATGTCGCTTGAAAAGAAACAATGGGATGATATAATTTGCAACTTTGGATGGAAAGTACTCTTTACCTCTTATTAAAAAATACGTAAAATCATGGTTTTAATATTTCTGCATTTAAAGTTAGAGACATGACTAATATAAAATGAAATGAACATTTTACATTTGACTTAAAGAAAGGAAAGAAATGCATTCCCAACAAATGCAATTTATAAAATACACAATTTATAAAATTGAAAGTAATATCTCATGTTGTAGAAGAAAATACAGTTATTTCAGTATCTTCAGTATCTTCTATAACATCTCTGTAGGAGTCGTGAACAAATTTATAAAATTTGATTGAAATCTAACAATAAAATGTGATGTTCACTGTCTAACGCAGAAACATTTTTCCTATTGTAAGACCATGTGCTGATTTTTGTATTCAATTTATTTACAGGATGAAAATGAATGTCGAGTAATATTCTAGAGATCTATTATTTTTTACTAGATAGCAGAGATCGTTGCGTATGAATAATTATTTAGTACATTTTAAGTTATTTAAAGCATTGCGTTTATTATTTGAAATTATTGGCATATCCAACCCAAGGTTCTTAAAACTTAGTAATAATATTTTGGAGTAACATTTAACATCTAATGTTATTCATTCATAAAAATTCCTAATCCATTAAAACAACTACACCAATTTAAATTAAAAAAAATAAAAATCTATTTACACAAAATAAACATAAATGTTAGAAATATATATCATTTATTATTTAAAGTCATTCATATGCTGTTTGGAAGTCTTAAATTCTTATAAAACTATAATCACAATTTGAGAATAAAATAAAGAGAGGAGAATTATATTTTACCCTAATGAGCTCAATTCTTTTTTGACGAGTAACGGAGGTTTTCGGGAAAAGATTTGCTTTCAAGAGTGGGTACGAATCTCTTTTTTTTCTTCTGGTTGGTGGCATCGGTAAATATACACTATGATAATGGCTTGTGCTTGTGAAGCTATTAAATCCACTACTACCAGATGCTTCCAACAACTATATTATGTGACCTCCGACTGCTAGGAAGAACTCTAGCCAGTGCGTCCTCTCCCCAATATGCTATGCACCTTTTCTTTTTCTTCTCCTTCTAACCCCCTTTATTTATTTTGTAATTTCGTCATACCTTCCTTTTCTTTCTGCTTAATCACAGATCTAGATATTTCTGCTTTGTCGATCCCCCTTCATTCCTCATTCGTTCAAGATTTGAGTCTTGGAAACACTCCCGCCTTCAAACCCCAAACCTAAGCGGACTGCCCCCTTTGTTTTTTCTACCACCTGAAATCCATACGGCCAATAGGACTTCCAGTCTACATAATTTACCAACTATATTTTGTAACCTCCGACTGCTAGGAAGAACTCTAGCCATTTCATCCTCTCACCGATCTGCTATGCACCTCTCCTTTTTCTTCTCCTAGCCTCCTTTAACTATTTTGTAATTTCATTCCACCTTCGTTTTCTTTCTGTTTATTCACTGATCTAGATTTTTTGATTTTCCGATCACCCTTCACTCCTCATCCGTTCAAGATTTGAATCTTGGTAACACCCCGGCCTTCAAACTATAAACCTAAGGATCCCTCTACTTTCGAACACCTGAAGTTCCTACTCCCAAAAGGACCTCCAAGCTACATAAATAATTTACAAACAATCATTTTATTTTAATGTTAGAATTGAAGATACTTGTCTTATCTTTTGCCTGGCAATCCAATCCCATACATATAGGCCCTCGTAAATACCAGTACTCTTTTTCTTCAAGTCCTGTCTTTTTAACAAATAAAATGTCATGAGGTTAGATTAAGAAGCTTAACCTTTTTATTACAAATATTACTGTTATAACCCTTTAACTACCACACACATAGGCCTTCGTAAATACCACTACTCTTTTCAAGTCCTCTCTTTTAAACAAATAAAATACTATGAGGTTAGATTAGGAACCTTATTTTTTATTACAAATGTTACTATTATAAGCATTTAATTACCACACACATAGACCTTCGTAAATACCACTACTCCTTTTCAAGTCCTCTTTTTTAACAAATAAAATACTATGAGGTTAGATTAGGAACCTTATTTTATATTACAAATATTACTATTATAAGCATTTAATTAAAAGTTAACACCTCTGTAGATAGAGATTGTATTTTAAGAAAAAAAATTAACTAATTTTAAAGACTTAGTATTTCATCTAGTATTCATTGTTGCCAGATGGATCATTTTACTAAACTAAGTGAATTACATACTTAAGTAAATTGTTATATAGGTAAATAAGTGTCTTTACATATAAAAATGGGCATATATATTTTGGTATATAGAAATATCTCACTACAACAATTGATGTAACTATAAATTCATCTATAACGTTTGGTGGTCTTGGTGAAATCGCAAACGATATAATGTTACCGGAGGCAATATCACTGGGACCGCTATTATCAATTTAATTGCAAACATTTAGTTGTCTCCACAATTTAGTGTGATATACTTTACTGCAATAAATCTATGTAAAACAATATTTTTTCGTTACTTATCATTATTCACCATACCTTAGCAATGATACTTTGATTGCCAGAACTCAACAAAGAGTAACTTGTGTTTTTAGCAAACTGATTTAGATTTTTAGGTTTTAAGTTATTAGGTTTTGACCTTAGGTTTTTTAGACTATATGCATAATTTGTTAGTTGATTTAATTGCAAAAGATAGTGCTCCAAATAATTAAGTTCTTTTTTAATGAGGGAGTTTTTAATGCAAGTAAATTTATTTCATGCCTGTACAATTTAAAAATTCTTTAATCGTGTATTCTTTAAAAATCGCAGATTTACTCTACGGTTTTAAATTTTTACTACTTTGTCATAAACATACTTCAAAATAATCATAATTTATAAATTAAAATGTTTTGGTAATATATTCTATTCTAGTAAGTCTTTTTTAGCTTATCGTTATATCGGACCTTGATATAATATGCATCCTTATATAGCTTTAAGCTTGACGAATCCCTTTAGTGTCGTTGTATCGAGATTTTACTGTCTATATGTAATTATATTACATTTTTATATGTATGTATAATAAATAAATAGTATATATTTACTTATAGCACTTCTATTATGCACATTACAAGCACTGATAACAGAACTTGACTATTTTTTATTCAAACATTAAGAAAGAAAAATTGCGCACTTTAATAAAACAAAAATTTGAAAGGTACGAAGCAAAGAAAAATATAACACCTATAAATAGTGACAGAGCTTTATTTTTCTTTCGGAGAAGCGAAAAGGCGAGTTCTTGAAATAAGAATAAAAAGCAAACTAATGTATATACACAGTAAGAATCATAAACAGAGGATGGCTAAAATCAGCTACAAAGCATAGTTTCTTATCTTCTTAAAAATCGAGAAATACTATGAAATATCCCTCTAAGAGCGTGATTTCTCAATCATATACCTTTTATTTTGTAGGTCTTTTAATGTTATACTTTATATAATATATTATTCATGGCTTCAACCTAATATTTTACTAAATAATTATTGAAATTAAACTGTTCTGACATGCCACTCTTTTAAATCACATGTATATATCTGTTTTTACACCATGATTCTGAATGAAATATGTTTTAAATAGTTTAAGAAAGAGAAACTGAAAAAATAATATTTTTAACTTATATATATTATCTGCTTATTTTATTAGTATATTTATTTTATTCATTATTAAATTATTTTATGCTCATTTAACTTTAATAATAATAAACGTTGAATTAAAAAATAAATTTTGAAAATTATTATTACGTATACGTATATTGTTAACTTATTTCATTATTATATTTATATAATTATTTATATATTATTAACTTATTTTATTCAGATTTAACTTTAATAATAATAATTTTTAAAAAAGCATTGAAGATTATTATTACGTTTTTGTATGAAGCAAAGAAAGTACTAAAAGCTTAAGATGTCGACGTTAATATTTCAATATAATTTCATTTTGACTGTGTCTGAATAAAATTTTATTGGATTAATCTATTACATAAGGTGTACATACAGGAAAATTTTAACTATGAAACATAAAATTTGTATGTAGTTATGTAGTATTTTACATAACAGTAAAACAATTAAAACTAGTATGTAGAAATTTTAAATTAAATTTAAAACTAATGCATGATCTATTCTGCCTCTCACGTTTCTGTACACAACGAACAATCTCAAGCTACAAAACAATACAATTTTATCAATTGGCACCACATGACAGTTACGGATGTTTTATCATTGTTGAATTGAAATCGTATAAGTTTTCATTATACTAAAAAATCACAGAAATTGTATTAATATATGTTAAATTGGAGAAGTGAAAAATGTATCTCACATTCAAATAAAATAAGTTTAAATTAAGTATAGCAAAATGTGTATAATTATCTAACCTTACAAGAGACTTATGTGTACTATATCAGATTTTACAAAGTTATTGAACTATCCCGGAATATAAATTAAAGAATGTAAGAATTGCATTATTTTATACTCATTTAACTTTAATAACAATCATTTTTAAAAAAAGTATTATTATTACGTTCTTGTATAAAGTAAAGAAAGTACTAAAAGCTCGACTTTAATATTTCAATATAATTTCATTTTGACCTTGTCTGAATAAAATTTGATTGGTTTAAAATATTTTATAAGATGGACAAACAAGAAAATTTTAACTAGAAATCAATAAATATGTATGTAGTTATGTAGTATTTTACATAACAGTAAAACAATTACAACTAGTATGTAGAAATTTTAAATTAAATTTAGAACTAATGCATGATCTATTCTGTAACTCCCGTTTTGATTGGACGTACTCTGTACACAACGAAAAATCTCAATATAAAAAACAATAAAATTTTATCAATTGGCACCACATGACAGTTACTGATGTTTTATCATTGTTGAATTGAAATCGTATAAGTTTTCATTATACTAAAAAAATCTCAGCAATTGTGTTACTCTGTGTTTCATTGGAGATGTGAAAAATGTATCTCACATTCAAATACAGTAAGTTGCAATGAAGAGTAGTAAAATGTGTATAATTTTATTATCCTACAAGAGACTTATGTGTACAAGATCAGATTTTGTAAAGTTATTGGACTATTCCCGAATATCGAGAAAAATTGTAAAAAGAGTTCTATTATTTTATACCCATTTAACTTTAATAATAATAACTTTAAAAAAACATTGAAGATTATTATTATGTACTTTTATGAAGTAAAGAAAGTACTAAAAGCTTAAGATGCCGATGTTAATAATTCAATATAATTTCATTTTGACCGTGTCTGAATAAAATATGATTGGTTTAGTATATTTCATAACAAGTACATACAGGAAAATTTTAACTATGAAACATAAAATTTGTATGTAGTTATGTAGTATTTTACATAACAGTAAAACAATTAAAACTAGTATGTAGAAATTTTAAATTAAATTTAGAATTAATGCATCATCTATTCTGCATATCCCGTTTTGATAGGATTTCCTCTGTACACAACGAAAAATCTGAATATAAAAAAACAATAAAATTTTATCAATTAGCGCCACATGACAGTTACTAAGCTTTTATCATTGTTGTATTGAAATCGTATAAATTTTTATAATGTTAAAATATTTATCTTAGCATTAAATTTTTATCAATTTGTGCCACATGACAGTTACTGAGTTTTTATCATTTTTTTCATCCTAAATTTTCATAAAATTAAAAAATATCTCAGCATTTGCGTTACTGTCTGAAGTGAAAAATGTATCTCACATTCAAATAAAGTAAGTTCAAATGAATAGTAGTAAAATGTGTATAATTTTATAATCTTACAAGAGAATTATGTATAAGAGATCAGATTTTGTAAAATTATTGGACTATCCTCGAATATATAGAAAAAAACTGTAAGCAAAGGGTTCAGTCTTGTATATTTTCAGAAATTTCCTTTAATTAGTATTGTATAATCTTAAACCTACCATTAAAATACAATATTAAGACAATAATACTTCATTCAATAATTTTATTCAATAAATATATGTTCGGTGTGAATTTTACGACATATTAAGGAAAAGGTTTTAATACGAAAAAATGAATCGACGTTTCTAAAATTTTAAACTATGCAAATTTGAGTAATTTTCGCATACATATTTTATGTTCACATCATTTAAAGTTCAAATATGATAAAAAAATTTCGTAAAATATATTCATAATAAAACTTGTAAATATAACATATTCATAATATATATAAACATCAAATTTTCTTAAAAGAAACATATTTTCGTTTAATATTTGATTTTTATGTCTCAAAATGTATAAATAACTGATTATTTAATATCTAAATAATATTTCAAACAATGGTACAACGAAAGTTTTCGGTTTCGTTTGAAGTGCTACGGTCAACTATTTTGCAACACGAGGCTAATAAGACCGGGACCTACAACTGAAAGCCGATTCCGAGCATCCATGCCACAGTGGGATTCGATCCCAAGAACTCCGGCACCCTAACCAATAGGTCATCGTTCGGCATAGGTACAACGGAAGTAATTTTAAGTTTAAAAAACATATTTTATGATTATAGAATAATATTTTTTTACCTATTAAACGTTACGCCCAAACATGCTTTTATATATATGACTATTACATTTGTCCATTCTTTACCCAACTAGTTTAAATACAAAAGCAGAATGTCAGAATTATAACAAAATTATTTTAGAAAAGATCAATGGTTTCGGGAGGCTATTAATCAACTAAATCTAGTCTATAGAAATCGCTTTCGGCAAATACTTGTAACTATGTTGATGAATACATGCTTCTCAATCGATATATCGCAGATGATATTTTGCAGTTAATATATCAGCATGTCTCCTAAAGCCATTGAAAAACCATTTCCAGTAACATTTTTCTTTCATGCACAAAAATGTTAAGCACTGTGTCTACTACTCATTGCTTTTGTTAAAGAAGTGAAATATAATTTAATGATGTAGTAGGTGATATAAAAATGTAATATATAAACAAAACTTTTCAATTTTTTAAATTTAAAAATATTTTTCTTAATGTATGTGAATAAGTGAAGTATATATTTTTATATAATACATGCTTAAAGTAAATGATTTTGCAATCAATAAATACACAATATTAATACATACAACTTTACATTCAATTCTTAGTTGGTTTAGAGCTCTGTGGTCTAAATATTTTGCAACACAAGAGCTAAAATGATGGGAGTTACCGCTTAAAGTCGATACCGAACGTACATAAACATCCGCGCCACTTTATAATTCAAACCCATGAACTCCGGCACTGAATAACAATGCCCTAACCCTTCGGCCATAGTTTGGAACGTTGAAGGATTTACTACATAAGAAAGATATTACTGTTGTAATAACTTAGAACTATCGCTGAATTGGTACCGATTCCGGGTGTACCCACCTCCAGAAATGTATTATTCCACGAATATCTAATAACTAATCCAAGGGAAAATGTTAATTAATTTTATGTTTTCTTTTATATGACTTATTAACAAATTGTATGCGGGACACGTACTAGTACGCTTTCTGACGATTGATACTCGAGCATGGGACACGTACTTGTACGTTTTCTGACAATTGTTACTTGAGATTCGGCTGGGTCACGTACTAATACGCGTTAGTGTAACAACATGGTTTGTTTGTGGGTACAAAAATAACGCTATATACATGAAAACAAACCCGAACTTTCTTGTCTACTACATAGATTCTGGAAAAATTTAGACAAATAAAAACTAGTTTTTACATCTGTCAATGCGGAACCACAGAACAGGAATAAATTAAAACTATATACTACTATTTCTATTTGATTTTTCATATTTACGATACTATTATAAATTTATCCACTAAAAATATATTTTTTATTTGCAAAAATCTCATGTTTGTTATTTATATATTTCTATTTATATATTTGATTATATATTTCAATATAAAATACAAAATGTTGGTTAAAAAATTAAATAATTTTTGATCTATTGAAATTTAACTAAATTTACGCTTAAAACGCCAGCTCCTGCTACAATTCCGCTGCGAAATGTACCCACACACAATGTGTTAACTAATTGGGGAATAATTAGGAGTATGCTAGATACTCAGACTTCGGTCTGGGTACATTCAATTATAATTACAGTGATATCACGAGGTATTTTAAATACAATTTTGTGTACCATTTTAATCTCAAATAAACTGTAACACGACATAAACAAATACTGTATTTGGCAATATTTGGCCGTTACGATTTGTCGTTCTACTTTGTTTGCAAATCTTTTTACATAATATTAATTTTAACACATTTTTACTTGTTATTACTTTTAATAATTCTTGTCATAAAATAAAACAAAAAACGAAACTCAGTCCACGGTTCTGTCACCAAAAATGCGAAAGATATTTCTGAATAAAGATATCACAATTTTTCAATAACTAAGAGATACTTATCGTGTAAAACAAGCTTTCATTTTAAGCAACTGATTTGGAACAATATTCATCTACTAAGCTGATAAATAGTTATATTTTTACTTATTTATCTCTATCTTAACGAACTAAATGCAGAATATTTTTTAGAAAACTTTGATCTTAAAATAAATTTCTAAGTTACAAATTAGTACGAATTTTTTCTTTCTGATAAAAAAATACTACAATAACATTTAATTTACTTCAATCTCTTTAAGACTGGAAAATTTTAATATATGTTACAATTTCTTGTGCATTTCTTGTAACATGAAAATAATTACGCTTGTATCTTTTTAATAATATATTATATTTTGTGTACTATAATATAGTATATTGTAGACATTGCATAACATATAAACTCTATAATAGATGTATAATATAGAATAATATCATATAATTTCATAATAAGTAGAACCTTTAATCCGTAAATAGAAAAGTAATTGGATTCTATAATATAATACAGTATATTATAAAAATTATATAACATATAAACTATATAATATAATATAATATTTAATAGTTTCATAATAAGTAAAATTTAATTACATAAACAGAAAAATATTTCATAAAAAAATAATTTTGAAATTAAGATAATTATTTTTGAATGTAAAGGTAATTTACTGTGGTAATTTTAAGAACAAATGTATAAAAGATATATTAAACATTCTCTGCTGGTATCAAATCCTTGAAAGAAAATATATAGTCAAGTAAAGGCGTTTATAGAAGAGTGAAATTACTTTACTCAGATTTAATTTAAGATACTTAAAGCAATATTTCAATGTTTAATAACTCTTAATCATTATTTATTTTTATACACTTAAATATTCTGACTCTATGATTACATTTTAAAAGTAACTACATTTCATCGTTCTTGGTGTTATAAGAAACTAGATAGCGTATAACATACATACTATTTAATGTTATCATAATAAGTAGAAACTTTGTTACGTAAACAGAAAAATCTTTTATAAATAATGTAAAAAATTGAAATTAAATATTTGTCGTTTTATAACATTAAATGTATATTAACATGAAATATATATTATAACATTAAATATATTTTAAATTTGTCATTATTAACGTAACGACAATTTACTGTCTGCAATTTCAGATCAAAAGTATAAAAAATGTATGAAATATCCTATGCTGGTATTAAAATCTTGATAGAAAATCTAACGTTAAGTAAAGGCGTCTACAAGATTGGAATTATTTTACTCATATATAATTTAAGCTGCTTAATCTAATTAGATTTCCCAAACCAATATTTCAGTGCTTAATAACTCCTAATCAATATTTAATTTTATACACTTAAGTATTCTGACTCCGTGATTACATTTTCAAAAGTATAAAATTGCATTACATCGTGCTTGGTGTCATTAAATAGATTTATTAGATTCACACTTCTGTGAAGAATCAAGGGTTTTAAAACGTGAAATTAGAGAATATTGTACGAAATCTTCGGTGTATTTCTACCTTTAAATGAACAAATTTTTTATCTTTTGTGAATATATGCTATTATCTCTTGTGTGAAGAAATAAAGATAGTAAGTTTCTTTAGAAAGCTAAATAATATATATTTCTCTAGAAACGTACAATTTGCAACCTATGTACGTAAATAATTTATCAAATAAAAGTTTTTAATTTATCAAATAAATTTTTATTTATTTATTTATTTTATTTAAAGCGCAACATACCAAGGCTTACGGTGCCAATCTCCGTTTGCGTGACATTAATTCCGGTTAGGTGGTCAATTTAAAATTTAAGCATGCTTGGTCCTCAATTTTTACCCACTGATATAAATGAGTCAATTAATCGAAATTAGCGCGAAGAAAGAGTTTTTAGGCTACAAAAATATAACTTTTACTGATTTTTTTATTCAAAGGAATTAAAGAGCGAAAGGTCGAGAACTATATATAATATTATATATATTTATATATTATATATATATATATATTATATATATATTTTATTCAATATATATATATATATATATATGTATGTATATATATATATATATATATATATATTCAAGTGTATCATTTAGGGGCGGGAGGTCTATTTCATGTATGCTGATGTTATAATTTTAATACTGGCTGATATTTTAGTAACATTTAGGATTGTTTTTTTATATCTATTAAGGTATTTTAAACCAAGGTAGTTTTTTAAAAAATTATTTACATTATGAGTACCGATATAGAAATAAAAATAAATTTTGTGGTTCAATATAAATTTCTCTTCATCAAAAGTTTTCTGTATTCCTGTAAAACCTGTAATTAGAACTGAAGATAATAATCCAAAATATTCTGATTCTAGAATATCCGGCTGTATTATCCAATTTATTTGTCAAAATATGTATGATAGTGGAACTTGACACTCGAGAAGCTTATTTTGCAAACTTATTACTCTTCAATCGAATTTCATAATAGCTCCCTCAGGTCATTTTCCAACGAAACTGTCTCCCTGAGTTTTAGTTACTAGAAATTTTCAGACATCATTGCTGAAAGAATTGATTTTGAAATTAGAAGAAGATATTTTATATGGAAATTCAGAAAATTCAGAAAAGAGGTTATTGTTCATGCATCGCTAAAATTACTTCTATCCAGTGTTTGAATAGTGATATGATTTAAAATATGGCACTTTAAATGAGACTGCTTTCTAAATTGACAAAAGTTCTGCATGTATAATCTCACATTGCCTTATCATTATCCACTTGCTCATATACTCTCTTTTAAACCATTATTTATAAATGGATATACTAACTTTAGTTTTTAATGTAATTTTATATTGAGTTTTTTTATGAAAAACTAAAAATCGAAAAAGAATTTATTTAAAAACTTCGAAATTTGGGCCTTATTATTGGAAATGTACAGCTATTTAATGCAAGTGAACAGTTGACATTCTCTTCCTTTAAGGATTTCTAAATGGCATAGCTATGGATAGAAGGATTATAATAAAAAAGTTTTTATATATAAAATAAAATTTGTCTCCCATACCTCAACCACTGGTCCATATCTCATATATATATATATATATATATATATATATATATATATATATATATATATATATATGCATATACATACATATATATATATATATATATATATATATATATATACATATATATATATATATATATATATATATATATATATATATATATATATATATATATATATATATATATATATATATATATATATATATATA
>CM063511.1:114055404-114062904 GCA_032207245.1 Pardosa pseudoannulata
TGATAAATTGATAAATTTAATCGCCTGCTCTTAACCGGGGAAAATAGGAGTTAAAATAATGGCATTAAAAGCCCGAAGAGAGGCGATGGGGTGGATTTCGAACGTTTTAAAGAATTTATTTTTCGTTGTGATATGAAGCATATTTATACCAATTTATTTTAGAATCAGTTCTATAGTTTAGGAGAAGATAAACATTAATCGTTTTGATTTTGTTAACTATGGATGCCTCTATCCATTTCAGGTCCAACCGCTTCATAAAATCGACGTACAGATAACTTAGGTTATTATTATATAGGGGATTAAATAACTTATAACTAATAACTTATAAACTAATAAAAAGTATTTAAAATCTTCATTTATTTCTGATGTTGCTTTGCAAAGTAATGTAAATAAGTTTGAATTGAGATTCATTTCAATGAACGTAATTAATTTTTATAAAGCCAAAATTTTAAAGATTTTAGTGCTATTAAAAAAGTTTTAATCGAAAATGATTTTATCTTTTCATGATTTCATAAACTAGTCTGTACAATATGCATTACAAACAAGATTGTTTGACTTCTTATATGTTGAAGTAAAACACAAAGTTTACAAGCTTTAGTTGGAGAAAAAGCTAAAAATTAGCTTTAAAGGCTAATAATGAAATATTTTAATATTTATATTAAACTTGAAAAGTTTTTAAAGCCTAGGATTAACTCAGTGTGTTCAATATAACTGCCAAAACTAATCTTCATGCTCAATGCATAATTGTTTCATTCTCTCCACAATTTAATGTTATCATTTTAATTAAATAACTTAAACTAATAACAAGTATTTAAATTCTTCCTTTATTTCTGGTGTTGATTTGTAAAGAAATATAAACAAGTTTGATTTGAGATTCATTTCAATGAAGATAATTATTTTTTATGAAGTCAAAATTTTAAAGATTTCAGTGTGAAAAAAAGCTTTAGTCAGAAGAAAAGCTTTTATTGAAAATGAATTTATAGTTGACTGATTTCATAAGTTTGTACAGTTTGAATTATAAACAAGATTGTTTGACTTCTTATGTTTTCAGGTAAAGCACAAAGTTTAAAAGCCTTAGTTGGAGAAAAAGCTAAAATTTAGCTTTAAATGATTATCCTAAAATATTTTAATATTTATATTAAATTTGGAAAGTTTATAAAGTCAAGAAATCACTCGTTGTGTTCAATATAGTTGTTACAAATCACCATGGCGCTGAATATTTTTAGGTTTATGTTATACTATACTTATTTTATGTTAGGTAATTTTATACTAAGCTTTTTTAGTTTACTTAGATATTACATTTTCCTAATATGAAACAAATAAGAAATTGCGAAAACGTGACTATATATCAACGTCTAGCACCGTCAAATACAGCTAATTTGTGCTTAATAGTAAAGAAAATTTACGCTACTTATGAGACAGTTAGCTGTAATCAATAATGAAACAAATAAATATTTTAAAAAGGATATTCCCAAATAAAATTCACTTTGTTATTAGATAAATACACTCCGTAAAATTCACATGCCCCTGGAAAATTTAAATTTTATTTTGCAGGAATTTTGATGAAAGGTTGCTTCACTCTCATAAATATTACTCTCATTTTAATAATCAAACTCCTAGAAGAGAGTTTCTCAAGATATTGGCGCAATAAAGAAAAGAAGTTAATATCTTTTATTAACTGTTTTAATATACTTTGCCTTTTACCTCACGGCATTAAAGACAAATATTGTTCTTAAAACTTTTGCATAATATGAGAGAAACACCTTGTAACTACTTTGATTACTGTTCGTAATCTTGTAGGAAATTACGTAATCGATTAATAATTGTATTATCATGGATATAAGTCTCCAGAAATAGGACGAATTTTAATTCAATAAAGCTATCTCGTTTGTCTATCTTTTATGAAGTGAGGGCAAATGAATATTAATTTAGAGAAACTAGTTACCATAGCAATGTCTGAAATGAATTGGAATTATGCATTAGATACTTTAGCGTTGGTGAAGGAGAAACTATTTTGAAACTTTATTGCTTATCTTCTTACCTGAATAGTTTACTGAGATAATTTTGATTAGAAAGTGATAGAAATTCAAAGGTGGAACAATATGTTTTGAAGTTTTGAATAAAATAATCATATGATTACAACTCACATCAACAAATGATTAAACTAACATGTGCTGTCGCTTGTAATGATTTGGAACTTTAAGTAAGGAACAGCCGTTTTGTAATGTTGTCATATTGACTGTAGTTTCCATATTTCATATCTAAGGACGTATGAGTGAAGGATACAAACTTAGAAAGAGATGATGAATCTAAAAGTGGCTAAATAGATAATTAAACATTAATCTTTACTCATTCTTACATTAGAATCAGTTTGTTTGATTGTTTTTATATTTGAGACTTAATAGAATGAATCAAAATATTTTGTACTATTTGAGTTCATCCGTAAATGTTAGATACCAATTAATAATAATGAGAAAGGGATACTCTCTATAGATACTCGCTTTATATATAAATGATATAATATTAAGTTTTATAAAGGATACTCAATTTATATATAAAGGATATAATATTAAGCTTTATGAAGAATACTCAATTTATATATAAATGATATAATATTAAGCTTTATAAAGGATACTCTATTTATATATAAAGGATATAATATTAAGCTTTATAAAGGATACTCTCTTTATATATACATAAATAACATCCTCATAAAATTGATGATGATAATGCAAACGCTCATAAAAGATTACTAAAATTTTCTACTCTAAATTTGTTTCAGTTTCAGTTTGTCACTTTTGATTCGAAAATTATAAGTTATAGATTAGTTTAAGGATATAATGTTAAGCTTTATAAAGGATACTCATTTTATATATAAAGGATATAATATTAAGCTTTATAAAGGATACTCTATTTATATATAAAGGATATAATATTAAGCTTTATAAAGGATACTCTCTTTATATATACTAAATAACATGCTCATAAAACTGGTGATAATAATGCAAACGCTCATAAAAAATTACTAAAATTTTCTATTAAATTTGCTTCAGTTTCAGTTTGTTCATCTAATAGAAAATTTTAATTATAATGCTTTATATAATTTTTTAACTTTTAAACATTTATTCATAGAATATTCAAGAAAACTTTAATTCTATAGATTACATTATAATTTATAGTAGTACAAAATGAGGAAATTATATCTTGAATGTAAAATTCGACAGAAAAACAATAAATATTATAAGAAATATTGAGATAAATAATATTATTATATAAAACTAAAGAAATAACACATATTTATGAAAGTCATTATAAAAAATTAAGATAATAATTATGAATCTTATCAATAATACATAAATTTCAGAATTATTTTATTATTTTTATTGCATTAATAAGTATTAATATTAAAATACATTAATCTTAATATTTCATATTTTATCTATTACAATTTATTTAAATAAAAATAAGAAGAAACAAATAGTAAATAAAGAAAAATATGAGAAGTATACCACAAATCAGAAGATTCATTAAATAACACTCATGATAAAATAGACATGTAAAATATTGATTTTTTCATTATTTTTAAAATATTGAATTTAATTTCAAACTTAAAGACATTTCTATTTTATTTTAGCAAATGTTAGAATTTAATAATAAGAATAAACATTAATAGTAAAAGACATGAAATATGAGAAATATACCACAGAAATCAGAAGAAAATCTATGATATACTCAATACCATGATAAAGTCGAGATTGTAAAATGATTGAATTTTTTTATTGCATTAATAAGGTCTTTAAAATATTGAATTTAATTTCAAACTTAAAGACATTTCTATTTTATTTTAGCATATGTTGGATTTTAATAATGCAAATCACAAATAACATAGAAATTTATTAAACAACCGTCTAGACTATTAAAATACTTTTAAAATTTAAACGCCACAAAATCAAAATTATAAATATACAATTAAAATCTGGTAATTTATGTTTATTTAACTTCAAATCTCTAACTCATTTAATACCTTTAATTTTCTTTGTTCCCTTTTTATTTATTCCGTAATTCCTACTGAACAAAATATTTCTTTGTGTTAGCATAGCTATTTTATTCTTTTGGGGTTGAAATTCATGTATAACAACAAATAAAAGGATGTTTTTTAAAGTCTTTAACCCATTTTATATTCGTCTAGTCTGGTTTCTGAAAATAAAGTTTATTCCCCTGGCTTGGGTTCTTATGGGAATTTAAAATATTTTGCATTCTTCAAGGTGCCAAACGCACTTGCATAGACGAGTTTAGAGACATTTGTAATTCCAGACATATTTGTAGAATCTCGGATTAGTTGAAGAAGTATTATAATTTCACAACTATGTTTATGAGGTATAAACGTTGATACTTGAATCAATTTAGAAGATATGTATCAATAGATATAAGATATTCAATACACAATCATTTATTTATAGAGATAATAAAAGAAGTTAAAATAATTTCATGTTACGAAAGTTACTTATTATTTAAAGTACATTTGAGTACATTAGTAGTACATTAGGTGAAACAAACAAGTAATAGTCATAAAATAATAGTTCAACAATAATGAGGAATAATTCGCATATTCAATACACAATCATTTATTTATAGAGATAATAAAAGAAGTTAAAATAATTTCATGGGGCATTACGGAAGTTACTTTCGTCTTATTATTTTAAAAAAGTACATTAGGTGAGTACATTAGGCTAGTACATTAGGTGAAACAAACAAATAATAGTCATAAAATTTCACACCAGTTGTTAGTTCAACAACGGAAATAGCTTTAATGGAGGAATGACTCATTAGTTTTAATGGATGAATGACTCATTCGCATATTCAATACACAATCATTTATTTATAGAGATAATAAAAGAAGTTAAAAATTTTCATGGGGCATTACGAAAGTTACTTTCGCCGTATTATTTTAAAAAAGTACATTAGGTGAGTACATTAGGCTAGTACATTAGGTGGAACAAACAAGTAATAGTCATAAAATTTCACACCAGTTGCTAGTTCAACAACGGAAATAGCTTTAATGGAGGAATGACTCATTCGAATATTCAATACACAATCATTTATTTATAGAGATAATAAAAGAAGTTAAAATAATTTTATGGGGCATTATGAAAGTTACTTTCGTCTATTATTTTAAAAAAGTACATTAGGTGAGTACATTAGGCTAGTACATTAGGTGAAACAAACAAGTAATAGTCATAAAATTCCACACCAGTTGCTAGTTTAACAACGGAAATAGTTTTAATGGAGTAATGACTCATTCGCAGAGCGCTGAAAAAGAGAAAATACCGGAGTGGGTTGGATTGAAGAACAGGGTGCCCCGCCAACTTGGCGA
Organism: Pardosa pseudoannulata; assembly: GCA_032207245.1. Classification (NCBI taxonomy): domain Eukaryota; kingdom Metazoa; phylum Arthropoda; class Arachnida; order Araneae; family Lycosidae; genus Pardosa; species Pardosa pseudoannulata. The sequence goes on from CM063511.1 coordinate 114,060,779, forward strand.
TAAAGCTCTGAGCATAGTAGCCTAACAATTTCTCCAGATCTTGTCGTGTCCAAATAATCTATATCTATATTTTAATTTATAGTATATTTGTGTCCAGCTCTCCTTATGGGACCAGTTTCTTATATATTAAATGTACGTAATACTCAAAAAATAGATATAATGAACTATTATTAACGGTTCGCTATGGCTAATCTTTAATAATTTGGAGCTGTTAGCTTTGTAAACTGTTCAGGATTTAATTGCCCATAAATATAAATTGTTTCTAAGACGTTTTGGTGAATTAAGCAAAAGTTTATAATTATATTACAATAACGCACTCTATATCAATTAAAGTCATCCTAAAAGTAGTATAATGCTCAGAGAGTATACATTTGTGTTTTAGGAAACATTGCCAATAATTTCGCCAAATTTGCGAAGTGGCACCCTATTTTTCAGTATTACCCCGGCATGATGTACGTTATTCGAGTAGAAATCACTATAGCAGAAAGACTTATTCTGGCAACCAAGTCGCCAAAGGAAATTCCTGTTGCTATCAGGTATCATTTGTGATTTTAGACGCTTTAGTGCACAAAAACCCACATAGTAATATTTACATAAGATCAAGATTCGGATAGGAGAGATTCGATCATCCAGACTACAGGATCTATTTTGCCCCATCGGACTTTCATCTTTTCGCTGCATTGAAGCTTGCACTTTCAAATCTTCAATTTTTAAACAACTTTGGAATAGAGCAGACTGTGCGACAATTTCTTGCATGGCGGAGCATTCAATTTATCTAGAGTGTTTTCCTCCCACTCATTCCACTCTGAAAAAAGTCTGAATTTTGGTTTAGCTACGTTAAAGAATAGTCTTATAATGCCATGGTGTATTTTTTGGCAGTAAAGTTTCCATAGGCAAAAAATTACCTTTCGAATCGGCTGTTGTTTACCAGGATAATTATTATTTGGGCAAGCTTGGGAATAATACAGTTTAAAGTGCATGACTCAATGAATAATTAGACTGGAATTTAGTTTGAAAATATCAATCAAAAAAATCCTGTGGGTATTAATTTTTTTATGTCCAAATTATAATTTCATAATACTTTAACACATTTGCAGTTATTACAAGACATTATTACTATACATTATATAAGCATTACTTGTGTAGTTAATATCAAATATTTGTTTATGATACATACATTGCAGATAATTTTAACCAAGTTTTAAACTGTTGTACAAATTCTTCTTCTACCTATAATTTAAAGTAACTTAGGTATTTATTTTTAAGGTGGTATTAAGATTAAAATTTCAATTTTCTGTAAATTCAAATCCCAAATTTATAAATATTTAGAACCCAATGAAATGTACAATATTCTTTCTTTATATTTAGCATAAATGAAACTATTTAAAATATTACACGATCTTTTAAGTTTTAAAATATTATATTTAATGCAAAGTTATATAATTTTTTCCCATATAAAATACTTTAATTCTTAAAGATATAAAATTTATATAAGAATATATATAAAATATAAATATAATAAATATATAAAAAATAATACATTATTTTTATATATTATACATATATATATGTGTAAAAAATATAAATTAAAAAGCTCCTTTAACATAAAGATTACTTGGGATTATTTTAATTAAAATTCGTTTGTAAAAGAATAATTTATAATATAGATATTTATATATATATATTATATATATATAATATATATATATATATATATAATATATATATATATATATATATATATACATGACATGGATGAGTGGTTAAGGCATGGATCACATTTGATTTCATATATAAAAACTTCTTTTTTGTAATCTTTCTGTCCATAGCTATGGCACTTAGATAGCCACTGTTCTCATACTTTGCCACGACAAGCGTGGAGTATGTTATCAGCCCAAGTTTCAGCTTAGAAATGTCTCTTTTGGCATTGCTACCTAAGCAAATTCCTAAGTCTACTTCCGAGTCAGTTCTTTGACTGTATTGTTCTGTCGAGGTTGTGTCTTTCTCCTATTACGTTGTCGTTAATGAGTTCTAACTATTTTTAATTATAACTCGCTTAATTCGTAAGCCCCATTTTAATCTCTCTCTGTTTAACACAAAATATATATATATTTGAAAAAGGAAAA
>CM063511.1:114070404-114140404 GCA_032207245.1 Pardosa pseudoannulata
ACACTGGTTACAATAGAGAAAGTGCATGTTTGTAAACATATACGAGTGCTCACAACAACTCAACTTTTCGTTGGCAAAACATTGCTTGTTTTCGTTGTATCTTATGAACTTCTATATGGATCACGTATTGTTTTGTTTGGTTTTGGAGTGCTACGGTCTACTTTTTGCAACACGAGGGCTAATGAGACCGGGGCCTACTGCTTAAAGCCGGTTCCGAACGGCTACGAACATCCATGCCATAGTGGGATTCGAACCCACGAATTCCGGTTCCGAAGGGCAGCACACTAACCATTCGTCCATCGTTCGGCATGGATCACGTATACAATAAAACTAAATTTTATTTAAGTGAAGGGGAAAGTAACATCAGAAACTGTCCAAGTAATTCAAAACAAATTTTTTTTAGCACTTTCAAAATTATATATATATATTTTTTGAATCAAACACTTTACAAGGTACTATTAAGTATCATAATCAAAGTATACCTACTTTGATTATGTTAACAGGCACAATAAACTATTACATAAATAAGAATCTAATAAAAATGGGGAAAACCTGATCATTTTAAGGACAAAAATAATTACATTTATAGGTACAGTACTTCTCAGATAAGCATAGAAAATACGTTAGAAATATGAAAAAAAAAAACTTAGTAATGATAAAAAATTTCTTAGAGTATAAGAATTTTATATAATCTATTACATTACAGTGTAGTTAACGTTTTATTACCATTCTGAAAATGTTTGCCGCAAATTCTCGAAGAAGAACTTGGAGTCCAGTCTTGCCTTTTCAAAGCTTTTATCCAAAGCATTCGCAATGTAGGATCTTTAGAAAAGCAATAAAATCCAATATTTTCCCCTTTTTTGAAACGCTTAGTACAGCCCTACATACAACAGTTTGTTACCATTTTCAGATAATTGACAAAATTAAAACCACAATAACAATCACAGTACGTAGGAAATTCAAAAGTTTTGCCAACGAGAAAGTTGAGCTGAAATTTTGCTGCACCTGGAGTAATGCACACATTCTCTATACAAACAAAGAGGAAAGGGACGCATTCGACACAACCATTGCGGTTAAGGGGTGGGAGGAACGTCGATATGTACCGAACAGTGATAATTTTAAATTTAATACTGGATTATTTTTTGTTGCAATGAAAATTTTATCACCGGTATTAACAACAAGTTTTGCCTCCCTCCAGGGTGTAGTGGAAATGATAGTTTCATTCCTTTACTCCCATTAATTACTGTGGCAAAAAATTGGGGAGAACTTAACGATAATTTTAACTTGCTAAAAAAACTTTGAATTATCTTTCTAAATGAATTCAAAGTGATTCTAAACTCCATTCACAGTTTCGGGATAAAAAAATTGTTGAGCGTGTACCAGATAATACTCAGCCCCAAAACAAACCATTTTTTTACCTGCCTCACAGGGTACTTTATAATTCTGGAAAATTAAAAACTTTACTGATCCCGTCATATGACCGGCTAGATTTTAGTATTTTAATAATGGCTAAATCTGAAATGGCAATAAAAGATCTATATTAGTGGATCGGAAAAATGTTCGTACGAAGCTTCGAAAGACCTTGTATAGTAAAAATTAATTTCGTAGTACATAAAAACCTTCCAGGGTTTCCTTGATATATTCGTATAAAAAAAGGCTATATCTATTTTTCTGAACACTGTGCAGCTACTAAATCAACTAGAAACTATTTAACAGCATAAAATAGACAGCATAAAAGAAAAATGAGTGAATACATTTCGACCTTTCACTTAAAACGAGGCAATTTGGTAGCTGATTGTTAACACTAATTAGGTTTTCCTTTAGATTTGTAGAAAGATTTGATGACATACATCACTCGCTCGCGTTCTTAGCATTCATTATGCCACACATGCTCTCCAGGTGGCGCTGAATGGGTAACAACTTTGAAGCAATGTGTGGGGTTAAAGGTATATGTACCTGCATTGGCAGCTGCATTTGAAAACAAACAAACAAACATTCTTCTATCGACTATCTCCGATGCAGGAGAAACCAGTCAGCAAAGGAATGATCTCGTGAATGAAGGGTTGAACATGGATTCTCAAGTTGGCTAAAGATCTACGGATTTTATTAATTTTAACTGGGGCACTTAAAATAGGTTCGTGGTTGAAATGTACTGAAAGTTCTAAAAAGGTAACCTTTGAACCACACTCCCAGTCTGGAGGTTTTTAGCTTGGTTCCTGCTTTTAAATTACGAGGACTCCCTTGATCAAAGTCGTTCTTTCACTATAGCGGTACACTTCAAACGAAAGGTGCATTCCTTCATCTTAACCCTTTTAAAGGCCCTGTTAAGATTTCTTCCTACCTATATAATCTTACAAATTATCCCAGTAAGAAGCGCAATCCCCATTATAATATATTGCCTTGCCATTATAACGATGGGAAGACTGATTACCGCTTCAGTCTTGAACTGTCATCTATTGTTTGATGGATTGAATATAATTAGCACTTCTATTTTGAAAGTTTGATAAATTGTGTAAGAAATAAATTCCCTACGAAAGGATTAATTCAAGAAGTCTCTGAGTAAATTGCTTGGCTCGTCCAAGTGACATTATTAATAAGAATAACAACTTTTATACATTCAAACTTACAAACTCTGATGTATTTATGCTCTTCCAGAAAGAACTTATTGATGAAAATGGTATTAAATGAAATTAAAACTATTTTGGAACAAGGATATCAGAAATTATATTTACACAATTTGACACCCATCGGCAAAAACAATATAATATACACATATTAGATTTGCCTTTCTGATTAGTAGCATAGAGGAATATTTCTATAGTTTAAAACTCAAGGTATAATTTCAATAGATACTACTTTAAAGATGAATATATTTTACAACTTACTTTTACGTTATTAAATACACCCGTATTTAAATTATAATAGTTTTATGTATTTGCACTGCAATTACATTTTGCTGTGAATTGTATGATATTTACCATGAGAAGAGGCCTGGAAGTTTGGTGAACCACTGATCTACATAAATATTCGATTTAGACTGTATTCAAAAATATATTTACTACATAAGACTTCAAATTTACCTTTTGAATTTGCATGTGTGACACTTAAAACAATGTACTTTATCGAATATAATAAACTCTCACGTATAATGCCCAATCATGTATAATCTGAAGTTTTCCGCTTAAAATGCCAAAAAAGTTTTCATTGCAAGTATTCTTTTACTTTAGGAAGTACACACAGTACTATTTAAAAAAAAAATTCCTTTGATTCTATCCTGCTTATGTTTATATTATTTTATTTTATATGCATTTTAGGCAACATCAAAACACATTTTTTATTGTACATGAAATTTTTTTAATTCAGTTTGCTTTAACCCCTAATTATTGGAAAAAAAATTCAGTTGATTTTACATGAGCTATATCAATATATATAAAATAATCTAATTACCGGATTAAACTTGCAAAATTTATTTTCCTTTGAAGAAAATCAATATCAATATCTTGATAAAGGTACTTAATAAAGGAAATCAGATTTTCTTTAATAAATACCCATCTAAATTAATTTGCTAAATATATTTAATTTGGATTAGGTAAACTAATTATTTCTTCCTTTCAGTAATCTTCGGAATATTTACTTTTAAACACAACTAAAAAGTTCTTTAATAATTACTCTTATAAATTCAAGCTCTAAATGCATTTAATTTGGATTACATAAACTCATTACCATTTCATTTCCGTAATCTTTTGAATATATGAGGGCACTGATAAATTAGGGAATATTTAAAGACAGTTAAAATGAAATAGGGACTAGTGAACACGTATAAGGGTAATCTTTTGTATTATTTTGGTTCGGACCTTTACTGAATAAGTAAAAGGTTAACTTATTACAAAAAATAGAAAAATTATCCTACAAATTAATTGTTTAATGTCTTCAACAACATTGTTGTGTCTTTATTTTTTACAGATAACACAGAAATACCATTGCTTAAGCGTATCTTTTAAAATGAGTTATTGCTTGGTTTTAATTCTTCTTTTTGTGTGTGCATGCAGTTATGTACCACATTCGTGTAATATTGAGTATCTGTAAAGGATAACACTCAAGCCGCCTTTAAATCCATTTCAGCAATGTACCATACTATATAGTCCCACTTTTCGCTTAGTAGTGGAATGATCGTACACTTCTAGGTCATTAATAAGTTCTTCTTTCACTCTTTGTATGCAATTCTTCACTTGGAATACTGAATTAAAGATAACACTCTAAAAACTTGCCAGTATTAACACCCAGAGATGAGGCTATATCAAATAGCAAAGATTATACCTCAGAAATGGCATGGTTGGAAGCAGAACTCGAAATTGGGGCTAGATGTCCATGCGTCAACTCTTGTTCTTGACGGCTTTTAGCTTGGATGTCTTGAAAATCATGGCATTGCAAACTGTTTCGAACTAATAAGGTTTGATAGTAGGTCCAAAAAAATTTTATCTTATTTAGACTAACTGATAAATGAAGAGTATTGTGAGGCAATAACAGTAATCCTGTCTAAGGAACCGTAGCTAAAAGTTGTTGAACTCTTTATGGCCACTCCACTCTCTTGAAATCATTTTATTGAACTAGCTAAAAATGAAATTCTAGGATATCGCCAAAATTTCTAATGTCTAGAAAAGCCTTCTTAAACATGCTAAATATCTTTTTAAAACAAATGTAATAGTAAGTATAAAAGCATTAATAAAGTAAAATTAAAAAACTGGATTACGTTTTTTGAGATTGGAGAAAAACTGGGAATTTTTGGTGTGTACGTTAATGTATTATTTTGTCCATTTTCTGCTGTCACATTGATCTCTTTCATTAATATTTCAATCTTTTTTAAAATATATTTTCTTGCATTTTCTTTTCTCGTTTCTACTTATTTCTTAATTAAATTGTTTCACCCTGTGCACCAACTTCTTGTTAAAATAGGGTTAACTCTCTAAAATTCAATCTTTTTGTGATGACAATGGTTTCGTTATTTCAATCCCTCCAACCAAAAGTTTTCTTAATATATATCTTCTGTATTGGCGCTTCATACATCCAAAAACTAAATAGTAGGGGTGGATGCAATAAGAATGTTACATTTTACGTAAAGGAATATTAAGTCCAAATTGTCTTCAAAGAACGAATTTTGTGTGTAGAGTGATGGGGAGAGTGAAATGCCAAAAATTAACTACACATGAGTATTATTTTCCCATAGCCCATTTGCCGAACGATGGCCGAATGGTAGAGCGCTGCTCTTCGGAACCGGAGTTCGTGGGTTCGAATCCCACTGATGGCATGGATGTTTGTAGCCGTTCGGAATCGGCTTTAAACTGTAGGTCCCGGTCTCATTAGCCCTCGTGTGCAAAACAGTAGACCGTAGCGCTCCAAACCAAACCAAACCCATAGCCCATTTATTTTTTAAACTTCTTCAAGGAATATATCTTAGTACCATTCCATAAACAGAACTGTAGTTATTCAGATAAATTCTTGATAATACTTAAAAACGAGAAATTTTTTTAAAAAATTTTAAAACCCTTAGGTTTACTCACAAGACAATACGAAAAACAGATGGTCGGAGTTATATTTTGTACACAATATAATACAAATATTTGTATATATATATATATATATATATATATATATATATATATATATATATGTGTGTGTGTGTGTGTGTGTGTGTGTGTGTGTTACTATTATATAGAATATATTTGTCACCGTAAGGGTACAGATTTCTTCTAACAATGCTTTATTCTAATGATGCACCTGATTTGAAACAACCCCCCCCCTTCTCCCCAGGTTTTTACAACACGGTGAAAAACTGCTTGTTGTTGTCGAACGTGAAAAATTTTATACAACTGGTTTTGAGAAAAAAATACGATCTTTTGACTTCGACTTATAAAATAAAATTTTTATCAGTATTCCTGATAAGAATTTGAAAATTGTAAGGTAGTTTCATTTCTAACACAATGTCTCAGAACACTCATAAATAAAATGATGAAACCGATCAATAACTATTTTGAATATGAAGTATGCAGTTGATGAAACTTATTTTCCTAGATTTATCGATGATCAAAATATTACGTGAAGGAAATCAGGCAAACATTCGGCTATTAGACCAAAAACACGAGGACATTTGAAATTTCAGTGTTGGGGTCTTTAATTGTTAATACACTAAATTTATACTAAATTTTTCCCTCTTTTATCTGGGACAGGAAATGTAAGCAGATGTTGATAATGACCTATTCCGTTCCTGTCATAGTCCTTCCAGACCAATGGTTTGATAAAGGCTTACGACCATGTATTTTCTGCAGGGTTATTATTTATGAAATTAAAAACTAAGGTCCATAGTTGTAAAAATAATGTTACGTTGGCCTAGTGTTTGAGAAAGAAAAAATTAAAACTCATTAAGAAACACATGGAAAATAGGTCTTGATTAAATGATTTTATACAATTAAATAAATGCTTAAGGAATACAACTGGAATCAACTTATCCTTTGCAGATATCGAAGACTACTCTCGAGTTCGCGTCGGTCCTAAAAAAATGGCGAAGTTTTTTTTTAAAAGGGTTATCCACAAGCCGCGGATGCCAGCCGTTCACCTTCTTTTCTTATGGTAACAAACTTGTCCGCTCAAAAAATCCGACTGCTCGCAGAGAAAAAAACGGTGTGTGTGTGTGGGGGGGGGGGTTAAAATCCCCAAAACGAACCGACGCCTCTATTGGCTGAAAGAAGGCTGAAGTTTCTCTGCAGTTCAAACCAGCCCTGCTTTGATATATCCCCGATGATGACTTACGGGAAGGGTTAAAAAGAGCTGAACCTAATGTACCTTATTGTTACAATAATTCATTAAATAAGTCTTTTCCAGGCGAAAAAAGAGAAAAAAAAATTAAAATTTTATGTTATATGTTAATTTACTAGTCAATTAAGTTGTACCTATATTAGATTAATCTTAAACTTTATGTGCGACAGCAAAATGCTTATGAAAAAGATTATGATATTGAAAAAAATATTTAAACATAATTGTAAAATTGGTTCAATATAAGATTATAAAATATACTAAAGGTGATATAGAGATTTAAATCAAGATAATAATATAATAGAGATTTAAATCAGGATGCTTTAGAGATTAATTATCGCAATATATTATATAATTCATTTAATGGTACCTTTTAGAAGTTTCTGTCAGCTTAAATTATACTCAAATAATTCCCTTTTACGAATTTTCTCGTACTACAAGAAAGGGAATGGGTGATTAAGAACGTCAAGCATTATTACGTTAATTTGTTTAGACTCTGCTTAGTTAAGTTCCTTTAGAAAATTTTCAAGTCTGTTTCTTGTAATTTAAACTTCTAAATTGAAAAGTAAATGGGACAACTAAGTAGCTCAAGCTTTTAATGTTAACTTTTCAAAGAGATAAAATCAGTCTAAAATTGTGCGCAAATTAGACTGGATCATACTAACTGTGAATAACAAAAGGAAGACCCTATCTTTACCTTAAATTGGTGCGAAAAGCTTTTGTAAAATATTCTAACAAACACCATCCATCAATTTAAATTATGCCTTTCACAGCAATAAACAAGATTAGTTACAATGAGATGGATCCATCGTGAATAATGATAAAATTTAGAAAGTAAAGTTTGAAAGGCAAAACTCTTCTCCATTCTTAGCATTTCTAAATTTCCGCGTGGAGAACTTTTCCCAAGATTTAAATCAAGCTCTTCACTGATTTAGTCTCTTCCGACAGCTGGAAAGGTTAAGACGCGGGTTAAGAGAAGGAATTTATTTCGTATAATAGTCCGAATAAAATTCAGCCAACTATGCACATTTGAAATGCTAAGTAATGTAATAGCAGTACTGAAAAAAGAAAACCTTTCTACCGGTTTAATCAGCATATACTCTGTAGAGAAGCTGAATAAGGAAAGGTTCATTATATGCATGTATTTAAAATACAGGAAAGTTGTAACTAAGGATTCCGAAATTTAAATAATTGTCTCATTGTGAGAATTAATTTATTAACTAGTTTATTATATAATTAACACTTTCCTGTCTAAGCTATTACCATCTTATTTATTCCCCTAACCATAAGTTTTACACTTCAAAATGTATATTTCTGTATTGTTTTAAAAATACTTTAAGTTTCAATATTAAATTTTTTTTCAAATTTTATTCATGATTTTAAATTTACAACGACTTGATACTTAATAAAGGATGTATTCAAGTTGTATATTTATTCTTATAATTAAGGATATTTTTAACATAAAAATATTTAAAAAAAAGTAAAATACGTAGTTTACATAGATCTAAAACTTATTTAATATATATATATATATATATATATATATATATATATATATATATATATATATATATATATATATATATATATATATATATATATATATATATATATTGTGTGTGTGTGTCGTGTGTTTGTTCGTTTGTATTATAATGTGAATTTATGGTGAATTATTTATATAATTTCTACCATTTAAAATTATTGTTCTGGTACTACAAAACTGCCAAATGGCCTAGTATTCTACATATACATTAATTATGACTTATGTAATTTCTTAATTCATTTAAAATTAATTTACAATCCCACATACATTAAAAAATTCTTAGAGTTGTGAGCCTTATGCATTACAGTTCAACATTTAATGTTTATAAACATATAAAAGCATCCCGGAGCAAATTAAATCATCTATACTGTCATAACAACGGAGAGGAGTTTTTAAAATATTAAACAGAACAAACATTTATGATAGGTCATACTTCGTTTAATGGAGTTACAAAGAAGAAATGTTATCTTTTTATTGCATAAGTATTACGGAGGTAAAAATTTATTTCCTTTTCCTCCACCGCTCTTTAGTTATTACGAAAATTAATCTTTTAGTTCCAGTATTTAAAAAAAAATCCAAGTTTAGCACATGAGATGCGTGATCCATTAATTTAATATATGCGATTTTTTAAATATTTAAATTTTTCTTTGAATATTTATCTCTTTATTAATTTTTATTATTCTTTTCATATTTCTTTAGCTTGCATATTTATTATACACATAAATTATGACTAAACATTGCATTAAATTTTAACATTGCTTTGTCATGAATATAAATTTTATTCCATTTCAAATTCATTAATTTAACGTATTTAAAATATCTAAAATGTATATTTTCTTTTATACTTTTGATCGTGTGTTATCTATAAAAATATAACAGGATATAATTTATTTATTCTTATATAAATTATATCCTATTTCAGAAACAAATTCTTTAAAAATAAATATCTAAAAATTATATTTTATATCCTTTATCTATTCTTTTTACTTTTATATAGCTTAAATAATGTGTATTCATTACATGTCATACATTAGTACTACACAATAAATTTTCCATAACTTGATAAATATTTTCGAATGAAAGTTATTTTAAGTCTAGCTGAGTTACAATAAAATAAAATTTGTTTAATATGCAATAAAAGATGTTGAATTAATTTTATTTCAATTCCCACCACTTTGCATTTTACTGTTCGCTTTGCAATTGCGCTGTTATTTTTCGGTATGGATAAACAGAAATATCACATTTTTTACTGTTTTATACCAAAAAACACATATAATATTAATTCCTGAACGTGTACGATCGAGTTAACTAGAGCGCACTAAATTAGACAAATTGTGTAAACTCGAGATAATTTTAGAGGCGTTGTACTTTTGTAGATATTGCGCTGATAAAAAGAAAGAAAATGAAAAATGAAAAGAAAAGAGAGTCGTTATACGTGTAAAAGTTGCAATGTTAGATATGTGCTGCACTCTGTTTCGAAATATATCACACAAAAGAAAATTTTGATTAATTTTATAAGCATTAGTATTGTTATTATTTATGTTTTGAAAATATAAATAAATATTTTTACTGATAATAATATTTATTCTGAAATGGGAATTTGTACAGAAAGATTAAAAAAATCTATGTGCTTGTAATATTACAATATTCGACTATTTTCTGCAATGTTATCAAAATCCAAAATTGGAATAAAAATTTTAATTATTTTTTATTTTTTAAAATTTTTTTGGCAAAACAATGTTTCAAAATGTGATTTCTACCTAAAAGAATTAATTTTTTTTGCCGGCCTTTTTCAAAAGAACTGTGTCTTACGGAGTTAATTTATGATTACTATATTTTTGATTATATGACAAAATACATGTACACCTACAAAATTAAAAATAATAAAATTTTGGAATTTTTTAAATGTTTGGAGATATTTTTTAGAATTTTACAGATCTCCTACCTAATAGAACATTATAAGCTTTAATTTAACAGATAGGTCCACCCATATTGTATAGTGATGAGCATACTGTTCTCATCTCTATACAAAATAATGGGTTTTATTTTTGATGTATCCTCTGAGGGAGCGGCGCTAACCTAGCTGTTTAGTGCTCATCTAATAAAACGGGCAACAAAATGTCAGCGAATTTTATAGAAAATTGCAATAATCATACGTTTGCTTGAGCGTTACAAGGAGAGAAAATTGATAGATCAACCTTTAAAATATCGCATAAATAATAATACAACAAACCTTAATTAGATATTTTAAGAATATGAAATAATATAAATAATAATGCAAAAAAACCTAAATAGGTATTTTAAGAATATGATAGAGTAAATTCATTCCAATTCTATAACGGAGACATTAAGAAAACTCGATTTTGAATACGTTCAGTTTATTACACTCAGCTTCTTTCACGTGAGGCCTATACATACGCATTTGAAACGTTTATTAACCTTTAATGCACCGTTTGTTTGATAAAGGCCTGCCAAAAAGTAATTTTTTTATTATAAAAAATAATTTAGAATGTTGTCTTGCAAAGAAAATTACAAAAATAAAAAAATAATCAAAATTTTTATTGCAATTTTGGATTTTTACATCATTGCAGAAAATAATCGAAATTTATATATATATATATATATATATATATATATATGTAATCCATTTTTTATAAAACTCCTTCACAAGGAGAAAGTTCAACAGCTAGCATTCATAAGGTACAAAGATGCAGTCGGGTCTCATATTCAAGAGAACTCAGAAGTCTAATTTAAAACTTTATTTCAGAGCGGCAACACGGCACATCTGTCCTTCTGGACAATATATAATCAAAAGCCACAGAGTTCACTCTGCTCTCACACAAGTACACCCAAGAGCGCTGACAACAAGAATTTTCCCACAACAAAAACAACTTAATAAGCGAATTAAACGCAATATCAGCAAAACGCGAAAACATGTTCCGCCAACACCTGGGAAATTGCTGTATAGACAGAAACTTTACAGCTTTAGGACAGAAAGGAATGTTAAGTGGAAAATACTTCGTTGATTAAACCATTTAGAGGCTGATAAAGATATTTAGATGAATTAAAATGGGAGAGAAGAGGATTTTGAAGAAATATTAAAGTTAAATAATTTTGATATATTACACACACACACACACATATATATTATATATATATATATATATATATATTATATATATATATACATATATATACATACAAACATACATATATATATATATATATATATATATATATATATATATGTAATGTAAAAACTTAACACTTTAATCCTAAACTAAAATTACTAACACCTCTATTAAAAAACCCCCAAATTGGCAATTTCTTCATCTTTTTAGTGGCCTTTCGGCGTTAAACTCTTTTGTTTCCTTCCCGTTGGCGAGCATAACACGCCAACCTACTTTGATGGTTAAGAGCACTTAAAAGCACTTATAATTTGAAGAGTAACAAATTCCTTTCTCAAGCGGTTAGCGTCCCCAAGATTATATAAGGCTGTGCGACCATCCTTTGTTGGATTTTTGCTCTGTACGCTGCATAATAAATATGTTATAAAACTTATCCTGAATATTCGTATTTTTGTTTCGACCACGCTACATCCGCGATGCATTTCAGGCCAAAATATGTTTCATATATATATATATATATATATTATATATATATATATTTTTTTTGTATATATATATATATATATATATATATATATATATACTATATATATATATATATAATACTATATATATATATTATATATATATGTATATATATATATGTATATATATATATATATGTATATATATATATATATATATATATATATATATATATATATGTATATGTATATATATATATATATATATATATATATATATATATATATATATTATAATAATTTTATATAAATAAGTGTTATAGCTTACAGTCCCATGTCAATGGTAAATATCAATAAAATGATTGGTTTTTTTTGGCTTTCGCATTGTTATTTTCAATTCTTGTTTGCATTCGAGTATGAAAAATTATAGCAACATAAAGTACAACGTCGCTCAAATTATCTCAAGTGTGCACAGTTTGGACAGTTTAGCGTGATCGAGTTAACTGGCGCGTGCAATATAAGGGGTTAAAATAAGGATGACCATAGCATCCTTTACAAAATTTTACCTCTCCTAAAATGTCGCAATATAAAAAGTTGATTAAACATTAATTATACGATAAATAATTTTGAGAACAAGTATACTAAAGTTTACCCAAGTAATATTACAAAGATATATTTTTACCTAAGTATGAAGAAAAATATCTTTCATCTCAGTACGTTCTTTCGTTTTTGAGTAAAGTTCTCTCAAACACGATCCAGGCTACCTCTTGTTATTTTTATAGGCAGAGGGAATTTTAGATATATCCATTTTAAATTGGCAAATTTTGGAGACATCCATTTTAAGATACAGGAACTTGGTATAGCGTTCTTGATATTTTATGGATAGTGTGTTCTTATGTAATAGTAAAATATAAAAAAAAGACTTATTTTTGTTGTATTTCATGGATATCTAAAAATATGTCATAATATTTAAAGTGAAAAAAGCAATTTTTTCGACACTGTTATGTGCTATACCATGTTAACAACGTAGGAGAATGAAATATGTGACAAGTAGTGAAATTCCTATAGGTGAATTGATGTCAGAATTACATTTAACCTCGTTTTTGAAAATAATTGTTAGGTTGCAATAACTGTAATTTTTTAATAATATCTTGTACAATTGTCAATCAATAGTACATTGTCCATTTTCTATAAGTAATGATACTGTTTTTACATAATTATTCATTAATATTGGCATTCATGTACTATTGGGGTTCATGTATGATTGGTACATGTTTTTGTAAGTAAATGCTTTTTTTATTTTAAAGGCTGTAACTTTTGTAGAAAAATATTTTAGGAGAATGAATTATGCTACATGTAGTGAAATTCCTATAGGAGAATTGATGTCAGAATTACATTTAACCTCGTTTTTGAAAATAATTGTTACATTGCAATAACTATAATTTTTGAATAATATCTTGTACAATTGTCAATCAATAGTACATTGTCTATTTTCTATAAGTAATGATACTGTTTTTACATAATTATTCATTAATATTTGCATTCATGTACTATTGGGGTTCATGTATGATTGGTACATGTTTTTGTAAGTAAATGTTTTTTTTATTTTAAAGGCTGTAACTTTTGTAGAAAAATATTTTTGCAATTTAACATTAGCCAGTCACATAAAAATTTAATTTTCAATGATTTCATATTTATCGCCGCTAAACGGTGGCCGAATGGTGATGTTTTTAGGTATCAGATTACGTGCGTTCAAATCCCACTGCTGGCATGGATGTTCGTAGCCGAACGTAAGGGGTTTTAAGCATTATATCTCGTCTCTAGAGCCCTTGTGAAGGAAAACGTCATAGCGATCTTAATCACTGAAATATGAAGAGGAAGCAGGGGGGTTTAGAATCTGAAATCCAAAACCTTCCCTACAACTTTGTGACGCTTGTAATGAAAATGGTTATGATAATGTAAACGATTATCAGTGTAAGCTACCTAGTGGTCAGCGCACTGGTCTCGAATCCTGATGTAGTGAGTATGAACTCAACAGACACACTGAACGCTTACGTGTATGCGCAAAAACATGCATAAAAAATTTGTCTAGATGTCCTTAGCAAGAAGGTTGGCAGATGGACGAGGGGTATGGAATCAGGAGCAGAAATTCCCCTTTTGAGGTTTATTGAAATTGAATGGATTTGCCAGCGACGTGTCATGAACGCCTTATACTCATTAGAGTATGTTGCTTGGTACTAGGAAACAATCAATTTTATTTAAATACATACTGTTTGTTTATCGTTATATTATATTACAAAACAGATTTAATGTTGATATGAATTGCTTAGATTTGTAAATAAATTGAATTACCTAAATTATATTTTCCTTACTAGTAAATATAAGAAAAGGATTCTTCACTAAAGTCAAATTTCAAGTGTCATTTTTTAAATAAGAAGTTTTGTGTTTTATATGTACTTAGTTTCTTGTTTCAGTTACAATAAGAAGTATCCTTTTTTCTTGCAGGCATCGGTATTTTCTATTGCCTTGAAAACAGTCATCTCTGTATCGACAGGTTTTCTATTGGCATTAGTACTAACATACCATGCACTCGAGGTACAGGTTAGTTGCACTGTTTTATTATATTTTTATATGGTATAACATTAAAATTTTTTTTAAAATTAATAACGGATATTCAGAACTAATTTATTTCCTTTTTAAAACTATTTTTTGGAAAATTTATAATATAGTTAGTAACATATTTATATGAATGCTATTAAAATTTCAAATAAAATATTTATATCTAATATTTTAGATTAAATTATTATGGCTGTATCTAATATATTACTTTCTCTTTTCCATTACAATATCATAGAGTAATAATTATTATTGAGCCTTAAACCGCATAGATGATAAGATCCCACCCATAATCACAGCACTTGGAATTTAATTAGACTTCATCATAGGAGGCATAGATTTTAAAAGGTAACTTAATTATTATTTATCAGAATATCCAGAAATATACGTCAGAAATTTAAGCAAGTATTTAAAACATGTAATGGTAAGATTTGTAATAAAAGTCAAAACATTTTTTTTCAAAACAGTGAGTTGTAATCTGTCTCTGCAATGGAATTATTAATATTATTACCTTTTACACTGTGCATAGCATATCTTATATGCACTCAGTGAGATATACAGGAAAGTGCTGATAAGTAACTGCTGGTAAACGGTCGTTGGTATCTGGTCTAACTAGTACTTGCTGTTTTCAGAACATCCACTGACATCAGGTTGGAAGGGGAAGAACTGTAAAGAACATAGAGATGCAGGTCGTAGTACAACTTTTTAAATGCAAAACTTATGACACTATGAAACTTTACATAAAGTGTTGTGAATTGGTAAATTTATCTACCTTCTCCCATCTAACTGTTATCCTTATACGATTTTTTAATAATTTGAAATTGTAAAAGAAAGTCATTCTTTTGGTAGTGTGCTTCTTTCAGAAAATAAATTTAAAAATTGATATATATATATATATATATACATAGAGTTCAATTTAGGCAAATTAACCATGGCTTTCTACCTCCTAATATAGATATTATATGCACAGTAATTTGTCATCCCCACAATAAATTTCAACAGCTATAAGTTAGTTAAATATGTGTTAAATAGAATCAGAAATAAAACCGCTAACAAGAAGAATGCTATCGTTAAGTATTGAACTCTATGGCAAGAGCCGAGCTTTGGCCGAATGGCAAGCAACTGCTTTTCGGTACCGAAGTTCACAGATACTGATCCTTCTACTGGCAGGCATGTTGGCATCCTCTTGGATTTGGCTTTAAGCAGTAGATTTTTTATCTCATTAGCTTTCGTGTATCAAAGAGGTAACTAGTAATACTCCAAACCAAGCCAAATCCACGGGAAGAAATTATATTACTGTCTAATGTAATAGTGCTACAAGACTGAATGTTTTAGTGATATCCAATCCTCAGGCCATGAACCGATACCGATCCATAAATCAAATGGTACTGCCCCCCCCAAAAAAAAGACATTATTTATTTTTATATTTTTTCGTGGTGTACCGTTTCTCTCGGGCTTGTGCCAGTTGTGCTATTTAATAGCTTTGTAACAGAAAAAAAATCCTGTAAGAATCTTAAATTATATTATAGTTTATTAAACATTGCAAGATTTAGACATTACAGTCATAAAAAAGGAAATAAATTCCCTTTCCTGGAAAAAATAAAAAATAAATAAAAAATAAATAAAACGAGTTTTTTTATTGAATAATAAATAAATGTAATGTTATTTATACATCAAAATTATGATTACATTAACAGTAACGAAATTTCAAATTTCATCTAGTTAAAAGATTAAATTACTTTATATTCATTTATTGGTGTAACTGTATTTTCCTTTGAACCATGTTTAAATATAATTAAATAAAAATTAGTATATTGGCAGATTAAAACAATCTAAAATATAGATCATTAACGTTAACCCCTCACCCTCAGACCGAGGTAAAATTATTTAACGTTGACTAGTCTGCACGATAAAAAGGTTGGTGAGCATTGGAATACATGCAGCACTCAATGTTCGAATCAGCACTTTTGTTGCCCAAAGTATTTACCTTGTCCACCAAACCAAACCAAATTATGGTTTGAAAGCAACTATCTCTACATAGAGAATATATTTAGTTAATATAAAAAGTTTCATGTTTTTTTCTAATATTTATTATCCAAAAACAGTTGCTTAACTAAACAACGATGCCAAATTAATTCTCAAATATTTTAAACCATTTTACTTCAAAAGATAAAAGTAACTTTTTTATTTAAAGTTCCATCATACACAAGCTGAAATATTTATTGAAGTTCAAATCAGTTAATACTTAATAGGAATATTCACTCCGCATTATAACTAACAGGAATTTAAAATAGTAAATCATTAGAAAATTTAAACAAACCATGATGTCTCATTTATTAACACTATTTACGAACATAACTTTAACACGATATTAATAATATCGACAAAAGTTAAATTTACATGTGTTATTTTTTAAGTCACAGAAATATTAATGGTATTTTAAAAAGGAACTGCTTTATACCTACAAATTATTTGAACGGCATTGAATAATAGTCATTGAATAATAGGTAACTGTGATAAATTTTGAATTCTTATGTCAAACCAAATTAATTGTAATTTTTTCTATCCATTTCAATCTTAAACGCAACCATGACAAATATCTGAAATGAATTTCTTCCCACGGAAGTAGATGTTAAAATTGATAAATTGCTAGGAAATGAGCATATGTAAACCCCATTTTTTTATATGCAGAAACAATTATTTGTCTTATCTTAAACGTCAAAATGTTCATTTATTTTATTTTATAACATTTAAAATTTAGTCTACATTTAATATACCAGGTTCAGGAAATGTTCGTTATGACTAAAATTTTATTATACATCGGCAGTTGAGGATAAAATATTGCTATTTCATGAATAGAATCAGGAAAACTTATCTTAGGTAATAAAATTATAAGTTCAAAACTCGTAGATAAATTTCATTTAAATATTTCTATAAATTTAAGTAAATTTTGCATTTAAGAAACTACCTGCATAAACTTGATTTTTTTTAAATTTTGGCATTGTATTGAAAAGAAAGAATTTTACTTTGAATAAACATGAATCTTGAATTTTGGTTTTAAGTCAATTAATTAATTGAAATGTTCAGCAGTAATGATAATCAACAATTGAATAAGGTAATTGCTTACCTTCTTTTTATCCTTGTGATTTGCTATGAAGGATCTGTAGAAACCGAAATTATGGATGAAAACAGAAGTCTATTGTCGAACACAACTTTCTTTTAATTATGCAACACATCACGCTGAATTCACAGTACACAAAATGAATTAAGAATTAGGTTAGGTTTTAAATACATGTTTTCCTGATGAATATGAATAAAATACAGATTAAATAAATAGAATTAAAAACACACCGAATACCAAAGTGACAGCTATCCTTTTCTGGCCTTGAATACTAAAAACTAAACGAAACAATAAAAGCCGTTGCAGGGTAATGCCATCTGTTGAACTACAAACAATTAGAACAGTAACCACATACAATAAAGACTAAAAATGAAACAACTATTATGAATTATTTAAAAATTAAAATAGTAGGTATTTTATGAAGACTGAGCAAGTATTATATGTAGTTTCAGTCTATATATTCTTTTAAAATTTCATGTTATGAATAATTCTAATATTTCTGCTTGAATGAAAGCAGTGTATGCAGAATTTTCGTGGTTCCTATCTAACCTAAAAACATAATTTGCAGAAGATATATTTTGTATCAGTGCTATCTAAGATAACTTTAATAAATGGAAATTTGGCATTGAAACCAAACATTCCAATCTTAACTGATTTTTTTCAAATAAATAATTGCTTGTATGATATTTTGCTGATTCTAAATCAATTTTGAACTTGTAATAAATATTTTTAATACCGCAAATTCTGTTAAAATTAAAATACTGCTTATTTATTCTTAAAGAAAGATATTAATTTTTAATTTCCAATTTCATTGTTTTCATCGAGATTCAGTCTTGTGTCCTTGTGTCTCATCTTTTAGATAGTGGAAAGAAATTTGATCATTTAATCATTTTATTTAATTTATTTTAATTATTTGAACTTAATATGCACACAACTGAAATATTCTTACATGCAGTTTAATATGCGCAATAAAGCAGTTGGTTCCTCGACATTGACTCAGATATCTGGAAAAAAAATCTGCAGTAATCACTCAAAGTTCAGAGAGCATAAATCTTTTCTAACCACCACACAACAGTTCTATATTCCGATAAAGGTATTTCTGACAACAAATAAAGCCTTAACTACTGTGCTTATATTCAACAAATATTAACCTTTGGGGGAATCAAAATAATCGTACACTTCTACGATATAAATCACAATAAACTATACTTTTCTCTCTCTGTCGATTTCGAGGACTGCTGACTCCATCGGAAAATCCTTTTTTATAGATTTCATTGTAAGTTTATTAAATTTAGAAAAAATGCTAGCTTTACAGTCTTTTTGAAGTTTCTTTGGCACAAAGTTTTGTTTGACAAAAGTGACATATACAATGATGGATTTTTGTTGAAACATAGGTTGCCAGAAGAAACCTTAATATGTGCATATTCGTTTCTCTCTTGAGCCAATGTTTTTACATGGCGAGAACTATTAATGATGATGCCTTCAGTTAGTTAACCTAGACACAAAATTTTATAAATTAATGAATCTATTTGTTCTATGCTAAATACTTATTTAATTTAGAGTTATATTATTTCCATTTAATTTTGTCGCTGTCTATAAATTTTTATTGTTTCTGCACAATGGAGAGCAATTTTCATTAAAAATCTGTAACTTAATCAAATAAGAGCTTTAGCCGCATGAAGCTCAGTTATATTTATATTTGTTTAATAATAGTTTATATGTGTAAATCAAACTTCTTATTTTATTTTTAAATTTTCATTGTTTCTGAGTTTCTATTATTTCATGACATTTGATTAAAGTTTCATATACAACATAAGCCTATACAATTTTACATATCATTCTTAATTATTTTTACATAAAAAGAGAAATTGTTAAGTTTGTAATAAGCTATAGGATATAAGTTATCAGTTGCTTAAAAATATATTGCAAAAGGGTATTTTTAAAACAACTAGTTATTTTTGTGCGCATGAGTACTTTAATGCAAATGCTTACATTTTTATGAAAATTTTTGAAAATTTTTTTTGAAAGATTTAACTTTATTTAAATAACTTGATTCGAATGTTAATGGCAAGTTTATCCTCTCTTAAAATAATAGAAGATATACTATTTTTAAAGTCTTAATTATCTAGTTTAAATAAATATGATAAGTACATTATTCAGTAATTTTACTGATGCTATAGAAAATTTCCTGTAAGTGATAAGTTGCTTATAAATTTAAAAGTAAATGTATATATGTACTTGAATATGTAGGGAGGTTGCTCGTGCCCCTTAATAAATATCCAGAACTAATGAGAAATCTACAAAAGAAACAATAAAAAAATATATTTTTATCCTTAAACTTTAGAATGAAATTGTATTGATTGATGTAAAAAAGTTCTAAAATGGGTAATTTTCTGATAAGAAAAGCAAAAAATTAAAATTAAAGGAGATAAGGGTATGATTATAGGAACTTGCTGCTATACAATTATATGTGTATTAAAATTTCTTAAATCTTTTCCTGAAATACAACTATGAGTATACATTCCTAAGTTGTATCATGTAACGATTTTAATCCATAATTGAATCCAAAATTTAATTCTATAATTTTTGAAAATAAACAGTTGTTTTAAACGAAATATCCTCTCAATGACTATATAATCAACATCTATAAAGAATTATGCACTAACAAATAGTCAACATATTGTAAAAGCTAATAGTTTATGTAGGGAATTGTTAAAACCTTCAAAAATTCTAAAGCTGTAAAAAAATATTACAACTTTGTAAATTCTTTATAAATTTCTCCTCATGCAACGTCAAATTGTCATAAAACTTAGTATGTAGTTGAATAGTACATCACTAGTCACTAGAGGTGCTTTTTTGCTTTAATTCATGTTCAGTAAATGGTATTCATATGAATCGAGCAACCTTCCTCTACGGATTCCAAATCTTGATAAATCTGTGTTTATTGAATTTTCTATTGACATTAGTTGTTTATGATCGACAACGGCGCGGAGGACTGGCGTATCGCTATGACCTGGCGACGCATCTCCAACATCCTGTTAGAGGTAGTGGTCTGCTCCATACACCCGCCACCGGGCGAATTCTACTTCATGTGGGTGACCAAGCTTCCGAACCACTCCAACCGCATCGCTGCCCGTCTTGTACCCGTGGACGTTATGCTTTCGCTCCCCATGTTCCTCCGCCTCTACCTCATCTGCAGGGTGATGCTGCTGCACAGTAAACTCTTCACAGATGCCTCGTCACGGTCCATCGGGGCCCTAAACAGGATCGACTTTAACACCCGATTCGTGCTCAAGACGTTGATGACCATTTGTCCTGGAACCGTGTTGCTCGTCTTCATGGTTTCACTCTGGATCATCGCGAGCTGGACGTTGAGACTCTGTGAGAGGTAAGAGCATGGACCTTTCTGGTTGCACAATGAAATATAGCATTTTTATCTATCAATTACGTTACAGTATATTGGGCCATCGCGTTTCATAACGTGTCTAGCTAGTTATCTAGTTTTAAGCCAATGATGGCCCAAAGTATATATATCCAAATATTTCATTTAATATATGACAATTGTTTGAAAGTTTGAGTTAAATTTCTTTTAAACTTAGAGAGTTGTAATGGAAATAACTACAAATATGGAATTTACTAAAGTTTTTCATCGAAATCAGTATATGAATCCTTACAAATTAATAGGAAGGAATAAAAAAGTATTATATACTGTGATACGAACCTTAGAAATATATTACAAAGTTAGAATGCCTGCAAAGCGAAAGTTTAAAACAAAGTTCTAAGGGTAAGATAAAAATTAATTTCTCAGGTCTTTTTGACAAGGAGATATTACCTTTATTAGGTATACTTAACACTCTGACTGCTAACTACGAGATAACTCGTAGATTGCGTTCTTTTCTAGGACGCCAACTACGAGTTATCTCGTATTGTGTTTGCTTGCCATTTTTTGCAGCTATGAATAAACTGGTTGTATATCAGTGCTAATATCGATAGATAGGATCTGGGAAAAGAACAAAAAATCAATCCTCTGAGAAAAAAAATAATTCTGGACATTGTTGAATTTCTGTCCTCAAATTAGAGTTTTTAATAATATAATGCGAATAAATCAGATTGTCATTTTAGGGCAGATTTCTGAAAATTGCCGGGGCAATCAATGTCTTAATAGAAACGATCAATGTACTAAACATTTGTCGATTTATTTCGGTATCATTTCCTATGATAGCTCTCCTTTATGTATACAATTTCCGTATGTGGGTGAAATTTTTTCTTTTATGGACTTCATTTCCATTATAACGTTTAATTTACAATCTACCTTTTGAAAATTTTATTCAGATGAATGCATTTATCATCAGTCCTCTAAAAACTCATAAAGATATATGTTTAAACGTTTTCCAATCAGTTTACTAATTTTTTATTTTTTCTCTATATTTATAATAAGGTTCATGGAACTTTTTTCATTCTTGCACTTTAGA
This sequence comes from Pardosa pseudoannulata, assembly GCA_032207245.1. Classification (NCBI taxonomy): domain Eukaryota; kingdom Metazoa; phylum Arthropoda; class Arachnida; order Araneae; family Lycosidae; genus Pardosa; species Pardosa pseudoannulata. The sequence continues at coordinate 114,092,556 of CM063511.1, forward strand.
ATACTTTTTTTTGTACTTTATGCATGTATAATCTTATATCTGTAATTTATTTCCAGGTAATCTTTTGCAAATAAAATTGAAATTATATTTTCATATCGCTACAATTTATATTCGAATATATTTTTTATGATGAATGGTCTTTATATAAACCCTTTTCGTATATTTTAATTCTTATTTTGAAATATATATTTAGGAATATTTAGGATGGTTAATATTTTCCCTTGTGTACTACATGTCCATGATGAAATTTAATTTCAGATCTATATTTTTAAACTTGCTTTATGTAAATGAATTCTTATTCCTTCTTCAAACATTTATAGTATATACATAAACACAATATAAACATACATGGATGTATATATATATATATATATATATATATATATATATATATATATATATATATATATATATATATATAATCATTTTCAAGTTAACGTCTTCCTTTTTTAATATTTTTCTTTGTGCATACCATTAAATTGATTTTGCTTGTACGGTTATTTTTGCATGTCGGCAAGAAAATTTAGAAGTAATTTTTTAAGGCAATTTATCCTAAATAATGGTATATAGAAACTAACTTCTCAGTTAAGGCTGATATGAAAAAATAAATTTATTTAGATTATTTATGAATTTTTTAAGTTTTTAGGAAGTATGCTTATCACCGGCCATGCATGTAATTAAAAGGAATTTTTTGCTTCTTATTTATTTTTATGTCAGGATAAAAATGTTTAGATAGCATATTTTCCAAGTACTGAATAGCTAAAAAGGATTGTATTAAATGAATGAAAATCAGTGAAATGAGCAAAGGATTATGTGTAAAGCAAATTGGATTCCGAAGGTTTTTCTTCTATTCTTTACCACAGTTAAATATTTCTTGTGAAAATCATGTTATGAGATTAAGACCTTTTTAATTATGTTTTAGGTTTTTCTAAAGTTCTCAATAATTCTCTAATAAATGGAAGGTCTAACAAGAGGTGGTAAATAGCTTACCGTAGGAACTTAAAAATAATTTGAACTTTTTATTTTTATTTTATAATATGCATTAATCACAAGTATTAATGTAATACCATGTAATACCATGTTCCCGGAAACACAAAATTTAGCTCGGGTGTTCATTGTTATTTATTTAACCACATTACTCGTACATAATTTGCTCATTTTGTTTATAATATATAAAACCAAACATTCAAGCAGTACGTTATACCTGAAATAATTATCACATTTTTATTGTAATCGTGCAATATACGTACAATAAACATATATAAAGGGAAGAAAATTAATAGATAAATATTGTGCTCAATTAAAGTATTGATCTATTAATTTTTGGTTTCTATTGTTGCTCTTTTATATAACACTGATAATATTAATTATTAAATTTTGAACCCCATATTTACAACTTAAATCCCAGTCTCCGATTTCTGTCACCAATTTTGATCAAGACGGAATCAATTTCTACAATTTGAGTCAGTGCGTATGTGCTAAGAAAATTTAATTTGAAATGTATAAAAGTATAAAATGATTGTACATAAATTGAAGTAATTAGGTTGCTGTATTACATCGAATGCTTCAATATGCTTTTGTAATATTTGTTTCACAATCCATTTGTAACAAAAATAATCGTATACTATTTGCAAATAATAATTTTGACTTTTTACGTTTATTTCTGTAGCAATAAGAGAAAATATAATGTCATTTTAACAATATCGATATAAAATCGAATATCTACATATCAAAATATCTCATTTCAACAGTTGTTGATGCTGTTCGTAGTCGCCAGATGGCAGTACTTAAGCTCTAATCGAACATACATTTATTTAGGAAACGAAGTTGATTTTGTGCCTTGTAGAGAATATGGACATTATAATTATAATGACGCACCATACATAAGAAGAAAACGTGTATACTCATATCTACAAGGAATTAATGAAATGAGCGATACACATACACACACATATATTGCCAAAAATAGAGTGCACATTATAAATTGGATAAATGCAATATTTTAATTCGGAAAAAATATTTTAGGCTCCTTAAGTTTTCAATAAATGGGCTCCATTTCTCTTTGTACTTTATTTGTTCCTTTAAAACATTTTTTATTAGTTAAGGATTAAAAGTTTTATCATGGCCTTCCCAAACAAAGAAAAATGAATTAATATTTACTAGCTCAAATATTCCTATACTAACTAAAAGAAAACTAATTTAATAAAACTTTGTGGCAGATAAGATCAATATATTACATTATTTATACTTTAACTTTTAATCAAAACAGTTTTTTTAATTAGATAAACATAAAGAACTTCAAATGTTAAACTATTAAACAAACTTTAATACGAAAATAAATTTTAATACGCATAAGAACCTTTTATAATATGATGAATAATAATTATATTTTAAAGGTTTATGAAACAATGTATCTTATAAAAGATAATATATAGTAACAAAGTGTTATTCAATAAAAAATGTAGGAATAAAATGTATCATAATCTGATTATTTGAATAAAATAAAATGTAAAGTATAAAAACATAGTACCATAAAATCCATTAATATTCGCACTTATTTATTTAATGATATTTTCGAAATGAAGCAGTTTATTTGCGCAAACAGTTATCTTCTTCCTTTCAATTATTGCCTCGAAGCATGTAAGGGAAATATTTAATAGCACAATAACTGCGAATGGTTAATTATATTACTTGTGCTCTTATATAATAAAATTATAAATTTTTACATAAATTTTTAAACTTATATGACAAGTTAATGTAATGCAAATTGCATTTCTTACAACCGCCTCAATCTCAACAGACTTAAATATTATTATTCAATATTTCCATAATTTGAGTTTATTTCCTTTAAAAAAGGAAAAGGCAAAATGTTAAATTTTATGAATTGGTAATATCAGATATTTTAGACAAGTTCTCATATACAAAATGTATAATTTTTCGTAAGGTACACGCCTTAAAATCCAAGAAACCGGGCAAAGAAGAAGGAAATCGCTGTACATGAAATAATTTCCATTGCTTTTTCTATAGTTTAGTTTGGACCGCTACTATATTTACATACATTATTAAAAATGTATAAGCAGTTGCTGCAATGTAAATTGTATATATTACTACCGTCTCAGTCTTCACAGACTTGAATAGTATTACTCAATATTTCCATAATTTGAGTTTCCTATCTTTACAAAGTTAAAAGATAAAATATTAAATTTTATAAATTGCTTATATAAGATATTTCAGACATGTCCGCTTATATAAAATGTCTTATTTTTCGTAACGTACACGCTTTAAAATAAATCGGGCAAAAATGAAGGAAATCGCTATACATGAAATAATTTCCATTGCTTTTTCTATATTTTAGTTTGGAGCGCTACTATATTTACATACATTATGAAAATTATATAAGAAGTTATTGGAGACGCAAAATGTGTTTCTTACTACCATCTCAATCTCGACAGACTTGAATAGTATTATTCAATATTTCCATAATTTGAGTTTCCTGTCTTTACAAAGTTAAAAGATAAACTATTAAGTTTTATAAATTGCTGATATAAGATATTTCAGACACGTCCTCATACACAAAATAGCCGAACGCTGGCCGATTGGTTAGGGTGCTGATCATCGGTACCGGTGTTCGTGGGTTCGAATCCCACTATGGCATGGATGTTCGTAGCCGTTCGGAATCGGCTTTAAGCAGTAGGTCCCGGTCTCATTAGCCCTCGTGTGCAAAACAGTAGACCGTAGCGCTCCAAACCAAACCAAACCATATACAAAATGTCACATTTTTCGTAACGTAAGCGCCTTAAAATAAATAAATCGGGCAAAAATGAAGGAAATCGCTATACATGAAATAATTTCCATTGCTTTTTCTATAGTTTAGTTCTGAATGCTACTATATTTACATACATTATTAAATTTATATAGGAAGTTATTGCAATGCACATTTATTTCTTACTACCACCTCAATCTCAACAGACTTGAATATTATTTCTGAATATTTCCATAATTAGAGTTCCCTTCCTTTAAAAAGTTAAAAAGCAGAATATTTACTTTTATAAATTGTTAATATAAGCTATTTCACACACGTCCTCATACAAAATGTATTATTTTTTGTAGCGTACACGCCTTAATATAAACGAAATATGACAGAAATGATGTAAATCACTATACATGAAATAACTTACATTGCTACCTGTATGGTTTGGTTTTGAACGCTTTTAGTTTGCTACAAGGATTTAGATTTATAAATATAAATTTATTTCCAATAACTACACAACTTATGTTTTATTAATTCTTATTAGTACGTTTTTAATACGTGCATGTACCCCTAAGAAGTCTTATATCAATCAGGAAGAACTTTGTTAAGAATTGTAATGTTTAGAATATCTTGAAAATGTCTTTTAGCTTGAGCAATTGATTTCACTTTGGAATTGGTTTAAATTTGAAAATAAGTTACAAATAAAATTTTTGATATGTATTATGCACAGGATGTTTAGACAATAATAACACTTTGCTTTTCACAAGAAAATTCATACTGCGCATTCTGCACGAGTAAATAGAGTGAATATGTATTTTAAACAATTATTTTGTATAGTTGGTGAGAATTTAAAAATGACTAATAAGAGAATGCTATAGAGTTTAATCACTGTCCACCTGAATCCTCATGCCTGTAATGAATTCTCAGCATTAAAATTCCAAGAATATAATGTGTTTATTTAGCTTTTCCATACATATTCAATATAAAGTCACAATGATGAAAATTATGTTTCTTTCAGTCTTAATAAAAGGCAAAAAAAATTATAATTCAACATTTACATAATTTGCATTATCTTTTTTTAAGAAAAAGTGAAAGATTATAACTTATTAATTATTATTCTGTAATATTTATGATGCGACCTTATTTACGAATAATAAATATTCACTTGAAACATGTAATTTTTTAAGCAAAAAAACCAAATTATACCTTTTGCGAACAAATTCAAAATATTTTTTATTAATGTATATTAAAGATCAAAACTATTTTCACTTTTTTTATGCAGGCACTCTATTGAAATCATGATACAACTGTTTAATCACAGCTATAAATTCGAAATTAATTAGCAAAAGGGTCAGAAGTAAACATTCAATGTAAAAAAAATAGCGTATAATGGTCTGTTATGAATTCCTGTAGAATGTTTATAAATGTTTATCAAATGAAATAAAACTTTTGGGGATAAAACAAGTAAAGGTTTATTTGAGTACTGAATAGTGCATGAAAACTTTAAACTGAATTTGAGAAACTATGTTTGGTACACTAATGTATTGTAACAATTAAAACTGTTGTAATAATTTTTACAACTCAATTTTAACTATGTATTTACAATAATTTTTTTTTCAATTGACCAATTTTCGGAACATACATTACATAAATATATTATTTTAAGATAAACTATTAGCAATTTTGCTGTAAACATTACAGACTTTTTCTTGGATTTGCTTTGAGTCACTCGATTGGTAGTAACTCATGGTGGTAACTCACTTACTTACACTTTAAAACATTAATATTTTTTAGTCAGTAGCACGTATAATAGATACATGTTTATTAATACAAATATACGGAAGTCTGTTATGAATTCCTTAAGAACATTATGAATGTTTATCAAATTATACAAAACTTTTAGGGATAAAGCAAGTAAAGGTTTATTTAAATACTGATTTAATGCATGAAACCTTTAAACTGAATTTTTGTGAAACTATTTTTGCTACACTACTGAACGGTAACATTTATAACTCTTGTAATAAGTTTTACAACTCAGTTCTAACTATATATTTATAATAATGGATATTTTTCACTCTAGCAATATTCTTAACGCAGATTTTGTAAATATATTATTTTAAGATAAACTATTAGCATTTTTGCTGTAAACGACACAGACATTTTTTAGCGTTTTGCTTTGAATCACTGGATTGGTGTTAACTCATAGTTTTAACTCCCTTATATATTAAAACATTAATATTTTTTAGTCAGTAGCACGTATATAGATTTATTTATGTAAATATACAGAATATGCTTAACGTATTTTTAGTTTAATGTATTACCGTACTGCTAAAAATAACATTTTTCTCTCATTTACGTCTAATTTTCTAAAAGGTGCATGAGTTAGTTTTTAACTTTTTGAGTGCTTTATCACCTAAACTTACAAAACATTTTTTAAAAAAGCCCTTGGAACCATATTTAAAACGTTTGCTCTGTACGTGGCCAGTTACCTTAATTGGCGAGAATTTAAAAAACAACTGCAGAGAGAATTCTACACAACTTAATCACTGTTCCCATTTATCCACAATCCGTAATGGCTTCCCAAGATTTAAATTCCAAAAACGAAAAGCAGTTATTTTGTTTTGTTAATGCATATTTATTTTAAAGTCACAATAAGCAAGATAAGACGAAAATTATTTCACTCTTTATTGCTCCCGTTAATAAAACATGTTAATTTAATATGTTTGAATTACGTCGCTATTTATTTAAAGAATTGTGGTGGCATACATTACGTTTTTACTTATTAATAATTCCTTGCTGCGTTTATGTCCATTAACTCTGTTTTATGGTATTGCATTAACTCTATCATCGTTTTAACTGGTTTAGTATAAAAGACTTGTGATGATATTCACCACATGAGGAGCTTGAATAATTCGCAAGAAAATGAATTTTTAGTCATACAGTTAATTGAAATACTTTTATTGTTGTTCTGTGTGGTTTTACTATTGGGAAGTATTTATGTTTTACTGAACCAAATGATAGTAATTAAATCAAATTTATTTAATTATCATACTCATAGTTATTTAACTTATAAATAAATGTGATTCAAACGAGTGATTTTCTAATTTGGAAATTATAAGGTAATGATAAATATTTATGTTATTATTGAAATTTTATTTTTAGTTGTTGTGGAAAATTAAGGAAAACACCTTAATAGTAATAAACTTAATTGAAATTCAGTATCCAAAATTTTTATTCGCATACAATTAAATGAAAACCATTGGAGTTTACGGGTTTTTAGTTATAGAGTTAAATGAAATGCAATAATTATTGTTTTATGTGGTTTTACTCTTAGGAAGTAAGAAATTTTACAGAATCGAATCATAATTTAGATTCAAATTCATTTTATTATCTTGGATTTATTTAATTTATAAATTATTCAAGATGTTTTAAATGATTTTTATTTCCTAACTTTGAAATTACAAGATATTTATTTATGTTCTTTTCACAATTTAGTTTCAGTTGTAGCAAAAAATAAATAAAAGACATCTAGTTAACCCCTTCCGGTAAAATGACGAGTCTAGCTCGTCATTGGTTTTTCATTCCATACCGCACAATGACGAGCTACACTCGTCATGAGATTAAAGTTTCTGTTAAATATGATAATTAATTTAGTTTAAAATTTCTTGGTACAAGTCACTGACAAATTGATGAGCCAGAATAAAAGAAAACCTACTAAGAAATGCCGTGTGTGTTACAAGAATCAAATTAAAAGTGAGACTACTTGGCGGTGTAAACAATTAAGAATTCCTTTGCACTTTGTTTTGAAAAGTACCACTCGCTTGAAGACTATTATCTGTATACCTTATTAATGTTTTGCTTTGATATTTTCTTAATTTTGCCGCTTCTGATATTATTTAACACTATGTAAAAAGTGGATTTTAATTAAGAATATGTAACAATTGTAAAATGAAACAAGTTTTTTAAATAAAAATAAATGGTTACTTAATGCAGTTTTTCATTATTAAATCGCATCGGAAGGGGTTAATTATCAGATGATTAAATTCCAGTACCTACAGTTTTCGATTTGTGTACAACTCAAGTAGAAGTATCAGAAATTACTGTGGGATTCCTTGCTGCTGGAAGTCCTTTAGAAGCAGCTGTAAACAGTATAACTCTGTATATAATCCTAAAACAAAAACTTCTTAACCCTTTAGCCAACAGTGGTATCGCAGTGAAACCTCCTGTTATACATTATTTTCTCTAATTTTTGGAGGATTATGAATTTTGTTTTCAATTTTTTTTGTGTTTTTGACATTTAAAACTTACAATAAATGACAGTACTACATTTAATTTTTTTCTTTTGAAATATATGTATTTATACTTGCTGTACCTGGAAAGTTAGTAATGAAATTGTTTTTCAGTTATGACCCGAAACAAAAGTATCTATTCAAACAACACTTATAAACTATTTATTTATTTTACTTTTTTAAGAACACTTATTTATTGTTCTTCCAATATAATTAAAATTTTAAAAGGTATTTTGTCCACGATGTACAAGGGGATGGGTTTATCAGTTAACCCCCATTAATTCGTTCTCTAGTATCCTCTAAGGCAAACCCCTCTAAGAATTGCAAGAAAAAACTTTAATACATTTTGCTTTTATAAGATTCATAGATAATAATTAAAGTAATTTCATTAAATTCAATAGAATGTAGGTGACTTTTAAAGGGTTAAACCTGTCAAAAACGTCTTACAAGCTCCTACTCAGGAAGTCCTTTTTGTGAATTTTATAAAATAAAATGACAAAAATGAATTTTGATGACATCTTAAAGGTAGTTGTAGCAAAAAATAGCTAAAAGACACTAAGTTAATTATCAAACGATTAAATCGCAGTACCTAAAGTTTTCGATTTGTGTACAACTAAATTAAAAGTACCAGAAATTACTGTGTGAAACCTTGCTGCTGAAAGCCATTTAGAAGCAGCTTTAAACAGTATAACTCTGTACATAATCCTAAAACAAAAACTTCTTAAACCTGTCAAAAACGTCTTACAAGCTCCTACTCAGGAAGTCCTTTTTGTGAATTTTATAAAATAAAATGACAAAAAAGACTTTTGATGACATCTTAAAGGTATTTGTAGCAAAAAGTAAATAAAAGACACCTAGTTAATTATCAGATGATTAAATCCCAGTACCTACAATTTTCGATTTGTGTACAACTAAATTAAAAGTACCAGAAACTACTGTGTGAAACCTTGATGCTGAAAGCCATTTAGAAGTAGCTTTAAACAGTATAACTTTGTATATAATGCTAAAACATTTATTTCTTAAACCTGTTAAAAGCGTTTTATAACCTCCTATTCAGGAAGTCTTTTTTGTAAATTTTATAAAATAAAATGACAAAAAAGACTTTTGATGACATCTTAAAGGTAGTTGTAGCAAAAAATAAATAAAAGATACCTCGTTAATTATCAGATGATTAAATCCCAGTACCTACAATTTTCGATTTGTGTACAACTAAATTAAAAGTACCAGAAACTACTGTGTGAAACCTTGCTGCTGAAAGCCATTTAGAAGTAGCTTTAAACAGTATAACTCTATACATAATCCTAAAACAAAAACTTCTTAAACATGTCAAAAACGTCTTACAAGCTACTACTCAGGAAGTCCTTTTTGTGAATTTGATAAAATAAAATGACAAAAAAGACTTTTGATGACATCCTAAAGGTAGTTGTAGTAAAAAATAAAAAAAAATACCTAGTTAATTATCAGATGATAAAATCTCAGTACCTACAATTTTCGATTTGTGTATAACTAAATTAAAAGTACCAGAAACTACTGTGTGAAACCTTGATGTTGAAAGCCATTTAGAAGTAGCTTTAAACAGTATAACTCTGTATATAATCCTAAAGCAAAAACTTCTTAAACCTGTCAAAAACGTCTTACAAGCTCCTACTCAGGAAGTCCTTTTTGTGAATTTGATAAAATAAAATGACAAAAATGAATTTCGATAACATCTTAAAGGTAGTTATAGCAAAAAATAAATAAAAGACACCTAGTTAATTATCAGATGATTAAATCCCAGTACCTACAATTTTCGATTTGTGTACAACTAAATTAAAATACCAGAAACTACGGTGGGAAACCTTGCTGCTGAAAGCCATTTAGAAGTAGCTTTAAACAGTATAACTCTGTACATAATCCTAAAACAAAACCTTCTAAAGCCTGTCAAAAATGTCTTACAAGCTCCTACTCAGGAAGTCCTTTTTGTGAATTTTATAAAATAAAATGACAAAAAAGACTTTTGATGACATCTTAAAGGTAGTTGTAGCAAAAAATAAATAAAAGACACTAAGTTAATTATCAGAAGATTAAATCCCAGTACCTACAATTTTAGATTTGTGTGCAACTAAATTAAAAGTACCAGAAACTACTGTGTGGAACCTTGCTGCTAAAAGCCATTTAGAAGTAGCTTTAAACAGTATAACTCTGTATATAATGCTAAATCAAATATTTCTTAAACCTGTTAAAAGCGTTTTATAACCCTCTCAGGAAGTCTTTTTGTGAATTTTATAAATAAAAAGGCAAAAAAGACTTTTTAAGACATCTTACACGTTGTTAACATTAATTTTATACAAATCGTGTGATACCAAAAGAAATATTGACAGTTTGACTTTAGTAGTTTTTTTCAAAAACTGGGTTTAAAACTTGTATTTTACATTACGATCGATGGGGTAATTACTTTGCTTGTGTAATACATGTACCTGTGAAATATATATTGAGTTTTTTTTTTACTTTATGTTTAAGGATAGACATACACAATCATACCATTAGTCACCGGATGCTCTAGATGTAATACAACTTTTTCCACTTTATGAAGAAACTTCTGAACATTTGAACTACTTGATAATTAAATTAAAATTTTTGTGCAAAGTATCTGTGGGATAATAAAAATAGCTAAGGAAATCTGTTGAAAAGGAAAACTGCCGAGAACGGACATTCAATAATTTGCAAATTAATAATGGGAAATGGTTTAAACAGATTGGTATTAAAACTGGGTTACGATAAAAATATTTAATTTTTAAATCTTAGATAAATTAAAATATAAATATTCATTTATATACAAGTAATATATCAAAATTATTACACTTAACATATCTATCTAAAATTATCATTTCCCCTTCAAAATTCTTTTATATCTATTTTCCCAGTCACAAAATATCTTATCTAAAGGATTGTCCTTCCCTTGAATTCTTCCAACCCATTTCTCAAAGCTAACTATAAAATAAATGCAAATTATCTGTCCACTTGCTACATTTTCCAGCTATCTTTGACAAATGGGTCATTTTCCTCATTGATCTAAGTTCCTTTTTGCTTTTAATAACCCTGACTAAGGTGCTAGTTCCTTTCAGTCTCACCTCTTGCTGTGGGAACAAGATTCGTAAAAGTGTGTTGCAAATCAGTCCCTTCTCTCCTCTTGCCAGAGTAACATGTGGTTTTCATATATCCTAAATAAAAGTTAAGTTCCACTACTTAAGGCTTCATTTTATGGAATGGTCTGACTGTATCTTTAGTATTAAGTTTATTAATTAGTCCTCTCCTTTCCCAGCATGCCCGAGCACGAAAAAATAATAGGGACTATTTTTACGTGGGTCTAAAAACTAATAGGGCCAAATTTCCCCATTTTACGCACATATGTATAGTTTTATATTAAATATTATTATATGCTCCATAGACGAGTCTTATAAAAGTCTAATTGTTTGGATTGAATATTGTTGAGAAATTATTGTCTTTAAAGCTATCATCTTGCAAAATAATGACGGGATAGGGATATAAACAATATTTCCATTATGTATAGTTTCGTGCATTGTATATTTATAATTTAAATAATTAAAAAATCATGGTTAGAGTTCAAATATGTTTAATTTCACAGCAGCCTTTAAAATTATGCACAGAATGTATATCGTCGAAGTGAAAAACAAACTAGGAGTTGGATTGTAGTTATATTTCATTAATGCTATTTGAAAAAAAGTACATTTATCTTATTCCATTTTGTCATCATAATTATTTTTAGTTATTCAAGGAATGCTGTCAATTACAAGTCAGAAGTCATCAAAAACAGACTCTAATGATTTGGAGAAACTATTTCGTAAAACAGAATGTAAAAAGAATAAAATGAAACTCATAAACTTCATGAAGTAATTTAAATATTTCTAGTTGAAGTAATATTTCTTAACACTTATTATGTCTCTTTTATTAATTATGATTTTAAAGAAGTTGTTTCGTAACTAGTTAAAATGTAAGGATTGTTATTTTAAAACAACTTTATTACTAGGCACTAAGAAATTTTACAATGGCATTGCAAACATAATTAGATGTGTTTACAGATTAGGTGAGCACTTAATTACATTTGGAGATTGGAAACATTGTAATGGTTACAACATGTCTATATTCTACTAATCACAGTAGATTATAGGAAATCTAAAACGCTTGAAGTCTTGTTTTTTAAATCTGTAGTTATTATGTGGATCTTACTAGTTCCCAAATTGAACCAAATTTAAAAATATAACAGACTTTTAAGAAAAAAAACTTGCCAAAATAGAGATCCATACATTTTAAACTAAGAACAGTTGAGGCCAGATTAGTAATACACTCACTAATATCAACTACTACTAATAGTACTACAACTACTACTACTACTAATAGCACTACAACTACTACAACTACTACTACTAACTAGTACTAATAACAACTACTTTTTCTTTAGTACTGAGTAGTAATACACAAGATGCGGGTCTTAGAAACCTTATTGTCTTGTCACTGAACAGACAAGTTAAGGGTTCACTAGCAAGTCTTCAGATTGAAGTCTTCTGCCTTCGTTGATCTCCAAAAAATAAGGCACCACTCGATCAGTTTCTCGACTACCACGCGTGTATCGACGAGACATTTCCAATTTCCAAATTTTTTACTTGTTGGAAGAAACACTTCATTGTAACAACATAACATATCTGTCATGGTATTCTCTGAAGACATAGCCCTTACTCCAGAATTTTTTATGTGACTGCCACTGATTCTTATATGGGAGGGAGTACATTTTATTTGTTAATTTTTTGTCTTCAGCCAGTGAATAAGATGTTGAGTTAAAGAACGGCTGACAGTAAGAATCCAAATATCTAGTAAACCAGGCTCATGGATGTTCTTGATATAGCCCAGGGCTTTTTTTTTGTATGATTTCTAAAATGGTGGAGAACATATTATAAACAATAGTTAAAAATATTCTAATAACAACTACTTTTTCTTAAATGTGATTTTACATATTCTAACTTTTGTAAAATCAACAATTTTTAATGTGTACCATAAAAAATGCAGATTCTTAATATCTATAATTAAGTTTAATTAAAATCTGTAATGAATCAATATCCTGTTAAGATTACAAATCTCTAAAAGTATGAATGTTATGATTTTTACTGCTTTATAAAATATGATAGTGAATCTCAAAAAGTACAGCAAAATTGAATATCTTGAATGTTTGCTATAATACGAGATTTTAGTCATATGTGAAGCATTTCTTAGTTACATAGTTGACTATTTCTATTACATCATCAAAATGTTTTTCTTTTTATGATTCTGACTTCGGTTGCATTCATAATATCACTCTTACATAACTACAAAATAGCTACCTGTATTTATTATTTTCTGTTTGAGCGTTATATGCGAGGACATCGAATTTACTGCTGTTCCTCAAAAGCAAAATTTTTACATTTTTATACAAGTTTTATAAGCTTAATTATATTTGTATTAGTTAATCTGTATTAGTTAATTGATTATACTTTATATTAAAAACATATTTTCCTCTATAATTTCAAATACATATTCATTGAAAACAATTAAAATTATTGCTTTGCACGTTGTCAGTTACCTAACATTTTATCCAAGTTGACTAATTCTTGTTCCAATGAAATACATATCAGCAATTAAGGTTTTTCCCACTGTTACAGGAAATTTGAATTTTAAATTCATTTCAACTCCAAAACTATTTGGTAATAATCAAAAAGGAATCTGCATGTCATTATGCAAATTCAAATATTTATTTTTGATGAAATCAGTTTGTTGTTAAGATTAAGACTATAAATGTCAGGGTTAAGCATAAAATACTAAAGAAACAAAGCATACTTGTTTTTATTAAAATAAAGAAAATAAATTACATTTCATTTTTTTTCCAAGTAAAAATACATATTCTTCGCTTTGTTTTACGTCTCATTTCATTCATGAATGATTCATAAATTTTCTCTTAAAAGCCCGAGAAAAGTTTTCTCGGTGCCAAAGTCAGAATATATAACTGAAATATAAGTTGGTTTGTTTTGTGAATTAAAAAGCTTTACATGATCTGAAATTGATATTTCCCATAAATTATGAACATTTCTTCATATCTAATCTTTCTTGTTTTACAAAACTATAGTTTCATTTTTGTTTTTCTCATTATGCACTCTACTTTTATTATTTGATATCTTTACCTTTCCTACTTAAACATGAAGCAGCATTAAATGAGACGAAAAGTATTTTTTTATATCCAAATCACATAAAACTTGCATTACTAGGAACAATTTCTTACAATCTGAATATTTACTTTAATAATGATTCCGTATTTTCAAAAGGGAATTTAAGAAGCAATGGCTAAATAGCTGCATTTTGTTTCCCGCTATATTTATAATAGATCCGTTTATGATCAATGACAATTAAAGAGATCAATAATTATCAAAACGTCGAATGTTAGTTTAATACGTAGTAAGTGATAGTCAAGGATCTTTATACTATGCAGTATAATTTTCAAGAAACCACAGTGTCTTTGAAGCTAGAATGCTTTATACTTTCTACAGGATTTCACTTGCTTATACCCACACTGAATTGAAAAATGCATTTTTATTATTCTGATGTGATTATTTGTTACAAAATATTATTGTTCTTCCTGAGTAGATCATTAAAGTGCCAAAGCAAAATCATTACAACTAATCAATAGCGTTTACGTTCACACTAAACATTTAGAACTGACGTGTTTTCAGCATCAAAAGGATTTAAAAAGGAAGATCTTATTATTGTTTTCCAAGAAATTGGCGAAGTATTACCTCAAAAAGCTACTTTATCGGATCTGATAACAATCATTTTGAAAAGTAAAGAATATTTAGCCGATCCAGATTTTGTAACAAGTATATTGGTAGCTACTGTCAATGATCGTCGCCAAAAGGAGGAATATGAAGAAAAATTAAGGCAACAGGAATATGAAGAAAAATTAAGATAACAAGAATATGAAGAAAAATTAAAACAGGAATATGAAGTAAAATTGAAACTTCAATAATATGAAGAGAGAGAAAATATAAGAAAACATGATGTTAATCGAGGTGTAAAGGCTGTCTTAAAAATACTATGAATCTTACAGAGAAAAACAGAATTAAAAAAAATTAAAAAGAGATATAAGATTATGAAGGTCTGGGTTTTGCTTCTTGAGATACGGTCCACAGTTTTGCTACACGATGGGTAAAGAGACCGGGGTGTACTTTTTAAAACCGATTTCGAACGGCTACGAAAATCCATGCCATTACTGATTCTTCGGCCATCATTTGACAAGAGGTGTATTGAAAATTTGTATTGCTGTACCCGCTATGAGACAATCCAGACATTCTTAATTAGTTTCATGTCTGGAGATCGTGTTGCTAAAAACAGACTTTTAACACAGAGTATTCATTGAGACAATAATGTCTTTTTCTTCGGTATTGTTGGAAATGTAAAATTCACCGGTGTTTACATATGTCTTGAATAAGTGTAAGGATTGGAAAGGATGCGTATGTTCCGGCCACATTTAACGCTTCTAGAAATTATAGAGATCTCAAATCATGTGAAGTAAAACGACATATCCCATCATAGGTCGTCTGCTAAGTTGATCAATCACCTTTTGGCATGAAAGTTCCGCAGGGCAGTAACTAGGTCCTTTGGCACCCATGGCAAAAAACTGATCTGCTCCTCTACCGTCAAATACAGTGAGGAAATAGATAAAAATGATTTTTTTCTATATCATCTATTCAGAATGAACTCTCAAAATATTTTGTTAAACCATTTAATTAATACTTTAAATATTTTTGTACACTCTGGTGTATTATTTTGCTGATACACGAAATAGTTTAAATTATGTTTTATTTGTACGTTACATTTTCTTAAAATATTGAATTTAAATTTAGTTTTAATAACTTTAATAAATTCAAAATTTAAAAGGAATACCCAAATTTATATTAAGATATTTTAGAAGTCTTTGATAACATTTTATAAGAATCTACAGCAAGTTTAGTCTTTAGAAGCACTTTAAAAAATAAGATAATTCATCTAAAAATAATTTCTAAACACTTTGGATTTTATAATAAAAAAATATTTTTCAACTTCTTATTTCTACTCGAATTGAATTGTCCTCTTTTGGATATTATGTACATCACAGTGCGGCGGCCCTATGACTGATGCATCCGTAGCAAATGCCACCTTTGATAAGCCCTAGTTACGGCCTTGAAGTTACTTAACTTAATGAAATCGTATCTATAACCGTATTCAGCCATTAGTAAAAAAAACATACACAAGACCTGTGAAATAGACATCCTATTTCCAGTCTTCCACAGTCAGGTACCGGCGATCTTAGAAGAATATTTGCATCTTGCAATCATCAAAGATACTCTACACGACCTTTGGATCCAAATACAAATATTATTGGACAACTTTAAACAATTAGCCAGTCAAAAATTATTCACGTCCCAACATTAAAATCTACGTAAATTTGAGATAATTTTACACGTATGTCAAAACATTCTGCTGAACTACACTCATGTCCATAAATTAAGGATAATTCAGAATCACACAGAAATTGAGCTCTAAAATAAAAATTTCACCTGTAGAATTATCACACACATCTTGAAGAAGAATATGCAAATTGCAGGAAACCACCAGATGGCGCGGATAGTACGTCACAATGACGAGAGTGTATGAAAGGGGTATATAAGGAATGGTAGCAAAGAAGTAAAATTGTTCATAAGCGCTTTAAAAGCCTTTCAGTGCAATAACCGCATAGTTATGGCACAAAGGAAGCATTTGGATGATTTTTTATGTGGTAGAATTATCGGACGACTGGAATGTGGACGTACCCAGCTGGAAGTATCCGAGGAACTTGGAATCGCCCAGAGTGTCATCTCCAGGCTTTGGCAACGATTCAAACATGATGGTAATGTGAGTAGATGTTACAGCACAGGTCAAACAGACGGAGCACAGCATCAGACCTGTCTCGTCAGCTCTCTTCAGCTACCGGTACGACAGTTTCAAGGCAGACCGTGTACAGACGCTTAGGGAACATTGGTCTATATGCTCGTAGGCCTGTCAGATGTGTTCCCCTTACCGCAACTCACTGTCGCCTGCGATTATGCTGGGCTAGAGAGCATGCATTGTGGACACCACAACAGTGGTCTTGTGTGATGTTTTCCGACGAGTCCAGGTTCAGTTTGCATTCTGATTCTCGCCGGACTTTCATATGGAGAGCGCCAGGTACCCGTTACCACCAAGAGAACACCATTGAACGACACCGTTATGGTGGTGCAGGATGGCTCGTTTGGGGAGGAATTATTCTTGGTTCCAGAACTGACCTGCATGTTCAGAGTGTAACGATGACAGGCCACATCTATCGGGATGTCATTCTGGAACAACATGTACGTTTGTTTCGGGGCGCCATGGGTCCTGTATTTCTGTATATGGATGACAACGCCCGACCTCACCTTGCAAACATTGTAGACGAATGCCTTCAATCGGAGGATATCACCCGTATGGATTGGCCAGCATACTCACCGGACTTGAATCCAATAGAGCATGTGTGGGACATACTTGGCCGACGAATTGCAGCCCGTCAAACCCCTCCCAACTGTCTATCGGAACTTCGGAGGGCATTGCTTGATGAGTGGTGTAATTTTCCCCAAGATCAGATTGATAATCTGATACTCAGCATGCGTAGGCGTTGTAACGCTTGTATTGCATCGTCCGGGAGACATACTCCGTATTAACCATCATACTAACCATGTTATACTGTTTTCTGTAAATAGGTTCTTTTTTAAAATTTGCTCCAGGGAGTAAAAATCGCAATTTTTATTAATTATGTCAAACATATAGCATCTTTTTTGCTCTTTACCTTTTGTTTAATAAATAGACTTTACAAATAAGTCAAATTTGTTTTGCTTTTGTCTCTTTCATTGCCTGAACTTCATTATCCTTAATTTATGGTCATGAGTGTGTTATTCATTCCATTTGTCCAGGTTATTTTGCTATAAACTTATTTTTCCGAAATTTGATGCTACACAAAATCTTTGTAATATGTTCATGGCAGATATTGCAAGTGTCCTACCTGAAAATTCAAATTCCATCTCTACATTCGTTGTGCGAGTCCTATCTCATAACGGTAAAAATCAACTAAATCAGGATATCCTCCCATTATATCCTTAGAAACTGATCTAACATATTCTCTAGATAGCACTTATCATATAAGTTTTGAATGCATGTATCTATTGCCGTTACTTGATGTTTGTATTTGTACCAGATTTTCTTGCCCTTCATTTTGTAGTGTCTAATAAAAGCTACTTGAAAAATATAAAAAAATATTAAAACCAGTAATTATTATTTTCAAAACATTGAAAATGGAAACGCGTCAAGAGAGTTCACAGAACCGATGTACTATGATATATGTCATCCTGATATTATTTTACAGGAAATGCTAAAATTATATTGAAGAAAAATATACATGCTCGATTATTTTTCACCCAAAAGAGTGAGTTAAGATTCGGAAGAATATCATGAAAGAGAAATAATATCAAATAAAAGTTGTAAAAAAATCAGATTTAATTTTTTATTACTTTTCTAGTAAATTACCATTTAGTTAACCCACTAAATTATTAAGTAAAACTTAAAACAAGTAAACAAAAATTTTAATAAGGTAATATAAGATTTATATTTAGCAATTTATTGTAAAAATGTAGCATTAGATCTCACAAAACTATTACTTTAATCTGATTCAAACTCTTTTACAATTATAATATAATTCTAAAATCTTGAATGTATTTGTAAAATAATAAAAAAATAAGAGACATAAAATAAAATACAACAAAAATGTATATATCCCATTTTTTTTTCTATTTTTTCATATGCTTAGTCTATTTATATATTTAAACTTGTTGTGTTTAACTATTTGTATTATAATTAAAAGGTAACATATATTTGTAAGAAAAAAGGTAAAGATATTAATGAATTAAACTATTCTTTATAAAGACTGAAAAATTCGGATTTATAGCTAAGAATTTATTTAGGCGAAAATTTACAGTGATATACATTTTATGATTTAGAAGAAAATTAAAAGAATGATATATGAATTGACTACATTGTAGTGTACTCGACTCTAAATAAATTAGAAAAAGGATGACGGAAGCCTACGTACAGACTAAAGATCTTTATTAGAAACACAAAATGTTAATCTTATGATGAAGACACAGATGAAACAATGTTATATGCAATGAAAGGATGATTGTTGACAGGAATCAGCCTTCCTAATATTCATTGCTCCGCATATCATATACATAGAGATAAAAAGGGGGAGGACACTCTCAGTCACTCCCCCAACGCTATCAGCCGGTGAGTTCACAGGAGACTCGATCGGTCTAAAAATCACCCTGGAACATGAACTCCGGTGTTTTTATACTGTGGGCAGTATAAAAAGACCGGATATTTCCATTTCAGCTGATCGGACATCTGGTTGATGACGTAGGGAGGAACCACTTGTAGAAATATAGCAGGACAGGTGTAAGCCCGGTTCCAAGGGGGGTTTGCAGTAATCGGGAACAATCTCGACGATCTATAGGACATCATTAATCGCTGTCTCTGGACAAACCTTTCGAGAACTCGAGTATTGCGGCTTCCCTTACAATATAGAATATTTCTGTCATTCGAGACACTCTCCTTCAGGATGCCATTGAAACACTGGAAACACTTCACCAGCATCCTAATGAATTTCTCAGACAGAATGATTAAGATGGTCCTCGATGTTAACAACCCTCTATGGAGCATCCTATTCTGCGCGAAACAACGTTCTGCCACAAGCTATCTATGAGCTCAGTTCAAGTGCTCACAAAAGGCACGTTCGCTATTTCTACCTTATGCCATTTTTCATACGGTAGTCTGTAACTGGAAATTTAATGTAACGAGAATTCGTTACAACATATGTAAAGAAAGAGTCAATTAAAAAAATAAACGAAAATTTATGTTTGTTTAGAAATAAAAGTTCTTTTCCTGCATTTCAATGTTAGAGAATAATCATTATATAAGACCATCTTTATGAAAACTTGTCTTATGTGATTAAGTACACATCTTTTAAAAATGGACAAATTCAGCATTATTTTAAATAACTGACTTACTTTGTATACACATTTTGATGTCATATATTTCATTTCTTTCTCTATATTGTTCTTTCTTTCTCCAATTTGTGTGCTTAACGGAAACTTACGTCCATGAATATTTCAAAATCGATTTGTAAATGGAGAGTTCCATTTCTTTAAGTAGTTGTCTTCCTGAAACTATTCTTTGAAACAGTAAAAGGAATTTTTCCAAATATACCCTCATATTCTTTATATTTTAAAGAAATAAAGGCTTTTAAAATTGTGATGCATTCCAAAAGAGAAGCCACACAACGCAGCTAACTTTTATTATCCTCGTTAAGTTTGTTTTATTCATTGCTGTATGATATAAAGTTTCCGTTAATACTTCATTTAATTTAGGAGTAAAGAGACTCAGTTGTCAAATATTTAACTTTTAACTCAGCTCTCACAATAATAAATGACTGTGTTATACAATATATACATGACTTTAAAATTTACTCGAAAAATGTGTTTATATGAAATGCAAAATATTTTTATGAAACTTAAGTTGTTCAACAATTTCCAATAAACTATCTGTAATGAAAGATGCTTTCAAGCAAGTGCTGTTTTGAAATTAAACATATTCACTTGTAATTTCATCATTATCATCTTTGAATGAGCAGTTGTATTTCGACATACATTTTAACATAGGTGCGCCTCCCTAGAAAAAGCAGATAGACTTTGAACACCAGATTAAATGTTTAGTTTGCATAAAAAATGTCCAAAAAGCTGTACTAATTTTCACTAAAAATGCAAGAGTTATGTTACATCATATACGAGTTACGAGAACAAAATCACTTTATTCGAAACACGAACATCGGTTTTTGCATAATGTTAAATAGAAAGATGGTTTAAACGTTTCCCGCGCATGTGACCATATGTACGGCGAGTGACGTGGAATTATTTGACTACTCAGATTCCAGCTCTATAGTGTCGACTAAGTACATGTTCGGTTATAATTTTTTAGAAGTCTATGAATGGGTTGTGTTGTGTATTTGACTTATTAAACCGTAAAAAATAGTGTAAATAACGTTGAAGTCGATAAACTACTTAAAACAATAGGTCATCCTGGCAGAAATATGATACATATGTTTTAATGTAAAGAAAATATTTATTTAACAAGAATAAATAAGCAGGTGAAAAGGTAAAATGATAAACATAAATAACAAATAAATTTAGAAGAATTGCACAAATGCGTTTCTTTACATAACATAATAAAAATTGAAAAATTAATTCACAGTACCTTAGAAATACACATAGGTAATTAGCTCAAGCATTTCATATTAACCAGCGACGAGATGAAGTTAACTATCTCATTGGAACTTCCTGCAATGGAGAGGAGAAAAGAAGAACCAAAACGCCGAGGCACATATTTCGTCCTCGCCTGTCTTTATACTACTTTTACCAGTTCGGCAGCCAGATAGTCCGCAGTTGCTATACTTGACGTCATAGCTTCCGAAGTGCTGATACATTAGAATTTGGATATCTAACAGTACACGCACCCTGAACACAAAAAAAACTGGGTATGCTTCTGAACTACTTCGGTGTGGATAAACCAATTCCTTCAGATAGACCTACAGGAAAACTCTAAAGGGTTCAGATCTGGAAATCGTCGTGGCCATAAAAAGAGAAAGCCCCATAACATAGAATTAGAGAAATGTTTCAAATATTCGCCGCTCATCTGGCGACCTGTATGGCACGCGACGTGGAATGATTTGACTTCTTGTATTCTAACTCCGAAGTGTCAACTAAGTACACATACCGTGATGACGAATAATTGGGTCTATTTCTGAAGTAACTGGGTATGAATAAACCGATTTCTCCAGATAGCCCTACAGGAAAAAATCTAAAGGGTTCAGATCTCGAGATCGTGGTGGCCATAAAATACAATCCCCATAAGACAGAAATATATAAATGTTTGAAATGTTCCCCGCGCATCTAGCGACATGTATGGCATGCGACGTGAAATGGTTTGACTGCGCACATTCCAACTCCTTAGTGTCGACAAAGTACACAGACTGTGAAGTCTATTTCTGAAGTAACTGGGTATGGAAAAACCAATTTCTGCAGATAGCCCTACAGAAAAAAATATAATGGGTTCAGGTCTGGAGATCGTAGTGTCCATAAAATAGAACCCCCATTAGACAGAAAGAGGGAGATGTTTGGAATGTTCCCCGCACATCTGGCAACATGCATGGCGCGACGTGGAATGATTTGATTGCACGCATTCCAATTCCTCACTGTCGACTAAGTGAACGTACCGTGAAGAACGAACAACTGGGTCTATTTCCCAAATAACTAGGTATGGATAAACCAATTCCTTCAGATAGCTCTACAAGAAAAAATTCTAAAGGGTTCAGATCTGGAGATCGTGGTGGCCATAAAATAGAATCCCCCACGCAAATAAGACGCTTTCCGACAATTCCCTTTTATAGGGTTGTTAGGCTGTAAAGAAAGCTACTTTTAATATTTATTGCTTTAAAAAACTTCATGCTTAAATAGTTTTTTCAACTCTGAAATTAACTCAGTACGTAACTCTAAGTATAGCTGTGTTTTATTGCATTATTTGTTTACATGTGATTGTTAATTGCATTCGTAAATATTTATTTTGCTTTTTCTGTGATCACCTTTTATAAAAAGGATTTTTCTGACAAGAGATTCTTTGATATATTTATCATTTTCAAGTGCTCTCTATAAACATAAATATATATATATATATATATATATATATATATATATATATATATATATATATATATATATATATATATATATATATATATATATATATATATATATATATATATATATATATATATATATATATATAATATATATATATATATATATATATATATATATGTATATATATATATATATATATATATATATATATATATATATATATATATATATATATATATATATATATATATATATATATAAATATATATATATATATGTGTATATATATATGTGTATATATATGTGTATATATATGTGTATATATATATGTGTATATATATGTATATATATATATGTATATGTATATATATATGTATATATATATATATATATATATATATATATATGTATATATATATATGTATATATATATATATATATATATATATGTATATATATGTATGTATATATATATATATATATATATATATATATATATATATATATATATATATATATATATATATATATATATATATATATATATATATATATATATATATATATATATATATATATATATATATATATATATTTATATATATATATATATATATATATATATATATATATATATATATATATATATATATATATATGGTTTAATATTTTGAATTTTTAAAAATATATTTCTTTAATTCACGCTGATATAAAAACCCTATAAACACACAATCAATTAAGAGAAAGCAGCAGCTGCTAGCTGCAAATATCACCATATAATATTCATTATTTTGTCCTTATTTAAATATTAAAGATTCCACAAGACTGAAAATGATTTTATGTTATTTTAAATTGGCCATGAACAAACAAATTTTTTAAAAATTGATTAACCTTGCAAACAATGGCTACAATGGCTTTCTTTAGAAAAGAACCTTTTATATAATTTTCCTCTTTCGAAATTCTAATCCTCTAAGTTATTATGACTTACTCTAATTTATGCGCTTAAGAAAATTTATGATCGTAAATATTTCAAAACTAATTTTTAAATAAAGACTTCTATTTCTCTAAGTATTTAACTCCCTTAAGCTATTCTTTAAAACAGTGAGAGAGATGTTTATAAAAAACACTCCCATGCTTTACATTTTTAAGTAATAAAGTTGTTTAAATTCTATGCGTCCCAAAATGAAAGTTTTATAACCATTCAACGCTACTTGCTTTTAATATTCTCTTTATGTAAGTTTTATTTGCAATTCCGGCTGAAGTATTGTTTATATTTAGTAGTTGATTATTTAAAAGAAATGTATGGTGTTTATTAAAACATTTTAACATTTTATGGAGTTAGAAATATGTCCCAAGACAGTTTATATAATTTAAAAGAAATGAAGGAATGAAATTTTATTAATATTGTAAAATGAATTATTATATGAGATAATAATTTCAAATTCAAAAGGAAAAAAATTCAAAGGAAAATATTATTTCATTTTATTTTCAAAATTTACTTTATATGTCACATCAAAGAAGTCGTGATTGAGATATCAAAGTCATAAATAAGGATTAAAAGATTATGTCCTGCAGAAAATCAATATTTAGAATTCCTCCATTAATCACTTCGATGAATTTCTGAGTTTAAATTTCTCTTCTCATTAATATGAAATACATTTACATGAATCTCCAATTATATACTCTGAACTGTTGTTATTTTTGAAACTCATGCACGATGTTATTATATTGTTTCTTTTTTAATTTTTTAAATGATTACTTCATCACTTGGATGAATTTCTGAGTTTAAATTTCTTTTCTCATTAATATGAAATACATTTACATGAAATTCCAATTATATACTCTGAACTGTTGTTATTTTTGAAACTCATGCACGATGTTAATATATTGTTTCTTTTTTAATTTTTTAAATGCTTACTTCATCACTTGGATGAATTTCTGAGTTTAAATTTCTCTTCTCATTAATATGAAATACATTTCCATGAAATTCCAATTATATACTCTGAACGGTTGTTATTTTTGAAACGATGTTATTATATTGTTTCTTTTTTAATTTTTTAAATGCTTACTTCATCACTTGGATGAATTTCTGAGTTTAAATTTCTCTTCTCATTAATATGAAATACCTTTACATGAAATTCTATTTATATACTCTGAACTGTTGTTTCTTTTGAAACTCATGCACGATGTTATTATATTGTTTCTTTTTTAATTTTTTAAATGCTTACTTCATCACTTGGATGAATTTCTGAGTTTAAATTTCTCTTCTCATTAATATGAAATACATTTACATGAAATTCCAATTGTATACTCTGAACTGTTGTTTCTTTTGAAACTCATGCACGATGTTATTATATTGTTTCTTTTTTAATTTTTTAAATAATTACTTCACCACTTGGATGGATTTCTGAGTTTAAATTTTTCTTCTCATTAATATCCAATACATTTACATGAAATTCCAATTATATACTCTGAACTGTTGTTATTTTTGAAACTCATGCACGATGTTATTATATTGTTTCTTTTTTAATTTTTTAAATGCTTACTTCCTCACTTGGATGAATTTCTGAGTTTAAATTTTTCTACTCATTAATATGAAATACATTTACATGAAATTCCAATTATATACTCTGAACTGTTGTTATTTTTGAAACTCATGCACGATGTTAATATATTGTTTCTTTTTTAATTTTTTAAATGCTTACTTCATCACTTGGATGAATTTCTGAGTTTAAATTTCTCTTCTCATTAATATGAAATACATTTACATGAAATTCCAATTATATACTATGAACTGTTGTTATTTTTGAAACTCATGCACGATGTTATTATATTGTTTCTTTTTTAATTTTAAATGCTTACTTCATCACTTGGATGAATTTCTGAGTTTAAATTTCTCTTCTCATTAATATGAAATACATTTACATGAAATTCCAATTATATACTCTGAACTGTTGTTTCTTTTGAAACTCATGCACGATGTTATTATATTGTTTCTTTTTTAATTTTTTAAATGCTTACTTCATCACTTGGATGAATTTCTGAGTTTAAATTTCTCTTCTCATTAATATGAAATACATTTACATGAAATTCCAATTATATACTCTGAACTGTTGTTTCTTTTGAAACTCATGCACGATGTTATTATATTGTTTCTTTTTTAATTTTTTAAATGCTTACTTCAATTTTTTCAGATTTTATATGTTTTATGTTTATTATTATTTAGAGTCTGTGAAATAAAAATATATTTATGACACTTCTTTCCAGATATCATGACCCTGAACATGCAAATTTGCTCAACACAATGTGGCTAACAGCTATAACCTTTCTTTCGGTTGGCTACGGTGACATTGTGCCTAATACATATTGTGGTCGGGGCATATCTGTCAGCACAGGCCTTATGGTAAGTTCATGTTTTGATGTTTCTCCAATTTCATAGACTATCTTATCCAAGTAACTATATGAAACTAAATGTTTTCACATTAATCTGTGATGGAATTTATTTAACTGGATCTTATTCCGATTTTGATAGAAATATTTTTAGTGAAGATCCTCATGAACAAAGCGTTTGCAGTTCTGAATATTTCTAGGGAAACCAAAAATGTCATAAATTTTTGAAGGCTAGAGTATTTAAGAAAATTGTCATAAATTAAAAAGAAAGCAAATTTATTAAGTAGTTTTAAACTAGCTAGTTTCTAGTAAGCATTCTGATTTTAGACCTGTGTAAAACGTCTAAAAGTACTTTTAAACAAATAATTAACATATTACACTATTAAAACTGTTAGCTATTTTATGTTGGCAGCACATAATCGATATGGAAATTACATGTCTTTCTATAAACCAATAAGAACTGCTGCTTTGATAAGCTAGTTGTGTATATATAAGTGCGTACTTCATACCATGAAAATTGGATGGCACGAAATGTATTTTTGACTGTATGTTTTGTGTTTATCATTTTAGTTATAAAAATCAATGTGTTAAAAAGAATAAACTGTCTCCAGCTGAATGCCCAACCATCAACAAAAACATTAGTTTATACTAACTTTTTATACCTGATTTGTTACTGACAAAGTAAATAGTTTAAAAGTTTATAACACATAGTACAGATTAGAAATGTACAGGGAATATTTCAAATAATCATAAAATTTAGTAAACACTTAGACTCTAAAAAGATAATTAAGATTAATAAAAGTAAAACTGTTATGTGGTGCAGTACTTTTGTATAAGGTTATAATGATTTGATTTGTGAAATAATGCAGAGATAATTAAATGAGAAAGAATTATTTAATTTTTTAGCCAAATTTCGCGAGTAGTCCTTTACAGTATGGAAATATTTTCCTAAAATTATAATATTTTCAATACATTGAATTGTGAAATATAATTAAAAAGAACCAAAGAGAGGGACTTGAATTATTCAAAAATTTATAATTAACACAATTATTTCAACTGACAATCCATTTATTACTAAAACTTTCTTTTAACCTATTTTTAAAGAAATCATTTCGATTTTCTTCAGTATTTGAAACACTTTAGGTGCAAACCTTCGAAATTTATCGACAATTTACTTAAGAATTACAAATTTAAAGATTGTTAAAATTACATATTTTAAACTACAAACTTTTACGCTTTATAAAATTAAAAGAAATATTATGCATATTTCTATAGGACTATGTGCATTTTTTTAACTATTATTTTTAACTATATGTAAAGTGAAAGCTTGTTATAACAATTAAATTTATTCTAAGGACAAAACTTCTCTTACAATTATCTTCATCAAACTAAAAGACCGGCATGAAACATTCAGTAATGCTGTTTTAAAATACATTATCAATTATTAACATTTAATATTACGATTTTACGAAATCGTAAGCACTTTTAGTGTAATATAGTAATAATATCATATTAAACTTTCAGCAAATTAAACAAAAGGAAAATATAAACTAATGATTAATGTCCAAATGTTGATATTCGGTTGCAATGAAAGAAATACTCATCATGAATGAAAGAGATTATAATTTTCAGTTGGCCACAAGACAAAATATTTTATCATATAATTGGTGCATTCCTTATAAAAAGCCATCGATTCTGAAGTGGATAACAAATGTATTTTAATACATTTATACACTTATGCTAATATATTTGAAAATAGCTTCAGATGATAGAAGAGAGAAATACGTTTCGATTAAATATCATTGAAAATCAGTAATTTAAATAGCATAAGCGAACGCTTCAAAATGTCAAATTTATCTTCTTTCAGATTAAAGCATTGTAAGTATAGATAAATAGTATAGATAATCCTAAAATGAAAATGACTATGTCACATAACATGACATATTAAACATCCACATGACAATCAGACACATAATTAAATCTGAAATATGAAACGTAATAATACTTGCTGTAAACAACAAATAAACACTACGAAACAAATGCTGTCTAGTTTTTATTCATGAGAGACTGCTTTTTATGTTTCTCCTTGCTGCTTTCGAATATATATTTAATCAGATTATCAGAAAAGCAGAGCTGAGATAAGTGAATAATCAATAGAATCTCTACGGTTCAAGCTTGCATTGTTTTTCTTTTACACTAGTCATTCTGCAGCCATTAGGATACAAAACAAAGATGAATTAAACTTCATCAATATAAAGAATTTCTTACAAATGCATTATTTATATTCAATTGATCAACAACAATTTTATTGACTGGGAAAACTAGGACGTAATTGTAAAATAATTATATTTCTTCATCAGAAAAAAACCCCACCGATGTGTATGTAAGTAATATAATAAAAATCAGCCTAATAAGTAAATAATTAAACAAAATTTTTTTCACTGCTATAATTTTCTTTTCTTGAGGTCTTTTAAGGTATATCAATAAATTCATTATTAACAGTGGTCTTCACATATTTCATTTTGTTCTTATGAAAATTTGGTGATTCATACTGGAATTTTAGATCACAAAGACACTTGTTTTCTACTAAATTGCAGTTCTGTGCATCCTAGAAGGAATAGGCAATATAAATTCATACAAAAAGGGGCAGGATTCTTAATCCTTGGTGAAATAACCAAGTTCATTCTCTTGACAAATTTTGTGTTACATATTTATGTTGACAGTGTCATCGATTCAGAATTTACGGATTGAAACTTTTATTAACACTACTACCGATTTCTTGAGTTGTAGGATAAGTTCATGACTAATTGAACTGAAATATGTGACGAATCTACCTCCGTTGATTCCTTAGTCAAACTAAATAAGGGCTGATTCTTTTTATTTCTTCATTATATACCTAAATTGTAGGTATACCTATAATATATATATATATATATATATATATATATATATATATATATATATATATATATATATATATATATATATATATATATATATATAAATATATATATATATATATATATATATATACATGCATATATAAATAGCCTGTAAAATAAAAAGAATATATAAATAAAAAATAAAATAAATAAAAAACCTGTAAAACATACTTTTTTATTTGCAAATGACAACAAATGGCATGATTAAAAAGCCTAAAGAAGTATTTCAGATTTTTTAAAAAAATTGGTTACCTATTCCTTAGGTCTTATTTTTCATGGAGAAAAATATGTAATATTTAATTTTGAGTTCTCTTATCTATATTTATATTTAGTACGTTTTCTTATTTTTCTCTGTCTTTAAACTAAATTAGTCACCTATTCATAAACTCTTTTAATGTTATTCTTTGCTATACACATGCTTGGTACTTGAATAAATTATGTATTCTTTTAATCTTAAGGTATGTAATAGATAAGAATGAAATTTTAAGCATAAGTAATTAATTTTGAATTTAAGGTTAGGATATGATTATATTTATTTCTCAGTAGGTCCTTCAGCTTATTTGCACAAATTCTCTTCCGACATTTCAATATATGTTTTTCATTTAGAAATAAATTTTTTATTTCTCAAATAAAATCATCACAAAAAGTAGAAAAATATTTGTTTGTTAATACACTTTTAAATTTATGTGTATGTGTATACAAGGATTTTTAAGGGGATTAAGAAATAAATGGTGTAGAAAATGTTTTAATTGTTATTCATTTCATTTATATATCAATAGTATGTTATACGTATTTTCAATAAAAATTTGAAATCTGAAAAAAATATTTTGAAGTTTTTTTAATTGAAGAAATTTACAATTTGTTATTTTTATGTAAAATATTGCATATAGAGACAAGTTGTAATGTTTCAGAGTAAATTATTTTGTTAAAGCTAGAATAATGTCCCTAAAATTGTTTTCAACAGGTCTTGAATTTCACTTCAACTTATCTTGGTTGAAAAATTCCTTAGAATTTTCAGTTTTGAAACGATTTCTGAATTGCATTTTTGATATGATGTCAGACATAGTGATATTTTCCTTTTTCCTCTATATTCCAGAGTACATGTCTATACAATAGGATTTCTTGAATAAACCATATAAATATGGTACCAGAATATTAGATATGGATGTCTGTTAGAGTTTGGTTTGGAGCGCTAAGGTCTATTTTTGCAACACGAGGGCTAATGAGACCGGGGCCTACTGCTTAAAGCCGATTTCGAAAGGCTACGAACATCCATGCCGCAGTGGAATTCGAACCCACGAACTCCGGTGCCAAAGATCAGCGCCTTAACTATTCGGCCATCGTTCGGCTTGATGTCTGTTAGAGAGATCTTATAACCTTATAAAGACAATTATACATTTCAAATTTTAGGCATAGAATATTTCACAGAACCAATCAGGGGACGTTAGAACTTATACTATGTTTTATCCACTTATAAGAAAATATTTAACTATAAAAACGTTGTTTGAAGGTTTTCTATAAAATATTTTGTTTCTAAGGGAAAAGTTTTTTTTTTATAGTTTTCAATGTCAAAGATATAGTAGATCTCTTAATCGAAATTTGACATTTTGTAAGAATATATATTGCTTAAGGGGAAAAAATTGACTGATGTTAAGGAAGTCTTATAGATAAAAATATTCCGATACAAATTTATACACAATTTTACACTACAAAGTAATACAAATGTCATGTTTAAATTCATTTGATTCTTTTTAAAATTTTATCTACATAGCAATAGTAAAGTTGAGGTATACATGAGAGATAAATGGTTTTGATATTTTGAACTAAAACTAAACTTTATATGATATGAAAGATGGCAGTTTTAAAGAGGAAATATAAAACATATAAATAATAAAAGTATAAATTTTATTGTTCATTCCTGTTTTTGATCTAGTCAAAGGTAATTATTTCTATATTATATGTAATATCATCTTAAATATCAGAAAGATTGGTTGTTTGAAGGGATGCCGTCTATTGTTTTGCTACACGAGAACAAGTAGTGAGGAGAAATTACTATATGAGTGTAAATATTACGGAACATAATGTTTAAAGCCGATTTTAAATGGCTAAGATCATACATTCTGGCAAT
The DNA here is from genome assembly GCA_032207245.1 of Pardosa pseudoannulata. NCBI lineage: Eukaryota > Metazoa > Arthropoda > Arachnida > Araneae > Lycosidae > Pardosa > Pardosa pseudoannulata. The sequence continues at coordinate 114,123,905 of CM063511.1, forward strand.
GGCATTATAATCCATGGCCTCTGGTACCAACTAGCAGTGTCCAACACATTGCACGGCCACTCATGTGTTACGATCACATAAATTAATATATGCCTATATAATACAAAGAATTTTGCTAATTGGTGAAGTTTATGAAGTGAATAATTATTGAATAATGTACTTTTTGTGCAGGGTGCAGGTTGCACAGCCCTTGTTGTCGCCGTTATTGCCAGAAAACTGGAACTAACGCGGGCGGAGAAGCACGTCCACAACTTCATGATGGATACGCAACTCTCCAAGAGGGTAAGATGATATTTCCTTCTCTTTTTCTTTTCTTCTCTCTTCACTTTGTAAATGTTAGCCGAAAAAACTTCTATCCTATAGTGGATGTAATTACATATATAATTACATTATCAGTGAGTTTATAATGACTTCACAATTCATATAAATTACCTAACTTAGAGATATATAATTTGTAGCTTATATACCACCAGAAACTTAACCTTTTAACTGTCATGCCAGAGATGATCTCGGGCACAGCACTGGTGTTCGAAAATGTCACGCCCGAGTATTACTCGGGGTAATTTTTTATTAATGCATCCTACTGTTATACCCGAATATATATCATGTACTTCAAAATATAAATTTTTAACTACTAAGTATAACTTATTTTGTAGTAAATATTTGGGTTTTGTAATAAAAAAATTTGACAAATTGTGTACCCAAATTATCAAAATAACTTGACAGTTAAAGGGTTAAATTAAATTAAATAAGGTTCCCGAATTCGTTAAATATGCGTGTTTCTTGAAAAATATATATGGAAGTAAAATGAAGCCACACCATTGTCAATAAAGGTGACTGGGACACGTAAAATATGTATACTTCTGGTGGTGGCAGGCCAAGTCTATGGGTCTTCTGCTTGGTGCCTATTTTAAAATTAAGAGAACCTACTTAAGCGAAATCACTCTTTCACCTTAAGGTATCCGTCTAAGTTCGGAGAACTTTTTTCTTTAAACGTAGAAACTAGTTCATGTTTTTACATTTTTAGATTTATTTTTTATGTTATCATAGATAATTGCACTTCAAAATTTATTCCTGGAGAGGTTTTTATAAAATTTCTTATAATAAATAAAAAAAATTTAGTAAAATAATCGGGTTTTTTCAAAAGCTCTAATTTTTTACTAAATTAAATTATTTCAATATTTTTTGATGCAATCCATTTCTTATACACTGTACAAATGAATCACCAACAATCTTTGCTTAATTTACATTTAGTAAAAAATTTTGGTCTTTCAAAATCATACACATTGAATTTTTAACGAATTTTTATTACCTTTATATCTAACTATGAGTGTAACATAATTAAAAATTATCCAAATTTAAAGTTTTTAGGTCATTCACTAGTAAATACTATCAAAAGCATTCATAATAATTTTCAACAACATATTTTAAGAACTTTTTGAGAAATCACATTTGAAGTTTCAACATTTATTAAAAATACCGTTCTGAGAAAAACGTATTTCAAGTTTATAAAAGCAGCTTTAACTGTTAAAAAATTAAAATACATGTTTAAAATTCCTCACACTTTCTTGCTTCAAAACTTTCTAATTGCCAAGTTGCTAATTATTAAAAATACTTAAAATGTTTAATTATATTGAAATGTTATTAAAAATGTTTAAATTAATCTTCATGAAAATTTAAAAAGTTTTGTCCAAAAATGCTCTTTAAAAGGCTTTAAATTCATAACTTCCGGTTCCGAAGACGCTACTTCCATTTTGTTTTGACAGCTGTCACTGATGTTTAAAGAGCTGTAACTTTTCTTTAAAATTTTGTAGAGACAAAACAAAAACAGATTTAGAAGAATAAAAGTTGAAATTTTACAATAGAGAAATTTAAAAAAAAATTATGGTTTTTTGCAAAAAAAAAAAAAAAAAAAAAAAAAAAAACGTTTTCAGCGTAGACGGATTCATTAATGGTGCTTATTAAAATTAAAGGCGCACCCTTTGGCCTTAATACGAGAGAATGCTTGGTCTAAGTGGCGTCAGAAACAACAAGAAATTAAATCACATCCAACTAATGTATAACAAAAGACACGGCACTTCGATATTCAATCGGCAAAAGTAAAATACATCCTATGTCATTATTTAATAGTAAATATGGAGTCAAATTTTAATGTATCTTCTTAGTTGTTAAGTTTGTCCAAAATATTAAAAAATGAAAAGACATTTTGTATCACTAATTATTCTCTTTGATGTGATTAATAATAAAAATATCCTACTATAATTAGATATAATTTATATTATCCTTTTATATATGGCTTTACACCGCCTTCACACTATTTTGTTTTTGTCTCAGGTTGCTTTATTAATAATGTATAAATCTTAAGTCTGAATGGAAACAATAAATTTCAATTTGTTTTTTGAGAACCATTGTTGATTGTAGCACTAAATCAAGATATCTTGAACATTTCATAAAAAATATAAAGTAAATAACACTCTAATTGTTTATTCATAATGTATTCTTTCAGTGATTATCAGGTGACTTTCAGTTATTTGATTACTTATATTACGAAATATGAGATTAATTTTATTGCAATATTTAATGTTTTGTATTAAATTACCTTTGATCTGTTAAATTTTTCCATATATTGAATTATATTAGGTCAGGGTTTTTTTCTTTGACTATAACATGGCGCATTACACATCATATTTTATTTTAATTTAATTTTGTTGATAAGTTAAACTGTTTATGCGGAGGATTTAATATTGGTAACAGTTTTATTTAACATTTATAAAGTATACACAATTTTGAGTTTGTAATGAATATTTCCTGTGTGATTTTTCTTTTGAGAATATGCACGAATAGCCATTACATTATGACTATACTATTAATAACATGTAAGACCACCTATAGCCCTAAAAACCTCCAAAACCAGGCATGGAATTCAGTCCATAAGGTTCTGATAGGAAGTGTGAGGTATATTCCTCCAAGGGCTCATCAAATGGTTCTGCAATTACCGCACATGGCTAAAATGTAGAGTAGCAGCACGAATTTGGCTTTTGCAGGTGACACTACAAATGTCTAATTTGACTATTGTTAGGGGAAATTGGAGTTGAAGACATGACTTGAAAGTCACTGGAATGTTCCTCGAACCACTCCCTGACGATTCGACCCTTAGAACATAGTGCATTATCCTCATGGTAATAACCCATCCTACCTCGCCTGAAATACTATTGTCATGAATTGATGAAACTGGTCTTCAACAATGTTCATATAGCAAAAAGAAGTTAAGGATTATTCTAATGGAATTATGGGTTTGTAGTGTGCTCTATGAAAACATCTCCCGCATTATAATACCCTCGCCCCCGGCTTGTCTCCGTCCTATTGTATAATACTTTGTTTTCTTTTGAAATCGGCGTATTTACACACGCCGGTCGATATGATGGACTAGAAAATGTGATTCCTCTGACTACCAACTTTCTTCCATTCTTTTAACCCTCCGAGTGGAACACACCGAGAAAAAAATCTCCAAAAAATACGCTAAAGGTTTACTGTGTCAGTGGCCAAAGCGTTCTATGATTTTTCCTTCACCCTTTGTCGACTAGAATGGAATACGGGAAACCCACCCTCGTTATTGTCCCTTTACTTCCGGTTATATATAGATATATAAATAGATATTATAGATTGTAATTTTTTAATACACATAAAGATCGTCAAGTCTGGAATATTATCCCATAAGAAATAATGGATTCTAAAAGTACAATTAAAAATATTCTTTGAGAGACTTATTTCTATTTTTTACGAACGTCATCCAAGATAGTTAAGTGGTACAATTAGAGATGCATCTGTTACCACAAACGAAATACTTCGAAATAGAGATTTACAAAGCTATGAAAAGCTATCAGCGTCTTTGTGCCTCAGGGGGTAGGGTTGCATCCCTCAAGAAATGTCAGTGAAAGAGGAGTGCAGTTCCTAAACAATCGACCTGGCCCTCGTACCTCAAAAGTCCATGGAAGAAAGCACTGGCAAAAATGTACATTACATCCATTTTTGGAGCGTTTTTGGAGGTCGAGAATTGTACGCTTTGAAGTCATCATAGGTTTGGCGGAATTGTACGCTCGAACCACTTAGAGGGTTAATGCCTAGTTCTGATATTTCTTGGCGATGACGCAGTAGTGTGCAGCAACGTATGATGCACAGTGTGTTGAGAAACAATTTCTAGGTCTCCACTTTTGTAGCTGGTGGAGATTTTGGATGGTGTGGCTCTATGGTCACAGCGAACAATGCATAGTAATATGCGCTCTCCTATGGAATTAATTCGCAGTGGACGATACATCTTGACCGGAGGCTTGTCGTTTCACCACCCATACACCACTTTCGATATGTGTTCCCAACAGCTCTACGTGAACAGCTCACTAACCACGCAGTTTCTGATACTGATGATCCCAGTGGCCTAGCAATAACGATTTTACCTTTATTGAAGTCTGATAAATCAGCTGTTTTTCCCATTATGTAGCCGTCTGGAAATTGCCCTGTCTGGAAAGAAAAAGCATAGACACTTATATAATTGCGCACGCCTATAGGCCTTGTTCCTAAGCGAGCCTATTCTAATTAATAGAGGATGGTCATAATGTAATGGCTGTTCCGTGTGTGTACATATTATACATAAAGCAAAAATAACATATAGAAATTCAAGAAAAATGTTTATACTTGAAACAGTTAGAGAGGATAATGTATGGAATGCAACAATGAAAAAAAATAGCACGGAAACTATAGCTCTTTTTTGAAGATTAATAAGTTCTTCTACAGTGCTAGAAAGAAAGAAATTCAAAGTTCATTCTTGCACTGTTTTGATTGGGGTTATCTTTTTCCTAGCTCTTGGTCTATGACTCCTCTCTTAATTATTATTAAAAGACTTTAACAATTATGCATTCACAAAATATGACACATACGAGAAATAAACCAGAACCAGAGCAAGAAATTCATCTTGAACAAAGGATATATCACTGATCTGAGACCAAATTGATAGTAGCGAACAACAACAGCAAGGAAATAATAGTAATAATAATATTTGAAAAACTAAGAGATACCGACGTATACAAGAATCAATAATAAAATGCAAGGGAATTAGAGTATCGTTACAAAGGTTAAAAAGCTTCTTTCAAGGTTTACGATAACTAAAGAAACCAGAACAAAAAATGGAATTTATCTCTCACAAAAAAACCCAAGGGTTTACGGCCGTTTAAACACGAAACTGAGAGAAGCCAGTAAGAAAAAATAGTATACACTTTTCATTTACAAGCACTAATATTTAACTTAAATAGTATAACACGCCAACATATAAAATTCTCAAATATGTAAAAGCTAATTCAATTCATCAGTTTTTTTTAAATCTTCTATTGTGAGAGAGAGTAACAAATCCAGAATTCATTTATTAAATTATTTGCCATTTAGTATTTTGTTTTTTCACCTAAAGAAGACTTTTCTCATCCTAAGCAAATTCATTTTAACTTTTTTTCCTACTTTTGATTTTTATGCATTAGTTTTATTACTATATTTACAAAGATTTAATAAATTTAGTAAATTCCTTTACAAAATAGCGGTATCACCCATTGTTAAAAATCATCCTCGTTTTAGAACTTTTCTTTAAAAATCTTACTTGCATAAGAAGTTTCGACTACATTGTTCGAACACTCCCACCATTAAATCATGTAGCTCCTGCATTACAAAACGAAGCTTTATATCAATCAGTAAATGGGAAAACTAGTTTTTCTATCTAGTAAAGGGTACTCTTGGCTCCAAAAGAGTGAAGTTTAAAAATTCCGGCTTATTCATAAAATATCGTAATGAAAGTGACTACGTGACTTCTTTGCAGCTAAAGAATGCCGCCGCAAGTGTCCTGCGAGAGACCTGGCTCATCTATAAGCACACCAAACTCGCAAAGCACGTTTGCCCAGGCAGAGTTCGCCTACATCAGAGAAAGTTCCTTCTAGCCATTTACACGTAAGCCATTTTAGAAGTTTTTCCATCCCTCATCTTTTGTTAAATATTTCCATCTTCTTGATCATTTGTAAATTTCCAGTCTATTTACTACATGCATAAGAGCTCACACAATTTCCATTTAGCAGATTTATTCATATCAATTTTGATGTGTTTTTTTTTTCAGAGAAATCAATAGACGTAAGATATGTGACATTTTAAATAGGGAAAAAGGAAACGAATAGTTTATTTTTTGAATGAAAGTTTTTTACATATACTAAAGTACGTATGTTCGCATGTATAGATAAATGTTAAAATGTTACAGACTTAAGTGTAAGGAATAAATATAGAACGGACTTTTTTATAACGTGCAAGTATTCGTATTAATTAGCCTATTTAAGAGGGGAGTTAAAAAATCTTTTTTGTATACTTGTTTTGCACAGTGTATATTTTAATTTTAATGATAAATATTTATCTACACGTTTTATTGTATTAAATATTATATTTTATTTTAATTTTTGCACTTTTACATTTTGGACCACACTCCAAACTAATAACTACTTTGTCTTAGGTCACCCCAATGATAACCAAAATTATTTCAACACTTTTTTCCACAAATACCCAGTTATATCTCAATTAGAGGGCTCTGTAGAGGAAGTTCAGAATGCCTAACTTTCTTTGATTCCATGAGCGAATTAGGGCCAGAACATGTGGAATACAGCCTCGCGGGAGATTAATTCTTCGTGTGCTGACTTTGATATATTGTTAAAAGCCTTATTGGACATTTAAGAAATAAAATCATCTGTTCAGAACACTGTTGGTGTTATTGAGGATGCCATCAACTTCATTAATGACCGTTGCATATATATATATATATATATATATATATATATATATATATATATATATATATATATATATATATATATATATATATATATATGTAATATATTAAAATTATTTAACTTTAAATTTTCCTTAAAAAAACCTTCTTTTCCATTCTAGTTCCTTAAAATATTTTTCTCAGCCTCTAAATGTCATAATCAAAGGAGTGTCTTAGACTTAAAATTCTTTTGATACAATTCCCAAAGAATTCTATCCTATAGATGTAAGTTTCATGTCTATTCAACGCGTTTTCCAGCTGTTGTCGGCAAATGGCACCACGTTTATTCCTGAACTTAACATTTAATTTGCTGAGTACATTTCTTCTACCTTGGGAAATATTTTTCTGTCTTCGCTCTTAGGTGCACCTCTGTTCGAACAGAGTGAATTTGGGTCTTTCTTTTGTCTGTCTTTGACTAGTAAATATATTCGTCTTAGCAGCTCTAAAATAAACTTTTAATCAGATTTGTACCATTCTCTTCAATGTTGGCCGACTGCATTATTATTATTACTAGCTTTTTAGCTTTCTGCTTGTCCAGCAGTTTTATAATTATTGGATTACACACACAGATATATATATATATATATATATATATATATATATATATGACAAGTCGTGATCCAGAGTTAAGGCGAATGGAAAACTTATTGATAATAATAAGTTTTATTAACTCGTCGTTTTAAAGAAAAGCAATATGCGCCATTTTCATTGTTCGTGGCGGAGCTATGCGTGAAGGTGTTCACCGCTCCATGTTCCCGTGTTGACTGAAAACTTATCTGTTTGCAAGCTCATCAAATTGTTTCAAAATGCTTCAGCCTGACCTGATTATCCTAAAAGCTTACTCGAGCGTGGGATTTTTTCATTTATTTTATTATTATAAAAGAGTTCCCATTCTAAAATCATTTTTAACTCAAGTAATTTCCAACCACTCCTTTTTTAGACCTGACACACACACACACACACACACACACACACACATATATATATATATATATATATATATATATATATATATATATATATATATATATATATATATATATATATATATATATATATATATATATATATATATATATATATATATATATATATATATATATATGTGTGTGTGTGTGTGTGTGTGTTTGTTTTATAAATATGCGTAATGATATTTTAGCACAAAATAAAAACAACTTAATAAATTTCTCTCTATTTTATCCCTACCTAACGATGACCGATTGGTTAGGGTGCTGGCCTTTGGAGCCGGAGTTCGTGGGTTCAAATCCCACTGTGGCATGGATGTTCGTAGCCGTTCGGAATCGGCTTTAAGATGTAGATCCCGGTCTCATTAGCCGTCGTGTTGCAAAAAGTAGACTGTAGCACTCCAAACCAAACCAAGCTAATCCGTTTTATCCCTAAAATTACACCTTTAGCCTTATTGCTTTTTTTCCCCTCTAACTGTCATAGCAATTGGAAGATTCGGGAACATCAAAATTAATTTCTGTTTATCTTAATTATTCTTCTATAAATACTTAACGTAACATAGCTTCATTTCAAGCATTCCCCACATGTATAATCTTATAGAGTTATCTTTATATCAGGTAGGTAAATAAATTTCTGACTGACCATCTTATCTTACCTTTTATAGATATCTAAAATCAACCTTACTTAATATGTATTTTACTTTGTCTATAAAAGATTTTTTTGCACCGAAACTCGTATATATTGCATTTTAAACCCTTTTAGATAACAACTAGATAGTAAATATTCATTTACAGTTTAAAATCACTAAATTTAAAACCGATGCTAAAATCTATTTTAATATTTATGCTAATAAACGAATACAACATGATAAGCAAGCATACTAACACAATGCATTTAAATGCTTCTTCACTAAAATATAAAACATGGGCTTGATTTTACGAGCAGTAAAAGCTTAGTAAAATTCTATTCCACCATCTTTTATTTTCAACATCGATTAACTTGTCAACGCTTGTAATTAAAAATATATCTGTTAACGCATTAACGGTGTTTAAGCGTACTTTCTCTGGCAGTTTAAAGTTTTAAGTGATAAGAATCTCGTGAAAAATTACCATAGATTTCAACATGTAGTGATAAAATGATATTAGTAAGAAGATAAAATGAATAATGTGAAAGATTTGGACAAGATAAATCTTCGTAAATTTAAAGCTTTATCTTCGTAACTGATTAGTTTTAGCTGAGTTTAAATTAGCTACAATTATTAAATAATATAAATAATTAAATAAAATCAATATTTTAGCAAATAAAAAACCCCACTAATTTTTTTTCCAAACAAGTCTAGTGTTGAATAGGATTGAGATAGTGGTATGTGAGTTTATTTCTCATGAAGGATTAAAGGTTAAAAAAATTAACCTTCATGCAGCAGATATAATGAAATGACCTTTAGAGCAGCAGGGGGGTTTCTGATACAAGGTAAATTAAAGGAAATAGAAAGAAGAAACAGAAAGCTAGGGTATGTGAGAATTGCGACACCCGTGTTTACCTAAAGTAGGTGAACCCCTTGATCAAACATACACAGATATCTTTCTTCTTTTTTTTCCAAAATAAATCAATGTCTTTGTAGACAAGAATTGTTGGTAACCAAACTGTTAAAAAAAAAGTCACAAAATTACAAAAATCAATCAGTATGCAGCGAGGTTGCGATCGAAAACCAAGAACCATTTCCCGCTTAGTGAAGTTCTAAAGGATTAAAAACGACTAAAAGATAACGCAAAAGGCATCAAATTACACATCCAGTTCATCTGCATTGTGGAAACTGATCCTGTGAGACGTAACTTTCTCATAATCTTTTGGCGAATATAGTTTCATTTTCTTAAGATTTGATTGTTAATCTGGCTCGTTTTCAATGCAGTTTATGTAATTTGTTGACGGGATTGCACTAGATATGAATATCTTAATAGAAACGATTCATTTCTTCTTGCCGGAAGAGATCTTTAAAAATCAGGTTTTACTCTATCGATTGACAAGCTAACTTTTTTATTTTTAATATTGAAGTTGAAATTATAACAACTTATTAACAATTGTATAATTGGTAAACAATATTTATTTATATTACTTAATAATTATACAATTATTAAATAATATAAATAATTAAAAATAAAATCAATATTTTAGCAAATAAAATGACCCACTAATTGTTGTTTCCAAACAAGTTTAGTATTTAATGGGACTAGGACAGAGGTATGGGAGTTTATTTCTCAAGGATGATTAAAGGTTAAAAAAAATTAACCTTCATACATCAGATGGAATGAAATCGCCGTTAGAGCAGCTCTTGGGAGGGGGTTGTGATACAAGGTATATTCTACCCTACCCCAAAAAGAGTAGAGAATAAATTAAAGGAAATAGAAAGAAGAAACAGAAGGCTTGGGTATCTGGAAATTGCTACACCCGTGTTTACCTAAAGTAAGTTAACCCCTTGATCAAACATACACAGAAATCTTTCTTCTTTTTTTTTCAAAAATAAATCAATGTCTTTGTAGACAAGAATTGTTGGTTCTCAAACGATTAAAAAAAGTCACAAAAACACAAAATTCGATCAATTTGCAGTGAGGTTGCGATCGAAAACCAAGAACCATTTAACGCCTAGTGAAGTAAGAACGATTAAAAAAGCTTTATAGATAACGCTAAAGGCATCAAATTACACATCAAGTTCTTCTGTATTGTGGAAATGAACCCTGTGAGACGTAACTTTCTCAAAAACTTTTGGCGAATATTTAATCTTTATCTTAAGATATGATTGTTAATTTGGCCTAGTTTTCAATGCAGTTTATGTAGTTTGTTGAAGGGATTCAATTGCGATTACATTAGATATGAAGATCTTAGTAGAAACGATTCATTTCTTTTTTTCGGAAGAGTTTTTTAAAAAGAGGTTTTATTCTATCTATTGACATACTGATTTCTTTATCTTTCATTTTGAAGTGGAAATTTTTGTTAGTTCTATTTAAATTATTTTTGACTTAACATGGAGGTTGAAGGGTATGACGAACGTTAATAATTCTTATAAATGTATGTAAGGAAAACTTTAAGGATGTAAAAACGGATGAATTTTGCTTTGAATTATCTGTGAAGGTATACCGTTTAATATTTTCTTTTAAGGTTTTACAAATTTAGATTGATGTGTAATAGCAGCAATTTCGAGAAGAAAACGTACGGTATCTGGATGTTTTCACCGTAAAATAGATCAAATGGTGTATATTAGAAGTCAATATGCTAAGTTGTGATTAATCGAAGCAGAATGATAGCAAGCGATCTTGTCATAACAAAAAAGATTATCATAACAAAAAATGAAGCCAACTGCTTGACGATAACATTATGATCCAGAACAATGCGCACCCGTAATACAAAAAAGAATTTGCCTCTAATTGCTTTTATGTATGGTCATAAATTTATAGAATATACCTGTTTTTTGTAAATGTTCGTTTAAATACTAGTATTTTTTCCGTTTAAAAATCTTTCGTTTATGAAACGGGACCTACTGCTTGAAGGAGATTTCTAAAGGTTATGAACATCCATGTTCCATTTGGATATGAAGCCACAAACTCCGGTGCCGAAGGTCTGCTCTCTAACCATTCAGCCATCGTTACGTCAGGTTAAAAATTAAACAATTATTGATTTGATTAACGCAAAAGAATTCAAAACTGATCACAACATGTGGTACTTGAGAAGAGTTTGTAGTAAATTCTAATGTTCAAAGAAACGTCAAAGCGTTCAACTCTAAATTCACCCAAACTTGAAACATACATTTAAGAAAACCCATACTAATCAGATTTGATAGAATGTTCTACATAAATATGTAATGGCAGCTACGTGTATTTCAGTGGCATTTTAACTAGTTTTAAAAATACTGACAATATAATGTAATGTCAGAGACAAATAAATTTTAAAGAAATTTATTTGTAAAAATCTTCTAATCAATAACAAATATAATTAAGATTATATAATTACTTTTTGGCGTCATTTTGTAAATCATTAAAACGCTATACATACAGGTTTATAAAGTTCTTTGAATATTAAATTTGAAATGATGTCTCTTTTCATTATACATTTCTCACTCGAAAAGATACATTCATTCAAGTGTTTTAAGGTATTTGAAGCGTGAAAATTGTATATCAATATCTGATAGAAGTAAATTACCTTAGTAATCTTCCCTAAAGGTCTAGATCCTAAAAAGATTTTGGTTGCCAAGATATTGTGGACTTTTTATGTATCATAGGCATAAAGATCAATCACGATGACGAATTACTTCCTTCTTTCCCTGTCAGTTGGCGCAGCAAGGAGTGTCATCTCTAGAATATTTCTTAGACATGAGATACATGTTACGTCAAAAATATCCCATTAGAAAATCTTATAGAATAAGGTGAAAAGTAAGAGTACCTTGGAGTCAAAAATATTCTTTGATCAATTATATTCTCTAGAAAATTTTTTCCTACTTAAGAAATGCCCTGACGATTTCAGAGTTTTTGAGTGACAGAAACTCTTTCTTCAAAACTCTTCAAGCATCAAAAACTTTATTTATACTTAAATGCGGATGAAAAATCTTCAATTTTAATGGTTTCAAAAGTGGATATTTTTTTCACTTCCTGATACAGTTTTTAAAAGAAGATGAGCTATATTTAACAATTTAATGCTAAAATTTAGTTTTTGAATAAAATATTTGATAAATGTTAGTTTACATCAATGAAAATAGTTTATAAAGTTCTTTGAATGTAAAATCTGGAATCATGTCCTTATTTATTATTAATTTCTCTCTTAAAAACCTATGTTCATACAAGCATTCTCAGGTATTTGAAGCATGAAAATTGTATATCAATATCTTATAAAAGCAAATTACCCTTGTAATCTTCCCTGAAGGTATATATTCCATAAAGATTTTGTTTGCCAAGATATTGTGGACTTTTTATATATCATAGGCATAAAGATCAATCACGATGACGTATTACTTCCTTCTTTCCCTGCCAGTTGGCGCAGCAAGGAGTGTCATCTCTAGAATATTTTTTAGACATGAGATAAATGTTACGTCAAAAAATATCCCATTAGAAAATCTTATAGAATAAGCTGAAAACTAAGAGTACCTTACAGTCAAAAATGTTCTTTGATCGATTTAATTCTCTATAAACTTTTTTCCTACTTAAGAAATGTCCTGACAATTCAGAGTTCTTAAATGACGAAAAGTCTTTCTTCAAAACTCTTCAAGCATCAGTAACTTTATTTAAACTTAAATGCAAATGAAAAATCTTCAATTTTAATAGTTTCATAAAAGGATATTTTTTTCACTTCCTGATACATTTTTTAAAAGAAGATGAACTATATTTGAAAATTTAACGCTCAAAATTTATTTTTAAATAAAATATTTGATAAATATTAGTTTATGATAGTGAAGATAGATAGTTTATAAAGTTCCTTAAATATTAAATTTGAAATGATGTCCCTTTTCATTATACATATCTCTTTTAAAAACCTACATTTATTCAAGCCTTCTAAGGCATATGAAGCATGAAAGTTGTATATCAATATCTTATAAGAGCAAATTACCCTAGTAATCTTCCCTGAAAGTATAGATCCCATAAAGATGTTGATTGCCAAGATATTGTGGACATTTTATGTATCATATGCATAAAGGTTCACGATGACGAATTACTTCCTTCTTTCACTGCCAGTTGGCGCAGCAAGGATTGTCAGCTCTAGAATATCTTTTACACATGAGATAGATGTTACGTCAAAAAGTATCCCATTAGAAAATCTTATAGAATAAGCTGAAAACTAATAGGACCTTACAGCCAAAAATATTCTTTGATCGATTTAATTCTCTAGAAACTTTTTTCCTACTTAAGAAATGTCCTGACGAGTTCAGAGTTCTTGACTGACAGAAACTTTTTCTTCAAAACTCTTTAAGCATCAGAAACTTTATTTATAATTAAATTCAGATGAAAAATCTTCAATTTTAATGGTTTCAAAAGTGGATAGTTTTTTCACTTAATGATACAGTTTTTAAAAAAGATGAAATATATTTAATAATTTAAAGCTAAAAATTTAGTTTTTTAATAAAATATTTGATACATATTAGTTTATGTCAATGAACATAAACAGTTTACAAAGTTCTTTGAATATTAAATTTGAAATGATGTCTCTTTTCATTATACATTTCCCACGTAAAAGCCTACATTCATTCAAGCGTTTCAAGGTATTTGAAGAGTGAAAATTGTATATCAATATCTCATAGAAGCAAATTACCCTGTAATCTTCCCTGAAGGTCTAGATCCTATAAAGATTTTGTTTGCCAAGATATTGTGGAATTTTTATGTATCATAGGCATAAAGATCAATCACGATGACGAATTACTTCCTTCTTTTCCTGTCAGTTGGCGCAGTAAGGAGTGTCATCTCTAGAATATTTCTTAGACATGAGATAAATGTTACGTCAAAAAATATCCCATTAGAAAATCTTACAGAATAAGGTGAAAACTAAGAGTACCTTACAGCCAAAAATATTCTTTGATCGATTTAATTCTCTACAAACTTTTTTCCTACTTGAGAAATGTCTTGACGATTTCAGAGTTCTTGAGTGACAGAAACTCTTTCTTCAAAACTCTTCAAGCATTAGAAACTTTATTTAAACTTGAGTGCGGATGAAAAATCTTCAATTTTAATGGTTTCAGAAGTGAATATTTTTTTACTTCCTGATACAGTTTTAAAAGAAGATGAGTTATATTTAACAATTTAAAGCTAAAAAAATTTAGATTTTAAATAAAATATTTGATGAAGGTTAGTTTAGGTCAATAAAAATTAAAAATCAATATATTTTCTAACTGGTATTACTTTTTAAAGGAGGCTAATGACTTTCTAAAGAAGAAATTATTATCATTATCATTCTCAGAAATCATTTAAAATTAAAAGAAAATCTACCTTTTATAAGTTCTTTAATAGTTATATTCCAGTTTTTATCTAAATGTTTCAGAATATTTCAGGAAAAATAATTAATTTTTTTTTAAATATCAATCATCTTTAAAGCAGTATTTTAACTATATGAACAGACTATATCAACATTAATTTAAAGCTCTAAATGGAAAAGTTACAGGAATCGTTCACTTATATTTTATATACCTATAATATCATATTATTGCCTTATATACAAGCGAAGGATAGAAATGTTTTCAAAGTTTTAAATATATTTATTTATTCAATTAATTAAATGATAATGCTCGAATAAATATAGAATTTTTGATTTGTTACGAAAATTTAGTACAAATCAAAATATCTTGTTTGGGATATTTAAGTCAGAATATTTACTCAGATAACAAATATTGCTACTGCTATATTTTAACACATAATGCAATGGTGAACATTTAGGGTGAAACAATCTGTTATTATTGTCTAATATCCCAGACAGCAAATTTACTTTGCAGCAGTCTTGCAGCTTTGCAATCCTGCAAGTGTGACACAAGATTGCAACAAGTCTAAGAATTTTCGCTTGCTTCACGGTTGTCATGAGTAGGTTTCCACAGTTTTGCAGCAAAATAGCGTTGCAAAGAAGTGGTCGCTATATGTTCCATCTAACTTGCAGCAGTTTTGCTGCAAGTTTGTCACATGAAATTTGTTATGATAAGATATTATCTAGAAAAAATCAAACTTGCCACAAGTATACCTACTATCTGGGATATGTAATCCTAAATGGTCATTCCTAATATCAACCCCTTCCCGGTTTTTCCCGAGCTGGACTCGGGCAGGCGAAATGTACTATCCTGGCTCATCCCGAGGTAGCTCGGGCGCTGTGAAATTTTACACTTTGCAATCAGAATTTCCTGAATTATCTCACATGTGCTTTTTACGGTTTCGAATGCTTTTGTTTACTTTTCTGACTACTAGATTATTTACTGCTCAAAGAGAGACAGCAGGGAGAAACAAGGTTTAACTGTCGAGATTGCGATGTTGGACTCTGCAGTACCGTATTTTCTATTGTATTATAAACTATCAAATTTTGATTAATAATTTCATGATCATTTATGTAAATGTAAAGGATATAAATAAAATTTAATTCAAGATAAAAGCTAGATATTCAAGCAAAATTTGAAATGATGTCTATTTTCATTATACATTTTTCACGTAAAAACCTACATTCAGTCAAGCGTTTCAAGGTATTTGAAGCATGAAAATTGTATATCAATATCTCATAGAAGCAAATTACCCTGTAATCTTCCTTAAAGGTCTAGATCATATAAAGATTTTGTTTGCCAAGATATTGTGAATAGTCTTGAAGTTAATACTTATTGGCCTAAGTCTTTATATTAATACTTAGTTTGAATTTACTCCAAAGTCTAATGATTTCTGGCGTACAGAAAGCCAACTATACATGTAAATTACTCATTTATTTAAATTGATTTTTTTACATTAATATTTAGTAATTTTGTATGCGAATGATGCTATTATGTTTCAAAAGTTATGTATGTATAAAAATAAGCATAAAAATTGACATTTTTAGACTCATAATTCCGAAATAAAATGAACCCGGAAGGGGTTAAGCTTAGTGGAAAAAATAGATGTGATATTTTTTATTGTTTTTATATAAATATTTAAGTATTTCAAAAGGATGTTTTAATATAACATATTGGATTATTTTGCATTTAGTTACATAAAGTAATA
>CM063511.1:114145404-114177904 GCA_032207245.1 Pardosa pseudoannulata
TCCGTCAATCTTCCAGCCTCCCAGAGGAGAAGCTGTACTTTAGGACTTCCAACTATCGTTCCTCGATCCGGATCCGCTAACAACTGAACGGCCAGTCACTCTAGCCCGATTAGATTCTTCCAAGTCCTTGATGATGGGATCGACGTCGCAAACGTTGCTGTGGATATACAATAACCGTTTGATGCCGTTGTCTTACCGCTGTGGAAAGAAGTGGAATTCAGAAGGCGCCGTCTTTCAACTTGACCCTAGTGATGGTGGTTCTAAGTGGGCAACAGTTTCGTCAAGTCCATGTTAGTACTAAACGAATAAAGAACTATCTGAGTGGCCTAGACATCAACGAATATCTCTCCTGTGGCAAAAGTGTGTCTTTAAATGTTCTTACTCGTAAAATGGGATTAACTAAAACTTTGACCACAAACTTTCGAAAAATGGATGTTTACATCAAAATATTTACGAAATTTTACTAATAAGTCACCTGCGGCAAAATTGTGTCCTTAAGTGTTGTTATTCATAATGATATTACATAGGACGATGCTAAACATTACAAAGAAAAATGTGAAAAAGTTAAGAAGCCATCAAGGCTACATTTCCCGTCTAATGGATAATTCTTTTGTTTTATAAAATATTTTAAAATAATTGAATAAATAAAAAGGGAAAATGATAGATGAAATGTTCGATGAAATGCTGAGCAAATTTAAAAGTAATGGACATTGGAGGTAATTTTAAAAGCTTCCTTTATTTCATTATTATATTTACTTTAGTGTTACTGGATTTCTGGGTTTACATTGAAAATTTAATATACAATATTAAATTTTCAATATTTATATTGTAAACTAACTGATACCTGGTTGAGAGAAATATTGT
The DNA here is from genome assembly GCA_032207245.1 of Pardosa pseudoannulata. NCBI lineage: Eukaryota > Metazoa > Arthropoda > Arachnida > Araneae > Lycosidae > Pardosa > Pardosa pseudoannulata. The sequence continues at coordinate 114,146,269 of CM063511.1, forward strand.
TTAACTTTAGTATACTTTCCTTAAAAATTACAGTTCTTTGTAACATTTTTAAAAATGTGTTTAGTGTCATGAATATTTCCAATAATTTGATTCTCATATCTTCATACAAATACAACAATCATTTTATCTTCATAAACTATATATTTTGAATTGATGTAGTAAAAAAATATAGAAAAGCTTAATAAAACAAGGCGATGTAAATTTTGAAAGGAATCCTGAATGTTTATTAGATACTTAGTATTGCACGATAATTTTATAAATTCTATCAAAATAATTTTAATTTTTACTATTTCACTTTATTAAGAAACAGAATTAAAGGCTTTTGACTCTTAAATTCACCATATTGATTGTAATTCATTTTTATCGGATAAAAATTCCGATTAATGAGCTTCTATCAAATATAATTCTGCAATCATTTCTCAAATATATTTCTAATTTTTTAATAATTATGGTATGAAAGATAAATTTCCTGATTTGATATGCATGAGTGGAAAATCATTTTATTTAATAATTTTAATTTATAGATTTATCTAAGTTTTAATATTTGAAATTTTATCTATAGAATATTTTATAAATGAGTAGCATATTGAATCTGTTTTAACAATTATAAATAGAAATTTAAAACGTTAATATGGAGAAAAAACTATGAAATGACATTTTTAATTTATCTACACTAGTTAAAATTAAGAAATGTTTCTCAATAAAACTCAATTTTTAAAACTTTAGCGCAAGGAATTTATTTTATAACTCCCAGTGCCATAACTTATAATTTTATAACTATTGAATTTAAGGCTGTAATTTTTCATTATTTTATATTTATTTATGGAACTCTTTTTATATTACTTGCATAAATTTTGGGTACATAACTGCTATAATTTTAAATTCAAAAATATTAACTCTAATTATTTATTACTTTGCATTTGTAATGTTGAACCGTTTATATCTGTTGCATGATACATTTAATACATAAATTAACATATGTTCTTATATGTGTACTTTTTATTGAACAAACTGTTTCATTCCTGAAAGCAGTGTTGGTTTACATATATATGGATAGACGAAGATTCAAAAATATTAAAGATTCTAGCAGGACTTATATTTAATTAAAACTATCTAGTTGATTTTGAGGTGCCTAATTATTTATCATTTATTTTATGTATTTCAGAGTGACAAAATAATATACGTATAACGTGTATAAGAAATTGGAATTAATTCATTAATTAATTTAATGTATTATAAGAGTAGTACTTATATGAATAATACTACTTTTTAATTAAGCAAGATTCCTTTCTTAATTTTCCTCTGCTATTGAAAAATTCGTCCGTAATTTCTATTGAAAATGTTTGATAAACATAATATATTTTTTCCGTATCATTAAGCCTTTTCTTTTACGCTGATCGAAGATTTGCGTGTAAACAAGAGATTTTATATTTTTTTCTTTAGCTAGAATTTAGGGTAAATTACAAGTAAAAGTGTATTTTTTCTAGGTATTTAGGGTATACTTACATATCATTATAGACGTGCTCATTATATTTCTTCCTCACTATTTATACTTCAGTAGGTCAATAGAATGTCTCTTTCAACTTTCCAAAAAAGTAACTAGTTCAAACGATCAGCCCGTGGGTGGTGATTTCTCTAGCAGTTATTTTCAATAGTTGAATCGAATTATGAGAACATAAATGTGACAGAGAATTAACTTCTAAAGCTGTCTTGATATATCATTCCGGGATGAATACTTTATCCAAATTAAAAGTGTATTTTCTGTATATTTTTTGTTTGGAAGTGTATTCATCCGTGAAAAAGATATGTGAATAGTCTGTTTGCAGCTATCAGCTGTCAATCGAAAGTATTTATAGAAGTTCGTCCTTACATTGTCCGGATGACAGAAGTGTGGGATTCTTGGAATTTAGAATCCCGAGATCTGGATAATTGCAGATGAGTTTATACAGTGCCGTTCCTGGAATGTCGAATGCTTTCTACAGGTTGTTTTATGCCCCCTCTTAAAGTTTTTTTATGTGCCCCTATATAATATTTTGCTCCAATATAGGTTTTCGGATACATCTATATATTTTGTGTCCCCTGATATAATTTTGGTCTTCGTGTTGCAAAAAGGTAAAAAGCTGTAGCGCTCTAAACCAAACGAAACCAAACCTTGGATTATTTTCTATTCTCCCCTACATAATTATTTGTGCAACACCTTATATTTTCTATACCTCCTAAGGATTTTTACGTGCCTCTATATATTTTGTGCGTTCTTATGTTATTTGCGCACATATATATTTTTGTTACCCTCTCATATTTTTGTCAGTCCCGATGCATTTTTCCACTATAATTTGTACACCTCTATAATTTTTTGTGAGCCTCTGAATCTTTTTAGAAGATATAATATAATTTTTCACTTATTCTGTCCTAATTAAACCGAACTCAATATACTAAAAAAACCATATGCTTGCGATATGATAGAGCATTAAAGTTTTGGAGTTGTCATCTCACAGAAGAGCTCTAGTTTACCATTATGACCGTTTTTGATTACAAGGTAGGTAAACAATGTAAAAGTATTAGTTAAAAAGATATTTATAAGACATTTTTAAAGTGATATTAATATTATAACTGTGTTCTCTAAATTATATATATTACTCCAGTATAGGTTTTCGGATACATGTATATATTTATGTGCCCCTGATATGATTTTAGTCCTCGTGTTGCAAAAAGGTAGACTGTAGCGCTTTAAACTAAACCTATTCTCCCCTACATAATTGTTTGTGCACAACCTTATATTTTCTATACCCCTCAATGATTTTTTCGTGTCCCTATATATTCTGTGCCTCTTTATGTTATTTGTGCTCACATATATATTTTTGTTCTCCTCTAACATTTTTGTTAGACCTGGTATAGTTTTCGTGTACCGCTGTATAATTTTTTTGTAAACCCCTGAATCTTTTAGGAGATAGAAATACTTTGTGCTTCTTGTATATTTTTTTCACTTAATTTGTCCTAAATACACCGAAGTCAATATACTAAAAAAAAGACCGTTTGCGATATGATAACGCCTTAAAGTTTTGGAGTTGTCATCACACAGTAAAGCTCTAGTTTACCCTAATGACCGTTTTTCGATATCTTTTCGACATAGCCTTATATTTTCAGTAATTCTTGATAATTTTTAAGTGCCTGTATATATTTTGTGCTTTCTTATGTTATTTGTGCACACACACACACACACACACACTATATATATATATATATATATATATTTGTTCACCTCTAATATTTTTAGTTATCTCCGGTACATTTTTCCTGTATCCTTGTATAAATTTTTTGAACCCCTGAATTTTTTTAGAAGACAAAAATATTTTTGGCTTCTTGTATAATTTTGGCTTCTTATATAATACATATGCTTGCGATATGATAGCACCTAAAAGTTTTGGAGTTGTCATCTCACAGTAGAGCTCTAGTTTACCCTAATGACCGTTTTTCGATATCTTTTCGACATAGCCGTATATTTTCGGCAATTCTTGAGGATTTTTAAGTGCCCCTATATATCTTGTGCATCCTTATGTTATTTGTGCGCACATATATATTTTTGTTCCCCTCTAATATTTTTGTTACGTTTGGTACATTTTTCGTGTACCCCTGTATAATTTTTTGTAAACCCTTGAATCATTTTAGAAGATAGAAATATTTTTTGCGTGTAGACTGTAGCGCTTTAAACTAAACCTATTCTCCCCTACATGATTGTTTGTGCAGAGCGTTATATTTTCTATACTTCCTGATGATTTCCACGTGCCCCTATCTATTTTGAACGTCTTTATGTTATTTGTGCTCACATATATATTTTTATTCCCCTCTAATATTTTTGTTATCTCCGGTACATTTTTCGTGTGCCACTGTATAATTTTTTGTGAACCCCTGAAGCATTCTAGAAAGAAATATTTTTTGCGTCATGTGTAATTTTTCACTTAATTTGTCCTAAATACACCAAAGTCAATATACTAAAAAAAAGACATACGCTTGCGATATGATAGCGCCTTAAAGTTGTGGAGTTGTCATCTCACAGAAGAGCTCTAATTTACCTTTATGACCGTTTTTCGATATCTTTTCGACATAGCCTTATATTTTTGGTAATTCTTGATGAATTTTAAGTGCCCCTATATATTTTGTGCGTCTTTATGTTATTTGTGCGCACATATATATTTTTGTTCCCCTCTAATATTTTTGTTATCTCCGGTATATTTTTCGTGTACCCCTGTATAATTTTTTGTGAACCCCTGAATCATTTTAGAAGATAGAAATATTTTTTGCGTCTTGTATAATTTTTCACTTATTTTGTCCTAATTAAACCGAAGTCAATATACTAAAAAGAGACATACACTGGACATATGATAGCGCCTTAAAGTTTTGGAGTTGTCATCTCCATTAGAGGGACTCTAGTTTACCTTTATGACCGTTTTATGACATAAAGTCAGGTAAAAAATGTAAAAATATTAATTAAAAAGACATTTACAAGACATTTTGAAAGTGATATTAATATATTAATCTATGTTTCCTAAATTATGTTAAAAATATTGATTTTATAGTGCTACAGTGAACTTCACTTTACAAGATAGTGACCAAATTTGGGGCCTTTAAAATTTTTTGCTTTTCTACGGGGCATTCGCTGAATACCTACCAGGAACGGCCGGTATACAAATATAATACTGAATTCAATACCAAAAAAGCAAATTATTATAAAAAGCATCAAAATGAATGGATAGTTAATGCAAATGGTAGAGAATTCATATAGTAAGAATAATCTCGATGATAGGGAATTGAAAAACAAGTATAGGAAATCATGAGAGATACAGGTTTATATTCTCATTTATTGCAGAAGACGGGCTTTCAACCCGTTAAGCCATTTATAAGCAATGACTTAGAAATAGAACTAAAATGCTTCAAAGAATTAATTACTAACAGTAAATGAAGGAATTTCAGTTTAAAAAAAATAACTGCAATTTCATAAAACTGTGGTAGTTTTTTGCGGTTGAAATACAATGCGTGCTAATTCTGTTTTCAGCTGGTTAATGCTATCTAATCACTGACATCGCTAAACAAGGCAGCTAATAAATCCATAAATGTATTTCTTGAGTATGGACAGCTTGTATTTAATATTTTGTATAAAAAGGTATTCATTTCAACCAAAATTTTATGTACATACGCTACGAAAACTTTTCGAAAGTCATATTTTGAAGAAAAGGCTTAGCAAAAACAAAATTTGAGAAAATCAATTCCCATTAATATATTGTAAATTTTAAATTAATTCCTTTCACTTTTAAAAATTTCTAAATATAATTTCTTTTTATTCTTCATTTCATGAAATTTAACTGTGTGCATTTCATTAACATGAATTAAAAATGTGTCTTATGTTGTTTTCATGCTACGAAATTACAAAATATCTGCTATTATAAATGCTCGTTGTCGTTATATGTACATATGTATATGTGTGATGTATGTATGTACGAATGCATGTATAAACGTGTGTTACTGAGACCATTAAGGCCTAAAAAATATTAAAAATATGCTGCTATTTTTAAACAAGCTTAAATACGAACTAAAAGGTAATGTAACAAGGATAAAGTGTCAAAGTGACAACTTACTGATATAGTGATAAGAAATCAAAGATGATAATCAAGAACAAACACTTTTTCACTTATTGTTTGACTCATTAACATTTTATAAGTGTTATTTTATTGAAAAGGATTTGTGTAACTGAAATTTACGTAACTTATAAAATTGAGCTTTTTTGTATATATATGTAATAAGGGCGAAACTCATTCAAACCACAACACAGTTTATTTCTGGTAAGAAATATGAAATTCATACAACAGGCAAACACTTTTACAACATCGTGCACATAGACAATGTGATTCCACACATACGCTTTTCAAGTAGGGATTCTTCAGGTAACGAATAATCCCTAAACACAATTGATCACGTGATAAAAAATACCCACGTTTAAAGAGAACGCGCTAACTAATGGCTAAAGTAGTACAGACAGAGGCTGAATTAAGTCTATAGCGTGTCTGGAGAGAAAAATCAAAATTACCGCGCAAACCTCGAACGTACTTTATGAACAAAAGTTAAATTAATATTGAATTAATATTAAAATAAGTAAATAAGGGATTTTAATATTACACACACACACACACACACACACACACATATATATATATATATATATATATATATATATATAATATTTATTTGTTTATTTATTTGTATAGACAATTTAAATCAGAATATAAAACTTAAACATTCATACACATAAACACACACATACATATATATGTGTGTGTGTATTAAACCAATGTTGTGTATGGTATATCTTACGGTATATGCTATTCAAAAATTATAACTATTTAGAAAAGGAACATTTGGTTCTTTTTTCTGTAAATTTTACTCCAAAGTGTTTACTGTATAGTATTTTGCTTTACTGTTTAGTATTTTCTGTCCCAATAATAAACAATTAGACGTATAACTTTAAAAGTCCAATTTTATTTAAAATATCAGAAAATATAATGTATTTATTACATAAATCTGTTATTCTGAATATCATCTTTGGTTGTACCTTCGCAAAGATTTGGACCTCCGTTCAATAAAATGGACCAATTTTATTTGAATTTGTGGTATTATTTTCATTTGTCAGTACGAGGTAGTTTCTTATAAATTATTTAGTTCTCATTTTTGAATAAAATTTTTGATTGATTATTAAATACATGTTGCTTAATCTCATCTTTTTCTTAATGGAATTTATTTTACATGGTGTTTCTTACGTGGTATTTTATGTGGTATTTTACGTGGTGATTTTATACTTGAAGAAACTTTACACAAAGCTATATATTATGTCATTAGGCTGACATTATGAATAATAATAGAATTTGCAAGCCTTTACACTAGAAATGGACTAATTAACCATTTATTTTCAAAAGTAAATAAAAAGAAAAGATTGATGGTTTCAAATCTTTAGATATGTGTTACAGGTATATCGACATGATTATGTCATATCTTCTGAAATAAGAACTTTTCTTTGTCTCTAAAATTAAACAGCATATATTTTATAAATTGTTTATCTTTAAATTTAACAATCAATATGGAACATTTGAAAGTTCTGTGTATCTTAGAACTGCGACGAATGTCTGAAAATTGTGATATTTGCCGCAATTTGTAGAATGTTTTCGAATATATGTTCTGCATTGGGTCACGCTGAAAAGTTGCTATGTAACTCACTGGACGCATTGCTATGTTATATTAAACTATTCCGCAGAGAACGAATTATTTTACCAATGAATCTTGAAACACGAGTTCACTAGTACTTTTTAATTAAAGCGTTAATATTTTTCTCTTCTTTTCTTAATTTACAGAACAGAACTTTGTAGGAGTTAGGAAGTTATGAAGTTCTATAAAACACTGCTTTTTAGTTTTGTAAATATTCTAAACTATGGGTAAAATAACAATGTAGAGTCTGTTCCATAAGAGCGTGTCGCTCATAGCTTCGTCTATAGATAGCTCGCAGATACCGGTTTAATTGCACGTGTTCTTCAAACATTAGAGAAGAATGCTTTATGGTTATATTTTTATTCGATTTGTTTTGTTGTGTTTAAATCAACATTCGAAATCGTGCGTGTACCGAGTGACAGTGTGAAAATGGCATCACCACAATGAATTGGCCATCTCAGTCGCCTGACGCCAATCCAATTGAAAACGTGTGGTCTCCCATGAAGAGGAATGTCAGGGGAAAATGTGTATATAATATAAAGCAACTAATATACAGCTCTAAGTCTTTGGGTACGAGAAATTTGGAGGTCTCTAGTTTTGAAATTAGACGAAAAATTTGTCGAAGTATGCCTCGACGCTGACGAGCAATAATCGATAATAATGGGGACTGGACACTTATTAGGTGAAATGCATTTCATTTTAATATGTATAATACACGGTACAAATGTATTTTTAACTAATTCGTTTGTATATTCAGAGAAATAGACTACACAGTCTAATGGAACAGACTGTAATTGTCAAAACTGTGGTTTAATTTCTTTTGTTACAAAAGACTATGATAGGTTTTGTGTTATTCGAAATAGAAAACATTTTAGGATAACATCTAGACACCCATATTTATTATTGTATATGACACCTGGACAATACAAGGCTTTAAAATATGGACATTTAAATTAAACTAGGTAGATATAATTTTTAATTTTGTACTGTTTTCTTTACTGGAGATTGTTTAACTTGAGAATATTTGACTTTTATAATGATTTTTTATTGAACCAATTAAAAAATACAGTATGAACATCATTTCTTCTGAAATATATCCTCTTATCACTGTAAAATTTAAAATATAAATTTAAATATTTATTAGTTTATAGATGAGCCACTTATTCACTTAAAAGTTAACTGTTTCCAAAGCATTTAAAGCACTTTGTAAGTTCATTTCAATGTCAGCAAATGTTAATGATAGAGCTCGGTAGTTTAGGACTAGTGGTATCTTGGTATAATATTTGAGAGTATATTGGGAGTCAAACAATATATGTGTAAGAAAAAGTATGATACACTAGCAGTTGTACTCATCATGCACACACCGTATCGACATAATATTGAATACTGTAATATTTAATATTTGGGTATACGTGGAAGAATATATATATATATATATATATATATATATATATATATATATATATATATATATATATATATATATATATATATATATATATATACATATATATATATATATACATATATATATATATATATATTTATATATATATATATATATATATATATATATATACATATATATATACATATATATACATATATATACATATATATACATATATTTATATACATATATATATATATATATATATATATATATATATATATATATATATATATATATATATATATATATATATATATATATTCTGAAGAAAGCTTTAAAATTACTGGATCTATGCATAAAGTATTAAGAGAAAATTTATGCACATTTTATAGAGTAAAAATATTTTTACAATAATGCTATTAAAAAATCCACTTTTCTAATATTACTTACTCAACATTCTATAAATTTATGAACGAGAACAAATTAACCTTTAGTATTAATTTTCATTATTTTAGTGAGATTTCTTAAGTACGAATCCGTATTCGTAAATTAATCCGTATCATTTTATTCATAAATGTGGATATAATGTCAAAATATTTAATTAAAAATAATTATTTAAAGATTGTTTTACCTGGCTCATAATACTCTCTTAAATAATTACAAAGTGTGAGTTCACGATTAAATGTCAAATACACGAAACCAGTTAATGATTATTAGAAATAGAAGTTACAGAAAAAAATGAAAGTAGTAATATTATGTTATAAGGTCAAAATTACTTCCATAAGATTACAATTTTTAAATGGGGGATACCACATGGTAAAAAACATAATCACTTCTTAATAGAAAAATCAAAGTAAAAATTGTTAGTCATTACTCATCTGTATTGGTGTTAAAGTAATGGAAAAGAAACAAAAGACATAAAATGTCAACCTGAATGATATGATATATAGTTTTAATTTCTTAATTGAGTTGTTTTTGAAAAGACTGTGATCAGAATCAGAAGACAGGATGAGACGATCTATGTAACAACCTCCAACAGCAATAAGATATTTAATGCTAGATCAAGACAAACTTTTGCAGGCGTTTATTTTAAAATCTATGTCTCTAGCATTTCCGAAATAAAAATGTCACTATTGTTATATACGTGGTTAAAGATCTCAATGAAAATGATAACTATTCTTAGAGGTAAAAGAAACGTGGCAGCATAAAATAATGTCCGATTATCACTTTTTCGTTTTTGGAGACGATACAATGAATATAAAGCTTATCAGTACCGTATTTTTAAATGCTGTGCAATAAGATTTGTTAAATGCTGACTTATTTTACCTGTAGATACATTTCTCACTTAGCAAAGTTCGCAAAACGTTTTGTACAATATGAAGATTTCAATTTCTTTTGTTTTTTAAACTCAAAAGAAAATATAGCTTGCATCCTAGTTAAAAATCTATAGCGCTTTCAATATCAGTAACTATTTGCTGGAACATATCTTTTCAATATAAATGCTACGCATATGTATCATACAGTTATCAGTGTTCTTACTACAAATGTACTTCTGATCTGATGTATAACTGATACTTCTATACTCGTAGATCTGAACTACAGGTGTAACAGAGCCTTGTCTTCTACATGAATGTCTTTTTCTGATAACATCTTGAACTGTAAATGTCATTTTTTTTATTTAAGAGCTTAATGATGACTATTTCGAAGACTTATTAAACCTTGGATTTGGAAATGCTTATGTATTTTTAATGTCTTTCCAAAATAGTTTTTTTAATGTATTTACCCAAATATGAATCGTATTTCAATATATGCAAAATGTTATTATTTTAACATTGGAAATTATAGTGTCTCTGTTTTAAAATATAATTATTCAATATGAATAATTCAGTAACATTCGTAGTTGGATTTGTTGGGTGACTACTTATTGAATACTGACATAAGAAGAAAATGATGTGAAAAATACACTCAACTATTAAGAAAACTGTGAATTATAATTAAAAGCAACCATAATAAATAGAATAAAGCAAATTGAATCTTTATAAAAATTATTAAAATGAAAACAAATTGTATGGACTAGAATATTTTTAGTATTAAATAATTTGTTAACCTCTGCTTGATGTGAATACACAGTGACCATCCAATATCTAATCAAGAAACTAAATACAAAATGTAAAACTAAATTTTGAATGTAGAGTCAATTGAATCTTTTTTTTTAATTATTAGAATGGAAACAAAGTTTATGGACTAGAATATTTTCAACAGTTAGTAATAAATAATTTAGTAATCTCTCACAGTTATTAATAGACAGTGATTATCAAATATGTAATCAATTAACGAATTACAAAATGTAAAATTAAATTTTGAATGTAGAGGATTTGATTCAAAGTTAACGCTATGTAGCTTGTGAAATATGATTTCTTATACAACGAAAAAATTACTTCTTTATTCTAATAGTATTATATTCAGTAGATAAAAATTCATGCTTGGTCATCAAACTAAAAAGTAATTTAAATTAATCAATAGCTTACTATATGATTAAATGAAACATTATAAAAAAATTCTCAAAGTCCTAAGTATTTCATATTTTTTAAAATTTTCAACCATCTATTTTAAATTTTTTAAAAATGTGTACGTTTATGATGATTGTGTAAACCATAATTGTACAAACAGTTGTATTTTAAAACAAGTAAAGATGGGTGTAATTTAAAGATCACGTGGAAAATTTCTTTTATCGAGATGATACTTAGTTTTTGATTAAGACGTTGATAAATGTCTTGGCATAAAATTCCTAAATGAGAAAATAGACATTATTCTTGATTTGTAATTAAAAACTTTTAATATTACAAAAGAAATCATTTATTTATTTAAAAAAATTTCTTCGCTAAAAAGTAAATCAAATCCTAAATAATGAAGTATAAATCAAATATATATAGTATAATCTGAGTCCGCAGTAATTAATATGATATTTTTTATACGGCAATGGGATGATATAAAAACGTATAAAACATCCTACGTACATTTGTTTTATTTTTTCATATCTTAAACGTAAATCTGAGATCGTAGATATTACATATACATCATGCTTGGGTAAATACAACTTAGCTTTTTACCTCTTTTCTTCCGTATTCTATGATAATAATTGCTACAAATAAATAGATTAATTTGCATATTTTCGGGAAAATTTCATATTTTTATGAAAATGTTTCATCTGCCACTTGAAATTAAACGCATACTTATTCATTATTAAAATGTTTTTACTGAATAAAGTGCTGTGTAAATATATTACCAAATTTGCATTTGTAAAACTAAATTACAATGCTATTCTTGTACATTTAATGGTAGATGTCGCTTAAGAATTAAGAATAAATTAAAATAAATGCCAAAAGTTTTTAAATAAAATAAATGCATTCTAACGTATTTCTATTCATTGTAATTTATATGCAATAATTTTTTTTTATTTTAATATTATTCATAAAAATTTATCTTAAAGCAAACTTTTCAAATAAATATCGGAAATTTAAATGCATATATTTTTTATGAAAATATACGAATGTACTTTCATTTTCATACATTTTATTTTTTTTTTCAATTTTTTGTAAATAACTTTTATCATATATTTTTAAATGCAACATTTATATGTATAAAGGAAAATTTACGAAATATTGTGTTTATTTCTGTTTTTGTATTATTATTTTTTTCATATTGCTTATAATGCAAGAATATGATTCAATATAATCAAGTATATATTTTGTTCTTTTATATTTTCCCCGCGCTCTTGATTAAAATTTTACTTGCTAGGTATTCTTAAAGTTTTTGTTAAACTCTTAGAGTTAATTAATAACTTATTTCAAAAAGAAAAAATAACATTCAGTAGCATTGTTTCAAGAAACATTTCTTGACTTTGTAGTCATGATAAACTTATAAAACATCTTACATATTACTGCATAAATTATAGAATTCCAGTATTAGATATGAGAAATGTAGCACCTAGTACTGATTTCTTAATCAATTATTTTTCATAGAATACATATGTATAGTTTTATTGCAATAATATAATTTTTCCACTTTAATCAATATGTTATAGTAAGCCAAAAAAAATTCTGTTAGAAAAAGCTAAAATCACTCTGGCTTTATATATTTTGTTTGAATTGATTTTTTATGACTCTGAAGCTTTGCTTTTCTGTAATATTTTTCTCTCTACAACTTAATTTTCTTATGTATCTTGGGTATAGGTGTTTTGATTTAAACCTTACTTTAAGAATATTTCATAAGAAATTCATTTTGTAATTTAGTGAAGAAGTAAGTTTTATTAAAATCTGTTGTAAAAAATGTTAATGTAAAAAACTGTTGTCAATATATTTTGCAACTATTTTCTATACTTTATTATTAAAACGCACAGCTCTGCGAAATGTATGTAGTGTACAAATACAAAAATAAAGAAAAATGTTTTTATTGTTAAAATTGTCTTCTGTTTCTATTTTTTAGAATAACCTTTTTTTTTAATTCTGTTGCAAAATTTGTTGCTATTTTTGTTCTTAAAAAAGTTGATCCACTTCGTCGGGAGCAATACAAAATTTTACAGCTACAGTGATGCCTCGTTTTTCGCGGTTAATGGAGACCAGAACCTTCCTCGAAAGCTGAAAAATCGTGAAGTAGGATTTACCCTTAGGAATTTTCATGTATGCGAGTACAAGAATGTTTTAAATACGCAAACAGTATTTATACTTTACACATTTATTAACAATTGCAACAGTGTATGCTTTTAATTAAAAAGTGTCAGGGTTAATTAATAATGTTAATTACAAAACCTTACAGAGTAATAAACATTAATCAACATTACGTTTCTAAGAGAGGAAAAGAGTCTTGTGTTGGTGGCGGAGGAGAGGTTCTCACTTGACTCATAGAAATTTTAGGCTCTCTCGGAAACTCTTCTGTTGGAGGGGATGAAAGCAGAGCCAGGGGGCTTTGACTTGGAGAGAAAAGTAGTGATGGGTAGTTGTTGTCTTTGTTTTCCCTTTACCTTCAAAATTCCCATGTACAAAGACATAACCCAGTCAACGCGATTGCTGAACTCGACTCCTCGAACTATATTGTTGTCAATGTATTGTGCAAATTCTTGCCATGTTACACAATTGTTGCAGATTATCCAAGGTAAGGCCACGTTTATCAGTTTGTTCTTCTTCTTCCTCTTCATTTTCTTCCTCACTTAGAGACCTTGTCACCTCAAAAGCCCGTGGAATGTACTCTGAGTTAACTCATCTCTTTGTTTGTCATGCCGAGATCCTTCTATCTCGCGCATCAACATGAAATAACGTTCTTTCCCTCAATATGGCTGCCGACATGGCTATATTCTTTCATTTTTATTTTTTCGTGAATATTTTGGAAAAACCTGCTGTTACGTATCATTGACTAACACCAGGCCATGTTGCTATAATTCAGAGTTAAGACACCAGATACAAATGAGACTTACCGTTTTGTAGACTTTTTTTATTTATATCTTTATTTTTTCACAATCTGGTGAAGCACATAAAATCTATGCAATCTTAATATGGGGTAGTTGGAATAGGGAAAAAAATGTTGCTGCTACAGCCACAGTTTATAGTGCAGCAAGTTTGGAGTATTTAACTGCTGAAGTAGTAGAATTCGCTGAAAAAGCTAACAAAGATCCGAAAGTAACGAGAATAATTCCAAGACATTTACAACTTGCTATTCGTGGAGTGTTAGAACCTGATTCACTGATGAAAGCAACTAACGCTGATGACGCTTTTCTCAGATGCAAGAGTTGAAATTTTTCTGCCTCTGCTCAATTTCTCCGTTCGCTTCCTATTCTCCTCTGAAGGGGGATTCAAATCTGCCGAGTGAAGTATCCTCTTGTTGCCAAGGCCAAAGACGACTGACCCGCGTCAGGCACCCGTCCTGACCAGTGGCGTAAAAAGGGTCTCTCGATCAACAGTGTAACTCACGTTACACCTGCGAAGCACTGAAGCCGCAAATATGATGCGCGTAGTGGTGAGGGAACACTGTACATTCTTTTTTATAAGTTGTCTATTGATCTGTGTTGTAAATGATCTATTGCTTTCTTTATTAAGTCAAACCTGTTTCATTGTAACCTTTCTTTCTTTATTTATCTCTTAATTACGAGCAACGCCATATACAATATAAAATAATGTTTAAACAAACGTAAACAAAGGCTATTAAATATATAAGTATTTTTTTTTCTAAATTTTGCTTCAAAAATCGTTATATATTTATACAAGAAGATGAATATTATTATTTCTAACCTTAAAAGTTGATTTCTTTTCTTTTTAACCATTCGTCGGTTACGACTCCAAATTTGCAGAACGCTACGTATCTCACAGATCCATCAATTTTTATATGAACGTCTGTTGATTTGTGTTACATCAATTGATCTTGTTTTGTTCTTGATAGTACCAGGATTGTTACACCCAAACCTTTATTTCTTTACATTTTCTTTTAAGTTTGTATCTCTTAATTACAAACCCTGTTATATACAGTGTAAAATACTAATTAATAGGATGCAAACTAAGGCTATTAATGAAGTTGAATACATAAAAAACACAGTTTTCTACAAAATATATATCACAATATAACTTTATTTTAATATAACATCATTTATTGTAATATATTTATTGTAATATAACATTATTTATTTTAATACATTTATTATAATAGAACATTGTTTATTTTAATAAATTATTCAATACATCAAAGAGATAAAGTAATTGAATTTTACTCTGAGTCGATTTCGAATTTAAATTCAGTTATTAGCTGTACATACCTGGTTTACATTACTGCATTTTCAAAAACTAAATTATTAAATTTTTTGCAGGAATATTGTAGTAATCTACATTCTTTATTTGCTAGGCATTTAACACACTTTTTTGTTTAATTAAGTTATTTGAAGCATTTGCAAATTTATTTTCTTTAGCACGTTTAGGATGTTTTGTTCACAAAGCATTTAATTCTTCATTTCTGCCACTAAATAGTACATTATGAACTTTTTCAAAGTCTTTCATACTATTTAAATCTAAAAAAAAACATTTGGGACTCATATATAAAAAAACTTGAAAATTTATAGAAAATCCTAATGTTACTATGGAGTTTTAAGAGAAGAACACGTTTATCTCAGAGATACAAACTTTTATTAAGTGACAAAACATAATATATTCTAAGTGTATACTGGTCTTTACAGCTTTATAGTTGAGCAGGTATACATATAAATAAATATTTAAAATATGAAAGCCGTAAGAATGTCATAGCTATTTAAGAATGAACATATTGTCACGTGTGTCGGTCATATCAGCCTACCCCATGGAGTGTTGTATCTATATAGAATTCATTCACTCGATTATCGGTTGAAGAATATTTCTTGGCTTGATACCTAAAATACTTATTTATTTCAGAAGATATAAAAAAATTTTTGATATCAATTCGAAATTTAAATTATTATTCGGTTACATTTAGGCGTCATACAAAACATACAAATGCAAATTTTATATAAAAGCATTTTTCATTTAGATCAGCATTAAAAATAAACTATTTACGAATAACATATTCATTTATTCAATTACCGCATGAAGAATATTTCTTGGCTAGATACTTAAAATCCTTATTTATTTCAGTACATATAGAAACTTTTAAATTTCAATTCACAATTTAAATTATTATTCTGTTACATTTAGGAGTCATCCAAAACATACAGATGCAAACTTTATATAACAACGTTTATCCTGTAATAACCCGTTCGTTAAAGTATGGAAAATGATTCATTAATGTTTTCTTTTCCTTAAATATTGTAAATCAATATTGTAAAAGAGTTAATTATCATGAAGAAATAATTTACAACGGTTCAAAATATTTTTAACATTTCATGACTAAACGTTTTTGAACTATGGTCTACAACGTTAACGACCGTTATATTGAAAATGTTCTTTATATAGAGGGTTAGTTGAAATTAAAAAGAGAAACTAGACATTGCAACAGTCTTATATACAGGCTGGCACCGAATGTGTTCAGTTTTAAATACATGATTTCAACATTTTACGTCCAATTAATTCTGAGTCATGTGAGATACATACATATATATGAACTTACGTATAGACAATAAATTTCAGTAGCATAAAATGAAAAGGCAAGTCATTGTCAGTTCACCTAGTAGCTTATAAAAGCTAACTAAGTGAATGGAGCGAACAGGGAGTCAAATTTTTATATACATACGCAACCCTAAAATAAATTACATATGAATTTTAAGTGTACACATTAGCTTTAAACCTTTGAAAAATTTTCTTTACATTTGTAAAACCTTTGGACAATTTGAAATTGTTTAAATTAAACCCCACTAAAATATTTGAATTAAATCCTGTAAAGCAATACAATATTGAAATTTAGCACAGTCAAAAATCTTACAATTCAGCTGAGAGATAGCAAGATTAAAAGTAGACAGAGGTAGAATATTAGCCAGGATTATTATTGAGACCGTTAATTTAAACGAAGAAGAGGTTGTTTATGTAACTCAACAGTTTTAAACTATTTTAATATAATTTTAATCAAAGTATAATTGAAAACATTAGAAGTAGATAGTAGGAAAAGATGGGAATGAGACTGCATTTGGACAATTTTAAATTATTTTAGCATAACTTTTGAAGAAACTTTTAAAGAATAAATCTTCCTCAGAATAGTGCTTTTCAAAAATCCATGCACTCTAAATAAAAATAAAATATTGAACAAGATTTCTAATTTTTATTACACAAAAAAATTGTTTTTTACAAGAGATTATTAATGAAACTAATTCTCGTTGTGTTATTAAAAGCTGTGCAGAGTGTGACAATTTCTTTTTTAATTTTCGAAAGGTTCTAACGTTTTACTTTATAAAAAACGGTCTTTTTAAAGACTATGCAGATTGAGTAAAACTAATTAAATAAGAATAGAGAATAAATTCTAAATATTACATCAATAAAATAAGAATGAGGAATTTTGACGTTTCCTAATTTTATATCTAAACAATAGAGGATAAACAAATAAGCAGGATAGTCCGTTTTATTTTGCTTGGGGCCCTAATTAGAGTATTTTAATGGGTGTTATATTGGACTCTTTCGAAAACGCTATTTTTCCTCCGCCTAGTTTGTGACGTCACAATTCATGAAAACACCGATTGCCTATGTTTTTTACATGGAAGAACGTGACTTTTTAATTTGTTTCTGTTCAAAGAATAGCATAAATTGAAATTTTTTATTATGTCTGACATTAAAAAGTCATATTCTAAATACTTATTGTGCCATTCTGCGCGAATACAAAAACTAATTGCAATGAAAAGTTATTTTTCAACATTCCAAAGATCCTAGTATACGTAAAACTTGACCTAATCCTATGAAAAGAGATGAGAAATCAAACCCCAAATTATCATAAAATCATCTCTTCCGATTTGTGACTACAATTTTACTATAACTGAACCTTTGCTTTTTTTAATATTAAGTTTAAAAGTGCTATCGGTTAACCTGTACTGTTTTTACTTTAAAAAATTCTTCATTTTGGAGTAGATTCACAAAGCTTAGTTTTGCAATAATTATTTAATACATATCTTAAACAAACTATGTATTCTTAAGGTATTTAAATATTTTCATAAGAGATATATATTTTCTTGAATATAGAGGTTCACACTGTGACATTTTTCAATTAAATTGGAAGCTAATTCGGAAAAATGTATACTATTTTTTAAATACTCTACTGATATTGCTTCAAAATTGTAAACCAGAAATTATATACAAATTTTGTTTAACATTTATATTAAACAATAAAAATGTATTAATATTTTTAATATATAATTCAAAAGTAATATAATCTTTAAGTATAAAAAAGTACTATGAAGAATCTGAACAATGCAAACATTTCAATAATAATTCTTGATTTTTTAAATAAATAGTAGAGTGAATATATATTTTAATTAAAGTACAAACACACAATATCAATTTCATATTTCACCACAAACCAATAAAATCTGGATATTGAATATTTCTTGATTTTTTTAAATAAAGAGTAGAGTGAATATATATTTTAATTAAAGTACAAACACACAATATCAATTTCATATTTCACCACAAACAAATAAAATCTGGATATTGAATAATTCTTGATTTTTTTAAATAAATAGTAGAGTGAATATATATTTTAATTAAAGTACAAACACACAATATCAATTTCATATTTCCCACAAACAAATAAAATCTGAGTATGAAATTTATACATCATTATTTCCATCTGCCATCAAAAAAAGGTTCTATTTACGTAAAATACGCCAATGTATATTTACTCTTTTCCTACTACGTTTCTTGGTTAGAATTAATAGAGCACTTATATATTTGAATAAATTAAGATAAACCGAAAAATATGAAGACATATATTTAGGATTTGATTCCATTAAATCCGAATTATTCCCCAAAACGAAAATATTGAAATGCTGTAAACTTTCGCTAGATTGTAGAAATAATTATTGAAGACTAGATAATCTTGAAATAAGAGCAAAGCACAATCCGGAAATAGAAAGCATTTGCTAACAAAAGGTAAAGAGCAAAAAAGATGCTATATGTTTGACATAATTAATAAAAATTGCGATTTTTACTCCCTTCAGCAAATTTCAAAAAGAACCTATTTACAGAAAACAGTATAACATGGTTAGTATGATGGTTAATACGGAGTATGTCTCCCGGACGATGCAATACAAGCGTTACAACGCCTACGCATGCTGAGTATCAGATTATCAATCTGATCTTGGGGAAAATTACACCACTCATCAAGCAATGCCCTCCGAAGTTCCGATAGACAGTCGGGAGGGGTTTGACGGGCTGCAATTCGTCGGCCAAGCATGTCCCACACATGCTCTATTGGATTCAAGTCCGGTGAGTATGCTGGCCAATCCATACGGGTGATATCCTCCGATTGAACTCATTCGTCTACAATGTTTGAACGGTAAGGTCGGGCGTTGTCATCCATATACAGAAATTCAGGACCCATGGCACACCGAAACAAACGTACATGTTCCAGAATGACATCCCGATAGATGTGGCCTGTCATCGTTACACTCTGAACATGCAGGTCAGTTCTGGAACCAAGAATAATTCCTCCCCAAACGAGCCATCCTGCACCACCGTAACGGTGTCATTCAGTGGTGTTCTCTTGGTGGTAACGGGTACCTGGCGCTCTCCATATGAAAGTCCGGCGAGAATCAGAATGTAAACTGAACCTGGACTCGTCGGAAAACATCACACAAGACCACTGTTGCGATGTCCACAATGCATGCTCTCTAGCCCAGCATAATCGCAGGCGACAGTGAGTTGCGGTAAGGGGAACACATCTGACAGGCCTACGAGCATATAGACCAATGTTCCCTAAGCGTCTGTACACGGTCTGCCTTGAAACTGTCGTACCGGTAGCTGAAGAGAGCTGACGAGACAGGTCTGATGCTGTGCTCCGTCTGTTTCTTTTGGCAGTAACTGCCAAATACCGGTCATCATTCTGCGTAGTAACTCGGGGGCGACCTGTGCTGTAACATCTACTCACATTACCATCATGTTTGAATCGTTGCCAAAGCCTGGAGATGACACTCTGGGCGATTCCAAGTTTCTCGGATACTTCCAGCTGGGTACGTCCACATTCCAGTCGTCCGATAATTCTACCACGTAAAAAATCATCCAAATGCTTCCTTTGTGCCATAACTATGCGGTTATTGCACTGAAAGGCTTTTAAAGCGCTTGTGAACAATTTTACTTCTTTGCTACCATTCCTTATATACCCCTTTCATACATTCTCGTCATTGTGACGTACTATCCGCGCCATCTGGTGGTTTCCTGCAATTTGCATATTCTTCTTCAAGATGTGTGTGATAATTCTACAGGTGAAATTTTTATTTTAGAGCTCAATTTCTGTGTGATTCTGAATTATCATTAATTTATGGCCATGAGTGTAAAATTTCTTTATTCATTTCTATAAATTATTTAATAAAGAAACTTTAAAGTAAGATAGCCATGATTGATTTAATTAAAAATAATTCATGAGATGAATCTTTTTTGAATGTAAATATGAAATAATTTGTATTTTGCATACAAGAAAAGTAAACTCTCAGGAAAGATAATAAATGGGGATTTTTATAATGGTGATCTTTATAATCATACATGATGGGGATTTTAATACATAATCCTAAGTGTTTTAATCGAAGAATGCTTTTTATTGTAACATTTCCAACAACATTAATAAAATACTTTTCAGATATTTTTTAATTTTACCAGATCAAAATAACATTCATACATATCTTCCAATTAAAAAAAATATAAATACCTTCTCCAATTTTTCATTTAAACATTACTTTTATCTCTATATGTAAAACGTGATACTGCAACAACAGATGTGTATATGTGCATAAATATAAATATGTTTGAAGTGTTGTCACTGTCCTACAAACAAAATAGCAGTGGTTAGAATTAATAGAGCAATTATGTATTTGAATAAATTAAGATAAACCGAAAAATATGAAGACATATATTTAGGATTTGATTCCATTAAATCCGAATTATTCCCCAAAACGAAAATATTGAAATGCTGTAAACTTTCGCTAGATTGTAGAAATAATTATTGAAGACTAGATAATCTTGAAATAAGAGCAAAGCACAATCCGGAAATAGAAAGCATTTGCTAACAAAAATGTCAACATTGAATATCATGAAATGTGACGTCCCAACCAATCACGGAGCGTTTTAAAGTCACTCGGTTTTTAACTTTTTAATTTTTAAAATGATGGATCCATTTTTGATTTTACATTTTTCGGAACATTTTTGGAATTAATGAGTCCCGAATTACCAGAAAAATCTTAAGTTAATCCATTCCTCCACATGTGCAAATTCCTGTTTATGAAAGATATAATTTTCGTTTGGAGTGCCACGAACTACTTTTTGCAACACGAGTGCTAATGAGACCAGGACCTACAGCTTAAAGCCGATTCCGAACTACTACGAACATCCATGCCATAGTGGTCTGGTGCCGATGGCCAGCACCCTAACGAATCGGCCGTCGTTCGGCATAAAAGATATAAAAAGTTTAAAAAGATGTAAAAATTACTCCATTTGGAATTGCGTAAACGTCATGTGTCCCTTAAGCAGTATTATATTGCTTACGATATATTGATGTGCTTATATTTTACCATATCTGATAACATTATATTTTATGATTTGTTTACCTTCTGAGAACGCATACTTTCCGGAGAAATACGAGCACGCCTCGTCTCTAAGTTCTAGAGCAACTTTTCTTAGCTAAACACAACAAAAAACTGCTTTTGATGATAATTTTTTAAAGTTTAAAATATATTTCGGATTATTTGAAATCTTAATCTTTAAATGTATTTTGAACAGTAGATCATTTTTTTATTAGCATTCCAAAAGCACAAACATAAGGCTCATATAAGTTAAATACTTAAATCACGTATTTATATTTCATCTTTATGTGCCATTGTAAACGCGCCGAGAGGTCTGCGAACTTTCTATTTCCGATTGTAAGTCATTTGGGTATGACTTCGCATGGGTCTCGTAAAGGAGCATGTATGGAGACGAAATAATGAGCCGCAGGGAAGTTCAAACTTAACAACGTTGATTTATTACAACCAAAAACATTTAAAAAAAATTATAGGTAAAATCGTCGAGAGAGGAGATCATTCTAAGCAGCCTTCTCATTTGAAAGACCCGCCGGGAGTCCCTCCCGTTTTTCCTTTTTCCAACAGGAAACCTCGGTTTTGGGGGAGATCGACCCCCCCACTTTAACCTTCGTCCTTGAAGTAGCCGAAGCGGTCACACAAAGAACAATTTCTTCTTTCTGTCGCTGCCTTGACAAAACGGCAGATTTGACACTAATCGTCCGTGCGTCCAAAAGGACCATTACTGCCGTTTTTCTAATTGTTCGGCGCCTTACAATGAACCAAAAGAATAAAAGTTCACCCGACTACCGACAGAGACGGACGCGACTATTACAACCACCAAGCCCAGTGGCGTTGGGGTAGAGCTTCGTGCTACCACGACACAGGTCCGAGGTTCGATTCCCGGGCTGGGTAAGGTTAACTCAACCTTTCATCCCTTCCATAGGTAGATGAACTGAGGACCAAGCGTGATTGGGAACTAAACACTCTGGAGTTCGCGTAAGATTAAACACCAAACCGAATCATGTCCTTCGCATACCAGGGCCCTTGATCACGTAAAACGGAGATGAGCACCAAAGGTCCTCATCTCCAAAGGGCTGTTGCGCTGAGAAATTTAATGTAGTTTTTATATTTCATCATTTTAATCAAATTTAATGATTTATTTTTCACAGCATCATTCTTCCGACTACAAACACTAAATAAAAGTACAAAAGTGTATGCGGAAAAACTGGGTCTCTGGAGCCAAAATAAATTAAAAGTATCTCTTTCTGAGAAAAATACTTACAGAAAATTAATGACATGCATGTTATTAAGATTTAAAAGACCTATAACAGAGCTACTGAAACTTTCGGAAGTTTATTCCTGTTAGGAGATTTTGTGAGGAAAGTGTTGTTAACAGTCAGACCTGAAAGGCCCATCACGCCTTCTCGCAGGTTAAAAATAAAAAGTAGATAACAGAGTATTCTAAAAATGTTATAATTTGTGAGAAACATCCTTACTATAATATGTATAATAATGAAATACTTTTTCGCAGTATGTTCTTGCAAGTATAAGAAAAATTGCATTTCATAAATATAGCAATTTATTCTGAAAACTTTCTGACAATGTAGTTAAGTTGTAACACTATGTAAAAACGTTTTAACACCATGATTACCAGTCATAAAAGCAAGAAGTAAAAAGAGAAGAAAAATAAGTTTGATAAGAGCCCCAAAAATAAAAGTAAAGTACATAAAAGCCAGAATTTATGAGGAAGAGATGCAAAGACGCGGAATATCCAAAAAATCAACCGTGAATTTCAATGGAATGAAAATAATAAAAACGGAATGATATATGGAATAACAAATAAGGATAGTCTCGTTTCAAGATTGTCAAAAACAAACAAAATCGATTTTTATCATTTCGAGAGCGTTGAAATCGATGTTTGGATGAGAGGTGATACGTGGCTAAAGGAAAGAGCTAAAAGTTGTCAGATACGAAAAGTACCAGCTGGCCGCAGGATTGTTTTTTCTCTTTTGCAAAGTGCATATAAGAAAGGTAGACCGCGGAAATTCTTCGAAAAAAGTTTGCCAAGGAATGCCTCGAAAGAATTTGTTCCGACAGAAAAGAAAATAGAATAGTGAATAAAATCTCTTAGTGAATGTGCAAGATATTATTTTAGCATTGTATATTGCGAAATATATGATTTAAGTATTAGAATTGATTATTTTTGTTTCGTATAGTTATCATTATAGCCCGATTTCAGAACAGTTAATAATGTTATTAATATAAAAAAGATCAAATAAATATCTATACATCGGAAGTAAATATGCCCTTGTTCCTTTTTAAAAAAATAACTTCCCTGCTTTTATATATTATTTTTATATGTAATAAAAACATTACTCCATTTTCTAAAATGGAGAGATTTAGAAAATTAGATCCGCTATGAATCAACATGTTTTCTAAGTAAAAAGCACTAATTCGTACATAAAACTTAATGTAAGCTATTTTTGTCTGTTTACAGAAAATATCTACTTTATAACCTCAAAGACATTTGTAAGTATTTCTACTAAAAACGGACAGACTGAGACAATTCTATAAAAAATCTTTATTTTTCACCCCTATAAAATTTGAATTAGTTCCCTTTACCTCTTGTATACAGTTAATTTTTCATTGTATGAAGTTTTATGGTTGTGACATTCAGATTTTAACTGTAATATACATTTAGAACATAACTGAATCCTTTTTTCAACAGTATAAATGTATAAACGTGTACACTTTGACATTGAGAAATTAAATATTTATTTTAAACAACACTAAATGCATTTTACACAAGTTCCATAGTGGTACGTCTGTATGTATCTTGCATACCAATTATCCGCAGAATGTTGAAATTTCATATGAAGGACAGTTTTAACACATTATGTGCGGGTACATTTCGCAGTGAAATTGTACCGGGAGTGGGTTTTTGTAGCGTAAATTTAGTTATGCAGTTAAATCTCAATAGATAAAAAATTACTTAATGTTTTAACCAATTTTTCGTATTTTATATTGAAATGTATAAACAAATATATAAATAGAAATATATAAATAACATCCATAAAATTTTTGTAAAAAAATATATTTTTAGTGGATAAATTTATAATAGTATCTGAAATATAAAATATCAAATAGAAATAGTAGTATATAGTTTTAATTTTTTCAAATTATTTTATATATAAACATTTTTACATTATAAAAAAATAGAAGACAAGACATTCGGCTTCGTTTTCCTGTATATACCGTTATTTTTGTACTCACAAACAAACCATGTTGTTACACTTACCAGTACTAGTACATGTCCCGCGCTCAAGTATCAATAGTCAGAAAACGGACTAGTACGTGCACCTCATATAATATGTTAATATCTAGTTAAGCACATTCCTTTATGATTGCTATCGGCATTCTATATAACATAAAATCTCAAATTAATGAATGTTAACTGTTCACATAGCCGATAGACGAAATTAATTTTTAACTATTAACTCTCTTGAGCTATTCTATAATTACACAATAATTATAACTACATATAATTCTAATTTTGATGACACGTCATATAAATTATAAAAAATGATATAACATCAAAACTGTAAAAATTTCACATGGTAAGAGGCATACGGAAAATTCATGTGCTGACTAGAAGAACTATTTTCCTCTAATAAACCGATTTCTTTTCCATTTCATTAGTTTTGTATCAATCTCACAAATAGAATTAAATATATTGTACTATATTACAGCACTTAATACATTTTATGAAGTTAAAGTGACAGTTTTATTCTAAAGATGACATACACTTATTTTCAATCAAAAAATGGCTGTTATAATGAAACATTTCAGATTGAAATATAATTTGACCCATTACAACAAGTTACACTTTTCCATTATTGTACATGTTTTCCCCAATAGGACAAACCTATATACCGATATATCACGTAGTATAACTGGTTGTACCATGACCCTGATTTCCACATTTTGAGTTCCGTAATATATCACGATGTAGAAGAATGCCGATATTGCTAAACTGATTTAAGCTTCTCTTATGATCTCAGATGTAAAATACATATGTTTGATATACATGATCGCCGATACTATCTATACTGGGAAATGGTTGCCACACTGAAGGTGCGTGCAGACATTATATGAAGATTTGACTAGATTAGACTAAGATATGTTTTAATAGATTATAATTACTAAACTTATAGCTGCATTACTGCCCCCAATTGCAAATGTGTTTGCGTGTTAGTTGCAAATTAGAAATTATTTTCTAATATTTTCTCTGATATTATTAAATGCATATAGGATAAAATTTAAATGATCGATTTTATTACATTTCTTGCTTCTTCACGATACTTCATGTTGATTAACTTTAAGTTATTTTATAAATTATTAACTTTCATCGAAGTAAAATACTTTTGAAAATGAATTCTAATATAAGTTTATATTACTCGTATTGTATAATGATACATTGCTCTGTAAATAAAAATCCCATGGATATTTATATATCAAATACATGAAATAACATTTGTTACAACAAGAATTAATTTACTTTGATTATTTTAGAAATAATTTTCAAAAAATTAACTACAATAAAAATAAATTACTACATAAAGAATTCGAATAAACTAAAAATGAATTCTAAAATAATTTTGTATTATTCGTATTGTATAATGATACATTGTACTTAAAATATAAAGTAACAAGTTACAGACATTAGGACTTTTACCCAGGTAGGATATGTATATATAAAAGTCACTCCCTAATGAAACGACACATTTGGTAGCAGGTACATAGCAATTTTTATATTACTTGAACTCATAACGTTCATTTTAGAAATAATACTACGTAAAATGTAACTCACAATACCAGGAAATGAAATTACTCACAAAAGAATGTCGCCGAATGCCAGACCAGCGGAAAAGAAATCCACAGACCACAAAAATATTATTATGACGTTAAAACATTGTATGTTTAAATACCCAGGTAAAAATATTAATTATTAACGTAATAGCTGCTTAACAAAATTACTTACATATTTTATATCGTTTATGCTACATTGCATTTAAAAAAAAAAAAAATCTTATTTCTTTAAACTTTGATAATTAATGGTCGATTATTTATTCGACCTATGGTAAATTTTAAATTTTTTAAAATTTATCAAAATAAATTTTTTTCTTTCTATATTTACCTATAATAAATACAGAGATTAAAATTACAAATATTTATCGATAAATATGAATCTCGATTAAAAATCGTTATATAAACATAAAAAGTTTTCTACTTTGTACAATCTTACTCTTTAGTATATGTATGCCATGGTTTACAAATTATTGTTGAAAATGGTTGGTCTAATAGACGGGTCTCCCAACAATGTGTGAGTTTTATGATCAAGAGGTCACGCTAAGACGAATAGTTATATGATGGTCATAGAAGTCATGTTACTTGTACCAAATTTATGTTGGTGACTTGATGCTCGCCAACAGGTTAATAAAAATTGAGAAGAAGAAAGAGAATTTCACCAGTGTCTATTCGGTATAAAACAGTCAAAATATTGTTACTGAATGCAATTAACACATTAGATGCGGGAACGAGCGATTACCCATTTGGCATGCCAATTGTTATCTGCGGGAGCGAGTAAACTCCCTTTTGCATAGAGTGAGTGTTATTTGTGGGAAAGTGAGATCACCACTATTTTTTCTGGTATTGCACATATGGTTGTAATTTAATCCCTGCGTTTTTATATTCTGTCCCCGGCCAAGACAAAAATTCTAAAACTTAATCAAAATTAATAAAAATTGTTTTTTACGTTTATTTATTATTATTTAGGCCCATTTCGGATTTTTAATGCAATTTATTTATTTTTAAAACATATATTTTTATTTTTTCAAAATTTTTAACTTTTTTGTTTTTGATCATTACTATACAATAGATAAAGATTCTAAAACATAATCTAAATCAATATAAATTGTTTTTTTATGTTTATTTATTATTATTTAGGCCCTTTTCCTATTTTTAATGTAATTTATTTATTTTTAAAACATATATTTTTTATTTTTTCAAAATTTTTAATGTTTTCGATTTTAATCATTATTATTCTATATTTTTGGTTTTATTCGTACGGATGTCACTGGCCACAAAAATATTTTATGTTTTTCTATCCCTAAACTCTCTAGTTTTGTGTTAAGTACTCACGAATCCACCCTTCTATCTCTTTGCTCTTTTATGTGTTTATTTTTCGCTCGTTGTCATTTTTGTGCTTACTGACAGAAGCCTCTGGATTGAAGGGCTCGGCCCATATGGTCCAGTTGCCACATCACCTTTAAAGCCTTTAAAGCGTTATTATGCGGAATTTCTTTGCTACAAATTTATTTCAGTTTCGTTTGGCAAATCATTCAATACGGTTGTCCTTTTTTGCAAAAATGAAAGACTAAATAAAATTAATATAAAAATGGATTTACATGATAATGACTCTGGTGAAGACGAAATATTTGCTGATACCTTGTCGCAGTATCCGTGCAGTGATTGCGATACTGATAGCGATTTATCAGATAATGATGATAGTGATGTGTTCCCTGTGACCAGAAGACAGTCCACGAGTATTGTTAGTGATTCAGAAAGCTTCAGGTGCTTTCTGGAGACCTAAAAAAACACAAGCTCCAGAAAATTCCAATAACGGGGAAAAATATCCTAATAGGATTTCCAAAGTGTGTTCCTCCCATAAAATAAAAGGTTATACCAGATACATGTGCGGATACTGCAATATTACTCTTCATAAAGTTGATTGTTTCGAAGGTTTTTATTTTTTTGTAAAGTATTGACTGCTAATGAATTGCATTTATATTGTTCCTCGAATAATGCAAATTTCGTCCGATTCCCCAGCTACGAGCGTAATACCGCATTCACCAAGCCCACATATAATGTGTTAAAATTTAAAACCAATTGTGTTAAACTATTATTACATATAAAAGTTTTAATCTCGCATCAAAATGAGTACTGGAAAAACAGTTCACGATATGAAAAATAAATCATTTATAATAAAGTACTTGATAAAACTACGTTTTAAATATATAATTTTATTTAATATACACATTTTATATCTCTTGGATTTTAATTTTTGAACCTTCCCTACATGAGAAACACGATAAGCATTTTGTAATAATATTTTATTTAAAGAATATGTGCAAAAATAGTATTCCTTTAGAAGTATAATTATTGCATAAATTCCATATCGATAAATACATAAGTTAAGTATAATTTATAAGAATCTTTTAATAACGTCACTCTCTTTCTCAAACGCAAGAGGAATAGAAGATCTTAGAAGAGAGAAATTCCACAGGAAAATCAAAATATATTAAGGCAAGAATATATGATAACGTGTTTCTAAGGTTGGGATTTCATAAATAATCAACCGTAAATTTCAGTGGATAGAAAAAAAAGCTTAATAATAATTGATATACGGTATAAGAATAGTATATTATCATTTAGAATGACTGCTATAGAGAAACAAAATCAACCTTTTATCATTTCGTGAGAGTGAAAATCGATGTTGTATTAAAAAGGTAATACGTGGCTTAAGAAAAGAACCAAAAGTTCTCAGAGACTAAAAGCAACAGCTGGCCTTAGAATTGCTTTTTCTCTTTTGAAAAGTGCATGCAAGAAATGTAGAGTGAGAAACTTTCTCGAAAAAAGTTTGCAAAAAGTAATGCATTTAAAGAATTTGTTCCACGAAAGACAATGGGACACAACAGAGCTATAAATAAAATCAATTTTCTTATTGTGCATATACGATAATACTTTTTAACACACATTTTGGATTTTAAATAGTTTTTGCTTGAATTTTTAATAACGTAGCAAAATATAAGTGGCTAAAATATTATAAAGATAAACCCATCACAAATAAATTGAGCCGCATTTAAACAATAATCTTACAGGTGATTATTGTTGATTATTATTTAATTAGTATTAAAACAAGTAAGAATAAATGTTTATGAAAATAAGTTTGCTGTTTATAGCTAAAAATATTAAAAGTCACAAGGAATATGTTGTACATCTGGTCACATAAAAGAAGCCGCGGTAGCTCAGGATGCAAAGGCAGCGATCTCGTGTCTGAGAGGTTGCGGGTTCGGGGCTCGTTCCATCCGGCCTAATATACACTGAGTTTGTTAAGAATGATTGGGACACATAAAATACGTTCATGGTCTTCTTCTTAAAGAGCATAACAACCTATTATAGGTCCTAGCTGCCTCGACAGCACGCTTCCTCCAACTCAAACGGTCTAGAGCAACTCTTTTCCAGTTCTTAATCTTCAAGGATTTGAGGTCAATTTCAACATCGTCTAGCCATCTTGTAGGTGGTCGTTCTCGGGTACGGGATCCCTCAGGGTTTTTAAAAGTATACAGTTTAGTAGGGTTGTTATCAGGGGTTCTCCAGATATGTCCAAGCCATCTCAGTCTATTACTAAGAATGACTTGCGTAAACCGAGGCTCTTTGTAAAGCCTATATAGTTCAAAATTAAATCTGGTTCGCCAGCATCCCTGATCGTTTACAGGTCCGAAGATAGCTCTTAGAACTCACGTTCGTGGTCACAATGTACAAATTATCAAACGATACCTCTAGGAGTGGCAAGCCAAATCTCAGGATCTTTTGCTTCGTCCGTGCATATAAATTACGAAGACTTACTTTGAGCAAAAGGTCGTACTTTCACCCTAATACTTCATAAAAACGAAAGAAGCACCCCTTGCCTTATTTCGAGAATCCAGTTGCTCAAGTCCTTGACTTGTTCAAAGGAGCATAAGTAACTGTAATAATAAGTTGCATTCGATTCAGCTTCTTATACCTCTTCCCATGGGTCATCGTCAAAGACATACCAGAACACGAACGATTTGAACTAGAAAGAAAATTAGAAACTTCGGACTTCTCAAAACCAATAGAAGAACCAGTTGGTTTGACTTATTGTGACCCTCCGTTCGGGAGTGGACCCCTATTTTTTCTCCGTGGGGCAGTCTGATTTTTTTTAGAGGACAAGGTTGTGACCAGAGGAAAGAAGCAGGTGATTGCTGCTGTCATCACCGGTTTGTAGGATAGACCCTTTGAGAAAAATCACCGCCATATTCTTTTTTAGGGCCGGTGGTTTATGTGTTGCATATCGAGAGCAGTCTTCGATATCTACAAATGATAAGTTGATTAGCTGCATTCCTTAGACATCTATTTAATTGTATAAAATCATATAATCAAACTTATTTGTCCATGTGTTTATTAATGAGTATTAATTTCTTCTTTCTCAAAACTTAGGCCAACGTAACATTATTTTTACAGTAACAAAAACACATAAAAGCCTGCCATCATAAACTCTTCCTAACCAATATTTTTCTACATGAGACATTTTTTTACATCTCAAAAGAAAAAATATAAAATCAAGAAGAAACAATAGTGAAATTTATATTTTCTTAACTTATGTTAACGTAATAATTTGAGAGCTTTATGCAAAGTCTGCTACTTCTCACTTGCTATTATTTGTAGAATTCCTGCTGTGAACAAGATATTCCGGTGCATGAACATTTTTAATCATTTTTTCCTGTTTGTGATAAATATTGCGTTATATCTTTCTTACAAATATTGAACAAGATTAGTGGAGATGTGTTTTATGTATTAAATATCTATAGAAATAAAGTAGGATCCTGTAGGAAATAGCAAAAGAAAGTTATTTCCCACCAAAATAATCATTAAAATGAAAAAGGTCTCCTATCTCGTGATATTTTTTTAAACAATTTTAATTTCGAATTTGGATAATT
>CM063511.1:114182904-114222904 GCA_032207245.1 Pardosa pseudoannulata
TGTTTACGTGTTATATATGTAAGAAAGAAATATTTATTAGGAATGTTTTATGCTTCTCACTTAAATAGGTTCCCTCACTCATTACAGAAATAAAAGAGATTAGACATAAATGAATAACTCCTTTTTATGGCAATAATTTTAAAGTGATTAAAAATTATATATTACTAAAAAACTTTGAAGTCACTTAATCCTTAAAAGTCGAAATATGATATAACGAAAAGAGTTATTTACTAAAAATTAGATAACAGGCTAATTAATTAAATATTAGTATGTGATATTTTCCGCTTTAAATTTTAACTATTATTTTGCATTAAAATTATACAGCTATACTAAAAATTAATATTTTAATTGCAATTTTTTAAAATTATATAAGTAAGTATTTAAAATACCGAAACAATTACTTACCTGCATTATAAAAGTTTAAAATTTTATCAAACTAAAACATTTTAAGTAACAGTAAATTTTCAGATGAAAAAATATTTGTTAGGAATTTTTTTTGCTTCTCAGTTAAACAAGTTATTGGCACATAGCATTAAACAATGAAATTAGTTATCATTAATTGAAACTTTTTTTCTACTAATATTTATAAAATCGTAAAATATTATATATTAATAAAATATTTAAGGAGTGACGTACCCATTATAAAGTCGAAAATTGTTGTAAGAAACATCTTTACAAATTTATAACCACTTATAAACGAACTTTAAAAAAAAAAATTCGCATTTTAGTTGAGTATGTTCACAACAAATAACTCCATAAAAGTACAGGAAATATTTGTTAAGGATTGGATTACATTTAAACTAATTAAATAACAGTAGCATTGTTTTTTAATATAACTAATTTGCATTACATTTATATAGGTGTGCTTATAGTAATGTTTTGAATAATATAAAATTTTTAAAAATTTAAGATTTTAGAGGTAAAGATTCATGACTTCAACTAAATTACTTTACTGTGTATAATTGGATCTTACTACTTTTATTAATAGTCTGACACTCTCAATGACGGCATTTTAAAATTTTCAATTCAACTTTTTCAATTCAAAACAGACAGTAGTAAATGTTCATTGAAAATAAAAATATATTTATCTTTAAACTGCAATAATTTGGGTTATCACTTTTTGCTCCTTAAATATTGAGTTACATATATAACTTTAGTACATGAGTAATTTTGTATATGTGTGGAGCCATGGGTGAAAATTTGGAGAGTATTTAATGCTCCATGACAGTTATAGAAAATCTGCTCTAAACACTATGTCTGGCTTGTGACATAGAGTAAAAATAAATATCATACATTATTGGTAGAATTTGCACGTCTTTGATAAATGGTTAAAGATTGAAGGTCCTCTTAACTGTTTAATGTTTATACTGAAAAATATGAAACTTTGGTCTCTAAAGTTGGACACATAATATATATATATATATATATATATATATATATATATATATATATATATATATATATATAAATATATATAAATAAATATATATATATATCTGTATATACATACATATATATATATAAATATATATATATATAATATATA
Source organism: Pardosa pseudoannulata (assembly GCA_032207245.1). NCBI lineage: Eukaryota > Metazoa > Arthropoda > Arachnida > Araneae > Lycosidae > Pardosa > Pardosa pseudoannulata. Next base: position 114,184,451 of record CM063511.1, read on the forward strand.
TATATATATATAAATATATATATTTAAATAATACGCTTATTTTTTATATTCTAAATATAAAGTATATATGGTTGTTAATACATATCAACTTTAGATGTTAGTTATAAATACATAAATATATAATTAACTATTTATATATAAATTAACTATTATAAATAAATCAATAATATTTAAATATATTTAACAAATTAATTATTAATTTTTAAATGATATATAATATTTTATCATATAATATTTTAAAGTATATATTTAATTATTTTTTAGTTGTAACTAAATTGAAATAATAAACATATACGTTCATAAATAAAATATTTGTATTATAATATAACTTAATTTTATATTAAATATATTAATAAACATATTGTTCCTTTTTTAGCATATTATATTAACAGATAATAATAAATTTAATTATTTAATAAATAAATAAGGCATATTCTCTAATATATAAAGCATTGAATATTTCTTGCTTCTTTTTCCACATTTCTCATCAAAAGGCATTGAAGAATGATGATAAATTATTTCTCAACATTCGTTTTTATGATTTGAACTAGTTGTATAAAGAATGCAATCAAACTAAACATTATGTTTATTCTGAAACTTATTGAATGTGCTTAGGAAAGATAATTTTATCGTTTGTGTTTTAGAAAGGAGAACGTAAATATGCTGCAACTGTCTTTACTAACAAGATAAGAGGTTCAATATTTTAAATTTGAAAAGGAATTTAATATTAATAACATGAATAATATGCATTTTCCATTTGTTACCTCAATTAAAATTTGTAAATTATATGTTAATTATATTTTATTTCTCTTAAATGAGTTATGGTTTCTTAATTTTTTGACTTACCTTGTTTTATAACTAAATGCACTAATTATTAGAGAAAAAATAATATCCAAAAAATTGCCTTAAAAATTTCTTACTCTTTTTTTCTTAGAATACGAGTTTCATGTGACTATGTTTCATATATCTGTATATACGAGATTTTAGAAAATTGGAATCTGTTAATTCATTGAAATGTTCACCTCATTTTTAATCTTCTCTATCATAAACTATTTACGCATTGTTTCAAAACATAATATGGTAAAATCTATAACTTATAATTAAAGGTTTTTCAAAATCAGTTTCTTTTTTATTAAATATATTAGACTTAATAAAAACAAATGAAGTTATAAAAACTAAATTTTACATTTTATGGTTAATTGGTCGAAAAGTTACAAAAGGGAAGGACATTTAGAAATACATCTAAAAAAAATATTTTAAAATATTTATAAAATATATTTTATTAGAAAATCTTCTAACGCGTTTCTTAGAATATATAAGAGGTAATATTTTTTTATTAGTATTATTAAGTATTACAGTCAAACTTTGCTACAGTAAATTGTAGACAATTTACTGGCACTAACTGACATCCTACTTTCTATTTTACTAATGTTTCTTTAAATGCTTACAGCTATAGCCCGCTTTATTAAGCTTTTTCAAAAATACTTTTCTATTTGTCGGAATAAAATCTGCGTCCATGGAACAGCGAATCAATGAAGAAAAATAAAGAGCAAAATCTTACTTACGATAGACAATTGCACCATCCTTACTAAGAATACTTTAAGGACATCAAGCTGGCTTATTTCTATTCCAATACAACCGATAGATGAATGTGTTATTCTAAACACATTAACCTCATGTCTTGGAGTAAAAATAGCTGAAAAAGTGACCACAGCTAATTTTCATATATGTATATAAGAGAGATTTTAGAAAATTGGAATCTGTTAATTTATGGAAATGTTCACCTCATTTTTAATCTTCTCTGTCGTAAACTAATTACGCATTGTTTCAAAACAGAATGTGGTAAAATCTATAACTTTTAATTCAATGTGTTTCGAAATCAGTTTCTTTTTTATTAAATATATTAGACTTAATAAAAACAAATGAAGTTATAAAAACTAAATTTTACATTATATGGTTAATTGGTCGAAAAGTTACAAAAGGGAAGGACATTTAGAAATACATCTAAAACGTTTAAAATATTTATAAAATATATTTTTTAGAATAATATTCTAACGTATTTATTGAAGATATAAGAGGTAATATTTTTTATTAGTATTATTAAGTGCTACAGTAAATTGTAGACAATTTACTGGCACTAACTGACATCCTACTTTCTATTTTACTAATGTTTCTTTAAATGCTTACAGCTATAGCCCGCTTTATTAAGGTTTTCAAAAATACTTTTCTACTTGTTTGAATAAAATCTGCGTCCATGGAACAGCGAATCAATAAAAACAAAGAGCAAAATCTTACTTACGATAGACAATTGCACCATCCTTACTAAAAATACTTTAAGGACATCAAGCTGGCTTATTTCTATTCCAATACAACCGATGGATGAATGTGTTATTCTAAACACATTAACCTCATGTCTTAGAGTAAAAATAGCTGAAAAAGTGACCAAAGCATTAATTTTCATATATGTATATACGAGAATTTACGAAATTGGAATCTGTTAATTCATTGAAATGTTCACCTCATTTTTAATCTTCTCTATCATAAACTATTTATGCATTGTTTCAAAACATAATATGGTAAAATAACTATAACTTATAATCAAAGGTCTTTCAAAATCAGTTTCTTTTTTATTAAATATATTAGACTTAATAAAAACAAATGAAGTTATAAAAACTAAATTTTACATTATATGGTTAATTGGTCGAAAAGTTACAAAAGGGAAGGACATTTAGAAATACATCTAAAACGTTTAAAATATTTATAAAATATATTTTATTAGAAAATCTTCTAATGCGTTTCTTAGAATATATAAGAGGTAATATTTTTTATTAGTATTATTAAGTGTTACAGTCAAACTTTGCTACAGTAAATTGTAGACAATTTACTGGCACTAACTGACATCCTACTTTCTATTTTACTAATGTTTCTTTAAATGCTTACAGCTATAGCCTGCTTTATTCAGGTTTTCGAAAATATTTTTCTATTTGTTTGAATAAAATCTGCGTCCATGGGACAGCGAATCAGTGAAGAAAATAAAGAGCAAAATCGTACTTATGATAGACAAGTGCACCATCCTGACTAAAAATATTTTAAGGACATCAAGCTGGCTTATTTCTATTCCAATACAACCGGTGGATGAATTTGTTATTCTAAATACATTAACCTCATGTCTTATTAGAATAAAAATAGCTAAAAAGGAACCAAGGCTCATTACGAGGCTCATTTTCATATATGTATATACGAGATTTTAGGGAAATTGGAATCTGTTAATTCATGGAAATGTTCACCTCATTTTTAATCTTCTCTATCATAAACTATTTACGCATTGTTTCAAAACATAATATGGTAAAATCTATAACTTATAATTAAAGGTTTTTCAAAATCAGTTTCTTTTTTATTAAATATATTAGACTTAATAAAAACAAATGAAGTTATAAAAACTAAATTTTACATTTTATGGTTAATTGGTCGAAAAGTTACAAAAGGGAAGGACATTTAGAAATACATGTAAGACGTTTAAAATATTTATAAAATATATTTTATTAGAAAATCTTCTAACGCGTTTCTTAGAATATATAAGAGGTAATATTTTTTTATTAGTATTATTAAGTAATAATATTAATAAAAAAGTATTTTTAATTAGTATTATTAAGTCAAGTGTTGCTACAGTAAAATGTGGACAATTTACTGGCACTAACTGACATCCTACTTTCTATTTTACTAATGTTTCTTTAAATGCTTACAGCTATAGCCTGCTTTATTCAGGTTTTCGAAAATATTTTTCTATTTGTTTGAATAAAATCTGCGTCCGTGGGACAGCGAATCAGTGAAGAAAATAAAGAGCAAAATCGTACTTATCATAGACAAGTGCACCATCCTGACTAAAAATATTTTAAGGACATCACAATCGCTTGCTTCACAATTGATGGATGAATGTGTTAGTTCAAGACTCAAATCTCACTAAAACCAGTTATTTCTATGTATTTTTAGAAAGTATTTTTGAAAAAACAACATATCTCTTCCTGTAGAAAACGTTTTACTTCCTAATTTTTCGTATTTCCTTTATGTATTTAAGTATTTTTCAACTATAATTTTATTCTTTAATCAAAGGAATTTTTCTTAATTAATCAAGGCATTTAGTTTTAATTATTTTTGTCAATATTTTCATACATTTATTAACTGTAATTATAATGCATTTTGAAATACATCAAAAACATTTATTTGTTAAAAACCAGTAAAACATTTAAGTACAAATTTAAAAATATTTTTAACACTCTCTCGGATCTTATATAAGAAATAATATAAGAAAATTATTGGAAAAGTATATATGAAAATTAGTGGAATTAATTTTTTTTTCTATTAACAACAGTATTTTTTTCCCACACATATGATCCAAGAGAGTGTTAAAATATTTTTAAAATTGTACTTAAAATGTTTTTCATGATGTATTTCATGATGTTTTTCATGTATTTCAAAATACATCATAAATACAGTTAACAAATGTATTGAAGACACTGATAAAAAATTAAAACTAAATACTTTGATCAATTAAAAAAAATTCCTTGATTAATGTATTAAATTATACAAGCAAAATACATAAAATAAAATAAGGAGAAAATGATGAACATGTGCAATATCCAAACTAAATTTGTTCTCAAAGATAGTTATCTCTACATATACAGACATCTAGAGAAGAAAATCAGAATAAAATGCATAAAATATCATTCCTACACAAACCACTACGAAATAACAGCAAATCTTTTTTTCACAAATGTAGGATAGAAGAAATCTGAGTGATTCTTATGTACATCACTGTTCAAAGTATTTTTACTCAAAATCGAAGATCACTAATTCAAAAATTTTATAGTTTTCCAATGGGATGTAAAATTTAAAGTGAGATCAGTTTTCAAGTTTCTTCTTTTCTAATAATCCGTGATAAAAATCATAGTAGTTATTACCTAATGATGTATTATCCCAATGCTATTTTACCATAAATTATTCCTTAAATGCTAAGTAATTTCATAGTTTTAAGAAATTATGATATAATGAGCCTACGGATTCTTGACATTTTTAGAGGGTTGACAGATAGATTTCTATGATGAGTTTGTATGTATTAGAGTAAGAGAGGGATTATAATAAATTAGATATTATTGTAAATACAACTGCAAGAATTTGAAAGTCCTACATTGAATCAAATTTCATCTAACAAGAATTTCATATAAGCATCCTTTAGGAGACTTAATACATGTCGAGACTTAATGCTTTTGAGACATTTACAGACTGCATTCAAACTATCGTAAAAAATATTCTAATTTTCGACTTTTTTCTACAAATTCCTTAATAACACTCTAGCTTTAAAAATTATTTATTTTGCCAATTCAAATATTATAATTTTTAAATATAAAAATGTATCTCATATAAAAAAAGAAATTCACTTACCCATTCGATAACTAAGAAAAGATGCTTATTAGAATCTAGATATATTTTTATTTAAAAGGGAAATAAAAATATTTTCTTTATCCTGAAAAGAAATCTATAAAGATATCAGAGTATTTAAAATTTAAAGAAAGTGTAAAAGTAAGAAAAAGAAATATGAAAAAGAGACTTTATCAGGCTATGATTAAAATAAATTGTTTATATGAATAAAATTGATAATTACAAAATATGGAGATAACTTGCTCCTGCTGTATATAATTATTAGCTTCTTATTTACAAATATCAAAGTTTTTTTGCGGGTAAAATGTTTCTTTCTTTTTTCCTTGGTGTATATTTCTTTTTTCCTTGGTTCCTTGGTGTTTCCTTTGAATGTATTACTTTATATAACTAAACTAAATAATTTTCATAAATTCAGATTCTAATTAACAATCTAGGAAATGTTAAACACAGCAGATATTTTTATTTTTTAACTGAATCAGAAATAGATTCCTTTAAGATTATTCAGTACCATTAATACATTTTACATTTACAACAGAAGCGGTAGCTAAGTCGGCAAAGGCAGAGATCTCGTAACTGGAATGTTAGGGGCTCGAGTTTGCCTAAGATCCACCTTGTCTGTGAAAGGGGATGTGACACTTAAAATATGTTCGTGGACACAGTGTCTTCCAAGTTCTGAAACGGTACATCTGAGGGTTGTCAGGGCAAGACTGGAGGTCTTCTGCTTGATATCTGCTTCTGAATTACGACAACCCATACTGAACAAAGTCTTTACCCTAGGGACGTTCTTCAAAAAAGAAAAACGCCCCCCCCCCTTATATTTATTCTAGTAGCTTATTACTCAATTCCTTGGTTTGTTCAAGGGCCATAAATAACAACAGCCCTTATATAATTAAACGTCTCAGAAAGACGATATTCGTCAGAGACTAAAGAATCTAAGATTCTGAGACCTTTATGAAATTTATCAGTCTTTTTCTTATTACTTATGATTTTCTTATTCAAGAAGAACAATTGTAAAACTATGTGAAAAGAAATCTAAGCTAAAAGTTTTAGTAATATAGATCTATGTTTTTTCTTTCTAAGTCAAAATATATATCTAGCCTTACAAAAGTCGAAAACTAATTCAAAAAGACTTCAAAATTGGCTAAAAAGACTTGTAAAATGATTATATATAGTTGAAAGTTTGATGATAAAAAATAAATAAATGCATTAACTAAAAAAAATCTCAATGAAAAATTGTAAGAAACATAAATAAATTATCAGAAATATAATATTTTTAAAAATATAATAGATTTTTCAGTAAAAAAAAAAAATCTGAAATACCCTGTGCATTCAAACTTTATTCTCTTATCTTGGAACGTTTCAAAATTATTATTTCATATTTATGGTGTAAGCATTTTGCCTTTATCCGGAACAAATGGTATCGGAACAAATTTTGCTGAATCATATTTTAAATATTTCTGAAATTCTCTCAATTTTCTTTTAGTATAAATCCATAATATAGGTTTTTCTTAAAAATTCGATTACAGACTCTTTACAGAGAAAGAATAAAATGTACTATAAAATATTCACATATATTTAATATACAATTTCCTTTTGATAGCTTTTTTTAAACGTTTATTAACGCTCTCCGAGTTCAAAACCTCAAACGTACAGAAAAATAAATGAATAAAAACTTAATAATGGCTATAGTAGCTTCAATAAAATTTTTCTTTTTATAGGAAATTCTAAAATCTAATTCTACGTAAGATTAAGAAAACCTTGGAAGAATAATAAAAATTAGTTAAAATACTTTCTTTAATATAGAAAATTTAACAAAAAGGAGCCAATTTTAATTTTTTCTATTTTTCTACATCCAAACCATAAAAGTTAAATTTGTTACTTATAGGAAACTTGAACGAAACTAATTTTATTAATGTCATACATACACTATAATGAATTTTTTTTTGAGTATAACCCAATTATTTCAATTTAAAAAAATAAAAGTGATAAAATTTAATGGTTTCAGATGATAATATTTAAATTGTTAAATGGTCATTTTTATTCATTCATTGAATTAACTGATTTCTAAACATAAAAAATTTGAATTAAATATTAAACTATAATAATTAGATTAAAATTTCAATTTCCAACAGCCCATAGGGAAAAAAGCATTACTTTAAAATGCGCAATACATGAAAAGATTACTTAAAACACTGGTATGGATTAAGCAGAGTTATCAAGATTAGTTCATATATAATTTTTTCTTTCATTTAATTATATGTTTTATCGTCATGATTATCTCTAAATAAAATTTAATTCAAATCTAACCCAAAACAGTAAAATAGTTTAGTTAAATGTAAAATTTCTTTTTTTTATTGGAAAATTTCATTACAGATTTAGCTTTCAAAACTCGAATTTTGAAGTAAAAAAAATAAGAATATTTTGCTTAAGTTAATGGATTTTAAATATTATTCATACCTTATATCCAATGTTTCATGCAAAAAGTTTAAGTTATTTACATACAGCTTATAGATATCAAATTAAAATAATTAGACTAACCACATAACTTCCTATACGCATTTAAGTTATACACAAATTTTGCTGTCCATCATTCAGAAAATATTTTATTTGTATAAGAGATATTTTCTCCAATATTTTATTAACGTGGACATTTATACGGTGTGACTAAGAACATTTACGTTTATAATTTTATATTTGCACTGATGGAACTTCTTTCATGATCAGTTGCAGCAAACTATATTTAAGTAGTTTTCATAACCATAAAGCAAAACACATACTGTTTTTATTCGAGTAACGAACATTCTTTGTACATCTAGCCAGCAAAATATTTAAATCACTTAGGGTAAGTTGTTTCAAATTTTCTAATTTTACTCTCCATAAGTCATTTTACACGCCCACCGTCACATCTGCACTTCACACAAACACTATAATGTTAACTTTTATTAACATCATACTTTTACAATATTCATTCAACAATGATCAAAACTGTATCGAACAATGATGAACATAGATTAATTAATAGCGAGTAGACTTCAAGAACAGCAATCTAATTATAGCTGATAGCGATTTTAATAATAATTATATCAAAACTTTTCGTTCTAGACAGTGTAGATTTCACAACTGTACTTCACACAGACGCTATAATGCTATAATTTTATAACATCATACTTTTCCAATATTAATTCAACAATGATCAAAACTGTATTAAACAATGATGAACATAGATTAATTGACAGTGATAGCAATTTTATTGGTCATTATATTAAAAATTTTCGTTATATATAGGGCAGATTTCAAGCAAAAAAGGAGATGCTCAGAAGCCGTTTAAATATTAGCTTTCAATTTCTATGACTGGTCGACTTTTAGTTCTGTGTGTTACATACTTAGATACACATTCCACAGAGAAAGTAGTCAAACAACATTCAGAGAATGCATGTTCGCATAGTTGTAACGCTTAAACTAGTCAAAACAGATTTAAGTAAGGACAAAAATTTAGTATATCTGTTTAAATCTAGAGATCGAAAGCTATTTAATAATTCTTCTACGTCTAAACAAAAAAAAACATACAATTTGAAATATTTTAGCATTAAAAGTACTTAGCATATAATCCTACTTTAGTGAGTATACTTAGTGAGTAAATTTACTATATATATATATATATATATATATATATATATATATATATATATATATATATATATATATATATGTGTGTATATGTGTGTGTATAAATATATATATATATATATATATATATATTTATATATATATATATATATATATATATATATATATATATATATATATATATATATATATATATATATATATATATATATATATATATATATATAATTATATACAAAGTAAATTTAGACTCACTAGGTATACTCACTGAAGTAGGATTATATGCTAAATAAAATAGCCAAAGAGGCTCTGCAAGATTGATGACCCGATTTACATCAGATTTAGGCATGCAAAATTTGCTGTACAAGCGGCATAACATCAAACAGACATCCTTTAAATCAGAAGCAACGTATGAGATGGTTTCCCAATGTGTAAGGTATGTTGATATGAATTTAAATTATATAAGAAATGATACACGGGATACCATACTTCAAGTGAATACATTCTAGAATGATAAGTGTAGAATCTTTTCTACAAACGCTCGTATTTATACGTCGATCGTCGTTTTCAATAAACGCTCGTCGAATATCTAAAATAAAACTAAAATATGAGTATATAGTTACTTAATCCATACTTAAAAATATCCTAAATTATGTTAAACTTGAAGAGTTATTTCATTTTTCCGATATATAGTTGTATATACTTTTTTCCTATAAAGATGACACACTAAATTATCTTTAAATTATGATAGACTATTAAAAATTCTAGAGTTCATTAGACTTTTAAAATACTAAATTAAGTGCGTCTCCACATCCCTACTTTCTTATAGTAAATACTTCTAATGGTAAGAAGATAACACAATGGCTCTGGTTAGAGCATAGTCTAATGAATATGGTTTTTAATAGATTTAATTTGAGGAATAAATCAATTTTATGAGTTGGTATCAGATTTACATAGGCTTGAATGTGGTTCCGAACCCCATTTTAGACACCTAATTAATGATAAAAAATTTGAATAAAATAAATGTTCACCAAATTTTTATATTAGTGATTCCCTTAACTAACCCAAATCTGATAGTTGACTTCAAATATTTTTTAATTCATGGAGGAGTGACACACAAATTTCTAAAAAATATTAGTGGACTGTTAGTAATAGTATTTTAAAATTTTCAATGCAAGCTCTTAATATATTTTTAAAATAGAGACGTAATTACATGTACAATAAGTTTTATAATAAATTAGTTTCAAAATAAATTAGTTTTGACTAACTTTCCTTTTATATTCATCAAGTTAAATTACTGATTAATTTCTACGATATATTACAGTTAGAAATGTACCTAGTATTTCAAATACTTATAAAATTGGAAATATATTACTAGTTAATTTTGAAAACTGTTTAAAGTATTAAGTAGTAATATCTAAACTTTCTTGTATGCCATTAATTATATCAATTATAAGGTGATTAATACTAAAACATTCTCTATCAGTTTTATATATACTTTACAATTCATTGATATTAAAATATTCAGCAAGTTAAATTGCTGATTAATTCCTATGATATATTACAGAAAGATACCTAGTATTTCAAATACTTATAAAATTGGAAATATATTACTAGTTAATATTTTAAAAACTGTTTAAAGTATAAACTAGTAATATCTAAACTTTCTTTTTAAAAACTGTTTAAAGTATTAACTAGTAATATCTAAACTTTCTTTTATGCCATTAAATATATCAATAAGGGGATGACTACTAAAACACTGTATTTCACTCTTATATATATACTTTACAATTTCATTGAGATTAAAATATTCAGGAAGTTAAATTGCTTATTAATTTCTATGATATATTACAGTTAGATATATACCTAGTATTTCAAATACTTATAAAATTGGAACTATATTTCTAGTTAACATTTTAAAAACTGTTTAAAGTATTAACTAGTAATATATATACTTTTTTCGTATGCCATTAATTATATCAATTATAAGGTGATTAATACTAAAATACTCTTTTTTTAGTGTTATATATACTTTACAATTCATTGACATTAAAATATTCAGGAAGTTAAATTGCTTATTAATTTTATGATATATTACAGTTAGATATATACCTAGTATTTCAAATACTTATAAAATTGGAAATATACTACTAGTTAAAATTATAAAATCTGTTTAAAGTATAAACTAGTAATATCTAAACTTTCTTTTTAAAAACTATTTAAAGTGTTAACTAGTAATTTCTAAACATTCTTTTATGCCATTAACTATATCAATTATAAGGGGATTAATACAAAAACACTCTCTTTCATTCTTATTTATACTTCCCAATTCATTGAGATTAAAATATTGAAAATTCAGGCAAATTTTGCTCAACTGATTACTGTAGCCTTAAATTTCATTGATAAACAAATAAATGTTTTTAAAACTGTTTGTTAACATTAACTTTATGTAAAACAATCTCTATCGGAACATCATGTGTATATAAACGGAGTCTAAACCATTGGATAGGTAATAGATATTTGTAGTATCAAATTTACCCTTCTGGACAAAGATTAATTTCATAAATTTCTTTCAAGCACTTAATTACTACCCCAAAACTTCAGTCTGCTTTCTGCCTTTAAAGCCGAAATTTATTAAAATAAAGAGAGACAAAAAGTAATGATGAATCCCTCTTGATGTACGTGACTTTTGAGGAATGAAGTTAAGATAAACTAGGCTATTCGAAAATTTTCCTCAATGGTTAAAAGCGGAAACGAAATACCTCTTCTAGTCTAAAAGGAAATTGCTTAAAAATACGTGTGGTCAGTAAAAGTTTTCTAAATTCTCTCTTAATACTTTATTCTTTACTTCCTAAACTTTCCATAAATAGAATTTTCAACGCGATGGACAGTATCTAATGATATTTTGATTGTTTTCTTGTGGTAGATCTTTACGTCTCTACATTTTAAAGGCAAAATCGATACGAATGATAGTGAAAATAGTATTTTAGAGATATGACTGATGATTTCCTCCTTTAAGAAGTTTACTTTTTTAAGTAAAAGTACGTTTTTATTCTACTCTGGGGATCAATCATGCATTTTTAACTTTATTTTTATTTTTAAAGGTTTGACTTTCAATATTTTTAAAGTGATTGGGTTCTTTTATGATAACTTGCCTAGTACGATTATATGTTTTGTGCTAAAACAATTAATCATTTCCATTTGAAGAAGTATTGAAAACGTTCATGAATTCTTACCAGCAGGTAATATATCTTTCCTCACTAATAATAAAATGTCCATTACAAATAATTGACAGAGAGTGAGAATGATGAGGAGGTTTAAGTGAAAGCCAATTAAACTCCTTCAATTCATCTCTAACTTAGATTGATGTAATAATTATGGTTACGGGTTCAGAAACACTTATCCATTAATTTAACTCACTTTCCAAATATGGAAATATGTGATTCCCATATTTGGAAATCACATTCCCATTTGAATAAGTATTGAAAACGTTCATGAATTCTTACCGGCAGGTAATATATCTTTCTCTCACTAATAATAAAATGTCCATTACAAATAATTGACAGAGAGTGAGAATGATGAGGAGGTTTAAGTGAAAGTCAATTAAACTCCTCCAATTCATCTCTAACTTAGATTGATGTACTAATTATGGTTACAGGTTCAGAAACACTTATCCATTAATTTAACTCACATTTGAAAGATAGAAATATGTGATTGCATATTTAATTTTAACAAAGAACTAAATTTGACTCAGTTATCCATTAACAACGGAAATCTCCCGTTGTTTTTCTACTATTTTTCTTGTGATTTTGTCAGTTTTAAATTATATGTTTCTTACGTTCGTGACGTAAATATAATAATACGAGAATAATATTAAAATATCCCTAAAAATGTTAATTAGTTTTAAAACCTCACACACATATACATGTGATCATATGTGTTCATATGTATGCGTGTGTGTGTGTACGTGTAATACCAAAATCTAATGCGAGAATTAAAAAAAATAAAATTGATGAAAGTAAAATTTTATTTTCCCTGTTAATTCAGTATAGAAGAAACATTTGTAGTCGAAAAATGATCAAATGTATTTTAATAATATTTTAATTAGTCTTTGGGTTTCTCAGGATGACGTCTCTGTGTCTGCATGTGATTTAGCACAGAGGTAAAAGGTGCAAAATCCATAATTTTATTATATAGAAAGCCTACGTGGGGGAATATTCTCAAGCTTTTTATGCTTCTACATGGCTGCAATGTTGTAGCAAAACGGTGAAAATGTGTGAAAAGGTTAAGAACCATGGTTAAATTGTAATTTTTCAAATAATTATTTTGTGTTAACCTTTCCCGAAAAAAATATGATACGGCAACACAAGTTCAATAATTTCTCTTGGATTTACTATTTAATTTAAACCTTGAAAGTTGTACAAAAACACTCGGACACGACTTCGTCCAAATTTTATTATTTCTTAGTAATAGAATCACAGGTTGCCACTTTCTCGTAGTGACAATGGCAGGATAATAGACGCATGTATCTCATCCTGTTACTCAAAACAAATTAAAGATGAATCAAGTTAGATCAATTGTGTTTGAATTGTAAATTGAAAATCTGTTATTTATTAACAACGGGAATCCCACGTTTCTACTATTTTTCTTGTGATTTTGTCAATTTTAAATTATATCATGTTTCTTACGCTCTCTTTTCGTAATTATAATAATACGAGAATAATATAAAAATATACCCAAAAATGTTTATTAGTTATAAAACCTAACAAACATGTAACCATACACACATACACGTAATTATATGTGTTTATATGTAAGATGTGTGTATGTGCGTGTAATACCAAAATCTAATCTGAGAATGTGTCAAAATCAAAATTTCAATTTCCCTGTTAATTCAGTATAGAAGAAATATTCATAACCGAAAAATGGTAAAATGTATTTTAACAACATTTTAATTAATCTTTGGGTTTCTCAGGATGACGTCTCTGGCTTTGCACGTGATTTAGCACAGCGGTAAAAGCTGCAAAATCCATAATTTTATTATATAGAAATCCTGAGTAGAGGAATATTCTCAAGCTTTTTATGCTTTTACATAGCTGCAATGTTGTAGCAAAACGCTGAGAATGAGTGAAAAGGTTAAAAGCCATGATTAAATTGTAATTTATGAAGTAATTAATTTGTGTTAACTTTTTCAAAAAAAAAATCATGATACGACAACACTAATTCGATAATTCCTCATGGATTTACTATTTAATTTAAACCTTGAAAGTTGTACAAGAAACACTCGGACGACTTCGTTCAAATTTTATTTTATAGTAATGTGTATGAATTATAGGTTGCCACTTTCTCGTAGTGACAATGCAAGGATAATAGACGTATGTATCTCAGCCTGTTACTCAAAGGAAGTTAAAGATGATTCAAGTTAGATTAATTGTGTTTGAATTGTAAATTGAAAATCTGTTATTCATTAACAACGGAAATCCCAAGTTGTTTTTCTACTATTTTTCTTGTGATTTTGTCAATTTTAAATTATATCATGTTTCTTATGCTCTCGACGTAATTATAATAATACGAGAGTAATATAAAAATATACCCAAAAATATTAATTAGTTATACAACCTAACAAACATGTACCCATACACACATACACGTAATTATGTGTTTATATGTAAGATGTGTGTGTATGTGCGTGTAATACCAAAATATAATGCGAGAATGTGTCAAAATCAAAATTTTAGTTTCCCTGTTAATTCAGTATAGAAGAAATATTCGTAACCGAAAAATGGTAAAATGTATTTTAACAACATTTTAATTAATCTTTGGGTTTCTCAGGATGACGTCTCTGGGTTTGCACGTGATTTAGCACAGAGGTAAAAGCTGCAAAATACATGATTTTATCATATAGAATGCCTGAATTGGGGAATATTCTCTATATTTTCTTACTTGTAAATGGCTGCAATGTTCAGTAGCAAAACGCTGAGAATGTGTGAAGAGTTTAAAATTCATGCTCAAATTGTAATTTATATGGGAATTATTTTGTGTTAACTTTTCCAGAAATAAATATGAAATGACAACACAAGTTCTATAATTCCTCTCGGATTTACTATTTAATTTAGACCTTGAAAGTTGTACGAAATACACTCGGACAACATAGATCAAATTTTATTATTTCTTAGTAAAATGTATGTAATTATAGGTTGCAATTTTCTCGTAGTAACAATACCAGAATAACACACGCATGTATATCAATCTGTTATTGAAAAGGCCTTAAAGATGAATCATGATAGATTAATTGTGTTTGAATTGTAAATTGAAAATTTGTTCGAATTGAAAACCTGTCATCATTCTCGCTTGTTCTTCTTTATTTAAAATGCACACTTCATTATTACCATAGAATTAGTTAATCATCTGTTAGAGAACATTGATGAAAGTTTCCATTACTTCATGACTATAGTAAATTACTTTATAATACATATAATGTTGTTTTTGTTGTTTCTCATGCCACTTGGATAAACCAAGCACTACTTGATTCATACGTTACTTGTATTAAGGCAAAGGGGTACGCCTTTCGTTTAATAAACATCACTAATGTGAAAGTACGACTTTTGCTCAATTGGTTCCTCGTAATTTAGAAACAGGGACCAGGTAGAAGACCCATAGTTTGGGTCTGTCACCCCCAGATGTATTGTTTGAGAACTTGGACAACATTGTGACCACAAGCCTTTTCTAAGTGCCCCAGTCAACTTTAACGAACATGGCGTATCTTAGGCCGGTTCCCAACCTCCTAGATATGCGATCGTTGCCTTTGCAGACTTAGCTACCGCGGCTCCATATCGTAGATATGTTATGAAATGTATTTTAACATGCATGTATTAGTATTTAGAATTACAAATTCAGTCCTTTCAGAAAAATACTCTTAGCATATGAAATTTGTTATAAAGATTAACCCCTTCCGGTAAAATGACGAGTCTAGCTCGTCATTAGTTTTTCATTCCATACCGCACAATGACGAGCTACACTCGTCATGCGATTAAAGTTACTGTTAAATATGATAATTAATTTAGTTTAAAATTTCTAGTGTACTGAATTTGGCAACACTTTTATCACTTGTGAAAATCGCAAGTCACTATTGCATATTGTTTACTTAGAATTTCTTGGTACAAGTCATTGCCAAATTAATGTGTCAGAATAAAAGAAAACCTACTAAGAAATGCCGTGTGTGTTACAAGAATCAAATTAAAAGTGAGACTACTTGGCGGTGTAAACAATTAAGAATTCCTTTGCACTTTGTTTTGAAAAGTACCACTAGCTTGAAGACTATTATATGTATACCTTATTAATGTTTTGCTTTGATATTTTCTTAATTTTACTGTTTCTGATATTATTTAACACTATGTAAAAAGTGGATTTTAATTAAGAATATGTAAGAATTGTAAAATGAAACAAGTTTTTTAAATAAAAATTAAATGGTTATTTCATGCACAGTTTTTCATTATTAAATCATACCGGAAGGGGTTAAAAGTCGTGTAAGAAATTCTGAGAAATTATAAGCATTTATTGTTTAGGGACCCCTAAGGAGAAGGTATATATAACGAAATGGCACAAGCGTAACGGTCAAGCTCTCACATATATGTAACTGTGAGTTATGGGGGCAGGGGGCTAAAAAGTTTTGTCAGATTTCACAAAAGAGAATATTTTAATGAGCCCACCTGCACGCCCGAAGGGGGTGCAGATGTGGGGAAATTTCACTAATAAGCGATTGGCAAAGAAAAAAAGGGGCTTTAAAACCGAGGTGATGAGTTGGGAAAGGGAGTGAAGAAAGAGTCAGGGATTCAAGAGTAGCTGAACATCGAAATCCCAATCCCTGAGCGCCAGCACGGCCGTCCCATGATCCCGAACGCCTGGACTGAGACACCGCATGAGGAAAGTCCCTGCCTGATCCCCTATACTGACTGGAGGACTGACATACCGCGTAAGAAAAGCCCCTGCCTGCTTCCCTGTACCTCTACTGCAAGTAAAACTGATTTAACATATTCATGAAGGTTGTTTAGGCCTCATATTTTGATTAAGGAATAACTCATAGCTAAAGAGAATTGTAATAAATATGAATATAAAACATAAATAATTGCTGGTTATGTTATATGGTAATCAAGGATGTCGATTTGTAAATAGTGTACAGAACAAATGTCTTAATATAAATATAAGGTATCATATTTTTACTGTGATTCCCCTTTGTAAAGAAACACTGGTGTTAATGTTGTAAGCACATTGCAACAGGTTCTAAAGTCTATATTATAGAAGTAAGATTTCTAACAGAATTTAAAGAAAGACAAAAACTTAAATTAACATAAAATCATAGTAAAATTCTATTTTAAAAACAGAAGCCTATATCATATCAATTGAACTGTACATTAGGACAAAGACTTATCGAAGTATTGCAAACTTTTTCATATTTCCATAATATTTATCTCAAGTTATTCTAATACTGACAGACAGGCTTTCCTCATGTACATTACGTCGAAATGTTACAGTTACGATTTCCTATTCATTTCTCTCAAGATGCTATCTTTCCCATTTGAATAAATGTAACCCTCATTCCTCTTTAACCCATTTGCTCATTTTATTTTTCGTTACGATGCAATAAAAGTAAGCGTCACTTAAATTGCTCTTTTTATGCTCGAGATCGTCATCCGAGCTCTGCAATATAATCACCGTCACTGAACACATATTTTTGAATAAGTCTACCATACGTTCAAAAAATATCCCAATAATTTATTAACATTTTTTCTCCATATTTTTGAAGAAACATTATATATCATAACAAATTATTTATGGATAATTTAGGATGCTATAAATTATTTACCGATACCGTAATAAATTATTTACCAATAAAATCTGGTTGTGTTATACACAATTTTCAATGTTTTACAAATTACAACATGATTTTAACGGATATTGCAATGTGCTTTTACTTATTGTTACTAAAGGAAGCATTTCAATCGAAAAAACTTTCTGTCTACGGATTGCAAAGGAAATTTTATTTAGGCCACGAGGGAATCTGTTTCGATTAGTCTTGTAATTACGTTTTCATGTACTTAAAAAATTGTAAGTTTAAAATTTCTTGCACCCATTTTTGAATGATTCCTGATTAATTCCGATGTGCAACTTGTACAACGTACTTAAGTACGTATCTTGCATAATTTAAAAGTTTTTAGCAGTATAACTTTGAAAGTCATCCAAATGTCGCCATGAATAACCAGGGATATGTAAAATAAAAAGATATACATACATGCACACTTACTGAGTATTATATATATATATATATATATATATATATATATATATATGCGTGTGTGTGTATTATCTATTGTTTGACACATCACTCCCGAATTATAACTTAAGGAAACTAAATATCTAACGGAATGTCTATGGAAACGCCTATAAATAGTCTCATTACTAATAAACATATATCTAATAACCTCATACAGTTTGTTTCTGTAAAATAATCTGCAGTTCATACAAGAATATTACAAAAAATTAATGTTAGTATGTTCGGCAACAATTTAATTAAGTTATTTTTTTTAAATACAGCTGTCAATATAGATAGATATTTTTATGCCGAACATGACTGCGAAGCTGTTACTTATTTAGAACCATCTGGTTAGCACGTGCGGCTTAATAAATATTATGGACGCGAGTAACACTGACCCCACTCACTCCTTACAATTTAATAGAAGCGACCAAGTACCAAGGTATGTCCTGACACATCCAGTGGTATCGTATTTTCAAGGTGTCTTGAACAAGAACCTATTTTACGTGTTACAGACACATATAATGAATACTGTGCATCTTTCATCTTCATTTTGTATATTAGCAGTTCAACCTTCGATTAATTAGCATTATATATAATGAATAATTTTAATATAATGGATATTAAATCTACAGGGCATAACCCAAGAACAGTTAGCTGTGGCTATTTGAATTTTTTATTTAGAAATAATGAAACATCTGGTTGTGCACCCTGATTTATGATTCCCGCTAACGAAAAAGACTTAATATCAAACCATCATAGAACATCTGTACATATTTGCTTTTCAAAAATTTGGAATAATCGTTTTTAATTGCATTTTAATAAATTAATTAAATTACTTACACAGAAACCCAGATTTGTTATTTGCATCGTAAAATTTTTAACTTTTCTGCCTTGTGGAGATGGGGTGCTCACACAAGTCCGAGGTTTAATCCCAGGTTAGACAAGGTTGCCTCATCCTTTCATCCCTTCAGTGGATAGACAAATTGCGAACCACTTTTAGAACTTCTCCCGTACCGAACCTTTATCTAATTTGTCATGAGGCATCGCTACATCACATCCGCAATAAAATTTCTCTCAGCACTTACTTCCTTTTAATCTCTTATATCTCACATCCGTTAAGAAACATGCTTTTAGATAACCAATAACCATCTGGGTCATTTTTATTGTCACAGTCCATCTTGTATCCCTTCGTTTGATTTTAGAATTAGCTGAAGTCTCGAGAACACACAAATTACCAACATCAATACTTTATCTTTTCTTCTATTTAATACTCCGCCCTCGGAAAAACACATCTCATATCTGCAACCATTTAAGGGTTTCAGTAAAGGCAGCATTGACTCATATATTTACAACCCACTTTTTTATACCAAAAAAAAACTTATATCCGAGCTATGATGCTGTTTACACCGACTACTCTAGATACGACAACTACGTTGACTTAGCATATTGGAGTAACTCTGGCACATGTAGTTATAGTCTTCCCTCCTTTTGATCCATCTTTATAATTGCCGTTCGGGAGGCCTCAAAACACATCTTCACTAGCAATAATATGTACTGTATAATTTATCCTTATTCCCTAAGGGCTTTAGAAAGTATCAAACCAGGCACCAATTCTTACAGCTATATTTCGTTTGTTGTAAAATTACATAAAAACTTTCACGGTTCGGTTTTCCCCTTTTATTCTGTTGGATTGCCAGTCACGTGAGGATCCCGGGCATTGAAAAGGTTGACAATCTGGCCAGACATGCAAAATTCTCTTACCCTGGATCCATTCCCTATAAAGATATAATAAGGTTATTCCTTCGGTCAGCAATAACCTCTAGAAAGAAGACTGGAACTTTGAAACGGGTAACAAACTTCATTTTGTTAAGACATCTATTACCTTCTGGCCACCATTCCCTAATCGCAAATTAGATGTAATAATAACTTATCTTCGTATCGGTCATAGTAGACTGACACATAAACATTTACTACTGTCTGAGACTACTCCAAAATGTTCCTTTTGTCATACCCATCTCACTGTTCATCTTATTTATTTTAGATCCCTGTAATGCTTTAAAAAGTTTTTATTATATTTATTTTAAAACTTTCCATTGTGATTTGAACGAACTTTTAGGCTAAACTACTGCAAAGTGAAGATATCACTCGAACGGATTGTTCAGCGTACTCCCCTGATTTAAATCCCATTGAACATGTGTTAAGGACAAAAGCTTTAGGAAGTCTCATTGCAGTACGATTCCATCCTCCGGAGAACACCCAAGATCTCAAACGGATGCTGATTGTGGATGGGCACTCCTACAGTACGAAATGGTGGACCAGCTGGTTCTGAGTATGCGGAGATGGTGCGAAGAAACCATTGCAGTCAGGGAAGGGTATATCCCATATTAAGGAACATATGCTTGTTGTTCTTCCTCTTTGATAGGAAATCATGAATCACGGTACTATGCGTTCAATAAAGCTTGTTTTTGTTTGTTTCCACACCTTATGAATTGCATCCTTTTACAAAACCGATGTTTTCGTCAATCTTTAAGTACATAATACACTCCCTCATTTCTGAATTTCATGTCTTTCAGATGATGTCTCGTGGAGTTATGGCAAAAAAAAAAAACACCTGTTGCTTAAGTTTTGCATACCAGTGTATCATCGCTTCTTTGCCAGCCTCCTTCCTACCTAGGGAAAGATTGTTTTAAAAGTAAAAAAAAATTTCTCATAGTGCAGGAAAACATCTATGCGTAGTCAGCGAGTGTCGATAGGAGAAATAAAGAGCCCAAACTGGGAAAACGAAGAAGATGGGCAGCATCACTATAAATTTAAAATTAAGGTACAAGATTTCTATTAATACTTTTACTATATAAATAATAATGGGCGAGCTAGAAAAAAGTTCCCTGCAGACCGCATGCGGAATTGAGTGTAATATCCTTGGTATACGGCAAAGCATAGAAAAAATTTAAAACTCACTGATTGTTCAATACTTACTTTCGACCATTCGATTAATGTTTTTTCCTTTTAGGAAATTGCACCTCTCGAAGTTAAATGTAAGAAGTATGTCGATTTTCTCTTACTGTTTCTTTTAGAGTCTATTATTTGGATCTCCTAAATTTGTTGAAATGAGATTTTCAGATTGTTTTTGTAAGAAATAAGAAATTCTTTGATATATTTTTGTACCACGAGTCATATATATATCTCGAAAGTAGACAATTTATTTTTAAACTTATTGCATTTTTAACACTTAATACTTAATTTTTAATACTTAATACTTAATTGTCTAAATACTTAATTTTTAAGTCTTATAATATGACTAAAAAATTCAAATTTCATTGTTTGCTTTTAAAGTTTTACAGAATTCATTAATAACAGTAAAAATCGGGAGAAACATATATTGTTGAACTGCAAATTTAAACGTTTAGAAATAAAATGTACTGATAGTCTCATTGTTTAGCAATATATCTGTTTAGACGTATTTAACTATCCCACTTAATTATTCATACATTGTATTTTACAAAAAATGATAGCATCTTATTATTGTTCACACAATTAAATGCGTACTTTTTTAAAGCTTAATTGTATACGTCGAAAATTTTTAGACTATTTTGACGTACTCTTGAGGATTTGCAGCATAAAAGCATAAATTAATAGTTGCAAAGGGTTGTAAATACATTGCCATTTGAGGGTTTCAGATTATTTCAGAATATATCACTTTAGGAATATTTAATCACTACGCTCCAAACATACTACACAAAATTCAATTTATAAAAATATACAAGTTTTCTTTAATATATATATGCATTTAATTGTCCAAATATGTATTGTTTTAAAAAATGCGTTTAAATATTTTTATTATATTTTCTTTACGTGATTTTCAAGTGTTGAAATACACTAATAGTTCCAAAAATATTGGAGCTAATTATAAAGTTTGTCTAAATGCATAGTTTTATTAGAAGAAATTAAATAAATTTACAGGGAGATAAGAGGGTTTTTTTATAAGCAAAAATTAGTAATTGTCGTAATAAAAATGAATAGTTAAATGAAATTTTTATTTTCTAGACTAGCATATAGCCCGTGAATCGAATTGTATCGAAAATTTATCGTAATTGTGAATCGAAATAATCGTAAATGTGATGTAAAAATTATCGTAATTGTGAATCGAATTGTATCTAAAAAAACAGAACACACTGATTTACTAAAGAGACCTAATGGATGAAAATATGTTCTTTAGAGAAATTATTCCACTTAAAATAGAATTTAAATATAGTAACTTATTTTACTGAACTCCTGGACTAAACGGAACTCCCGGATAAATGGAATTTCTTTGAGCTAATTTAGTGTTTAATATTTGATCAACATTTGTACAATAATCTGTGGCAGAACTAAATATTTAATCACACTCCGGTTACTTTTAATGACAGAAAATTTATGTTTTATCAAAGCCAGTTTCGAATATATCAAATGCCTAAGATTCTCTGAGAGATTAACACTTCATGTGGGGACAACGTATTTTTAAGTTTTTTGCAGTCTGTCACTGAAGCGCAGGCCACTTAAAAATACGTATTTAGTAGATTTGTGTTGGATACCCGCTAATCACCATAAATCTATTAAATACGTATAATTATATGTATGTGTGACATTATATGGGTGTTGTTTGCATTGCTATGCAACGCTTTGCATTTTTCTTTCCACAAGTTATGATTGTCGAATTACTCGGTCTTTTGTTGCGTTATTTTGTCTTTAATCGAACTCCTAATCGTGTCGTACTCCTAATCCTAAGGTACAAATCGTGTTTTGTCAATTTGAAGCTTGGTTTTTTTTTATTGTTGAATACAAATTGATAAAATGAGCCATTGTGACAAAGATAGTGATGAAGACATATGCGCTGACAGATTATCGGACTGTATTTTTAAAAATCGTTTATTTTTGTGATTTCGTAAAAATATTGTTTTTGTTTTGTTAAAAAATCATAGCGTATATATTAAAGTACAAAATAAAAAAATTTCGTTCATAGAAACAAAGCACTTTTCGATTTACTACGATTTTTTTAATAACTAAACTTTCGCGCGATTCATGAAAAAACGCCCGCTGCAATCATAAGTTGGCGATAAAGTATGCCAAAAGTTAATAAAACAACTGAACTTCATGTTATATGGATGCAAATATTTGTTACTTTCCACGTGAAATTCAAAAGAATAAGTGAAAACACTATTTCTCTGAAACAATTTGAAAAAAGATAAAATTCAAGCTGATCAAGAAATCTAATGATTTTTTGCATTCTTGTACTATTAGTATTTTACAATCGATTATCTGAAATTTAATAGCATTCTTGTACTATTAAATTTCAGATAATCGACTGTAATAAAATGAAGCATTAACGATACTAAAAATATTTTCTAAAAAAATTAAACTACAAAAAATTGATTAGATGAATTGAATCCAAAATAAAATATTCAAAGCATTCTGTAAAATTATCGAGTCAAATAAATTTCTTGTATTAACTAAAAAATAATATGTTCGCCCTGAAGCAACTTAAAAACGAATAAAAATTACCGCTTTATTAACAAGTTTCAAATGATATGAATTTATAACGTTCTTAGGTTTAGAAGAAAACTAAGAAAGATTAGTAAAATATTAATTTTTATTTGATGTGACTTAAAAAGAAATAAATAAAAATATAATTTTATCTAAAAGGCACTAATGAATGCAAACAATTTTATGCTTTTATAGATATCAACTGGATTAGGTTTGGAGAATTATCATTTATATGACGAACATTTCTAGCAATATTTATTTCATTATTCATCAAACTAGCATATAGTCCATCATACGGCAGGATCAGTAAAATTTTTAATTTTCCAGAATTGTAAATGACCCTATGAGGCAGGTAAAAAAATGATTTGTTTTTTGTCTGAGAATTATATTTCAATAAAAAATAATCGATAATTGAAATTAAAATTATCACATATGTACCTAATGTATTATTAAGACAAATATAAAATACAATTATTTATGTAATATCCCAGTTCATTGAGTTTCGAAATATCTAAGTTCAGAGATAAAACTTATGAAAATGATGCAGACGATATTTAAATAATTTAAAATAAGTAATGATTAAATGAGATGGTTATAGGAATGACGTCATAATGCTAGAAAAAATATTTTTACATGATTCTTATGTGATAAATTGATGAATGTAATCACCTACTGTTAACCGGGGAAAATAGGGCTAGAAATTATGCCATTAAGCGCTCGAAAAAATGGGAAGGATTGGATTCCGAACGTTTTAAAGACGACATTACTTTTCGCTCTGTTATGAATCATATTTATATCAATTTATTTTAGAATCGGATGGATAATTTAGGAGAAGATAAACTTTACTTGCTTTGAATTTTGCTAACTCTATCTCATCAAGAATCCAATATGGATACCTCTATCCATTCCAGGTCCAACCGCTTCATAAATTGGAGGACATACGAAGAGCTAACTTAGGCTGTTATTATAAAGGAGATTATATATAAACAATATAAAATTTTTGAGTGGATTAAATATTTTAAAATTTCATTATTTTCAAAAAACATTTTTTTTTAGTTCAGAGTAGTTAAAATAGTAAAAACGCAACGCAGAATAAACATAAAATACTCAAGTTAATTAGTAGAAAATGTAATTAAAAGCTCATTAGGTAAGAACCACTTGTTTGAAGCAGAGAGTGGAGAGGATATTTAGTATCTTCTGTTTTTCTTTAAACATGTTGGCTTTCTTTCTAGATAGAATATAAGAAACAATATAATAAACAAAGAGGTAAAGTTCAGATAATAAAAAAGGAGATTGTTAAATATTGGAAATTTATGGAACTATGATGAATTATGAGCTACCTCTG
The DNA here is from genome assembly GCA_032207245.1 of Pardosa pseudoannulata. Taxonomy (NCBI): domain Eukaryota; kingdom Metazoa; phylum Arthropoda; class Arachnida; order Araneae; family Lycosidae; genus Pardosa; species Pardosa pseudoannulata. Next base: position 114,209,692 of record CM063511.1, read on the forward strand.
TTCTTATGTATAAAATTAATGTAGTGTGATCAGAAAAGATAATGACAGCATACCAAAGAATTTCTAATATTCTTTAAAATAAATTTCAGTCAATGTAAAAAGGAAAATGAACATAAATTGTTATTTTCTAGACTAGCATATATAGCCCGTCATATGGCGGGATAATTAAAATTTTTAATTTTCCAGAATTGTAAAGTAGCACCTATGAGGCAGGTAAAAAATGGTTTGTTTTTGGCTGAGATTTATCTTGTAACAAAAAATTATTGATGATTAATTTAAAATTCTGACATATGTTCCTAATCCGTTATTTAAGCTAAATATAAAAGACAATTATTTACGCCATATCGCAGTTAAGTGATAAAACGTACGATAATAATGCATACAATATTTAAATAATTTTAAATAAGAAATTATTAAAGAAGATGGTTAAAGGAATGACGCCATAATGCTAAAAAAATGTTTTTTTACCTATTTATTATGGGATAAATTGATACATTTAATCACCTGCTCTTAATCGGGGAAAATAAGGCTTGAAATAAGGGCATTAGACGCTCGAAAAGGGGGGGAAGGGGTGGATTTCGAACGTTTTAAAGAAGACAGCATTCTCAGCTGCGATATGAAGCATATTTATACCAATTTATTTTAGAATAGGATCGATAAAGATAAATTTTACTCACTTTGAATTTTGCTAACCCTAACTCATTAAGAATTCACTATGGTCATTACAAATTATATATTATTTTCTGAGGTATTAGTTATGGAGATATAAGTATTAATGGATAAAACTATTAATGCAGTATATCTTGATATATCTTACTTAGCACGTTCAGTGGAATTATATTTGGAAGATAATATTATTATTATTTGATATTTTATGAAGTATTATGTGTGGAAATGAAAGAGTTAACGTGTAAAACTATTAATGTAGAATTTTGTATATGTACCTAGTATAATATAATGAAACTTGACAGATAATTATGAAATCCTCTGATCGCATTAAAAAAGTCAAAAATATGGTCATTACAAATTATACATTATTTTATGAGGTATTAGTTATGGAAATATATGTATTAATACATAAAACTATTAATGCAGTATATCTGGATATATTGTACTTACCACGTTCAGTGGAATTATATTTGGAAGATAATATTATTATTATTTAATATTTTATGAAGTATTGTGGGTGGAAATGAAACAGTTAACGTGTAAAAGTATTAATGCAGACTTTTTTATTTTTACCTAGTATAATATAATGATACTTGACAGATAATTATGAAATCCTTTGATCGCATTAAAAAAGGTAAAAAATATGGTCATTACAATTTATACATTATTTTATGAGGTATTAGTTATTAAAATATAAGTATTAATGCATAAAACTATTAATGCAGTATATCTTGATATATCGTACTTACCACGTTCAGTGGAATTATATTTGGAAGATAATATTATTATTATTTGATATTTTATGAAGTATTATGTGTGGAAATAAAAGAGTTAACGTTTAAAATTATTAATGCAGACTTTTTATATATACCTAGCATAATATAATGATACTTGACAGATAATTATGAAATCATCTCATAGCATTAAAAAAAGTGGCAGAAAAGTATAAAAGATGAATTTAAATTCACTCACTGCACGGATATACCTTATATGATACATTGATTGTAAGATGAACATAAAGTGAGATAAAAATAAGTTAAAGAATATTTATACTATTTCAAGAGAGGAGAATCATCTTTTATAAATTGTTTGTTATTTATGAAGCCAATCGTTTTCTTATTTACGGCAAAATTATTCTTCCTTTCAAAAAAAAAACTAACACTAGTGGTAGCCGCAGGGTATTGTCCATAAACAGGTGTAGAACGAGAATGTTACTAATACCATATCTACTTTATTAATCCCACAAAAAGCAATGTTTTTATTTGTAAAATAGTCAAGCTCTCTTTGAAAAATAGATTTGAAATGTGTATTAAAACCCATAATTATTTACAATCAGTGCTATAATTCCTTCATTATTAAATTCATTACTAAATATTATATTTATCAATATTCAAAGCTAATAAAACAAATATATAAAAAAGCAAACATATAGAGTTTGACAATATGATAATTGTAAAGCAATATGTTTTCTAAAATCTCCCATTTTTCTGCTATTCAAATCCCAATGGTGAAAATCAGAGTTATACAAATGCATCGTGTGGAATAAGGTAGAGAAATTAAAACTCGTTTCCTAACTGAATACAATGCAACCCGTCGTATTTTACGCAAACAATGCTGCCAGTTTAAAAATGATTTTAATTTATAGTTGTACATGAGTGTGGCCTATTTTATCTAAAACTTATAGCATGACATTGCAATTAAATTCACATATATCATTGTATGAGTTTGAAAGTCAGAAAACATAGAAATAAAAAAGAGCTGAGTGATAATTTTTTACTCAATATTACTTATGGATAAAAAAATATATATGTTTCAAACCTGGCTCTTCGATGTTTCTATTGGTGATCTTTCAAAATACTTATGAGCCAAAAACATTTTTTTTTCAGCAGGAAACACCTCTTTCTTAATGGAATACATCAATATCGTCTGAAAAATTCCGATAAACAGAAAATAAATCAAATTTATCTTTTAAGATATATGTTTTAACTCATTTTTAAGTTACTCTGTTCAAAAGATTTCAAACCCTCTTATGCTAATCATTTGTCTCCACACTATGACGTGAAGAACACATATTCTATTTTATTATTTTATATAAAAAAACTTTATGTTTAGAGAAAGGAAAGTTTATAATTTGAAGCTTATTAACAGTTCCGAGCTGTTTCCATAGAGAAAGATTTTGGGTAGTAAAATCTTTATTGTCAATCATAGTAAGAATTTACATTCAGTTTTATTAATTGCTTTGAGATAATAATTATTTAAAATAAATTCTTTATTATTAAAATAGTAAGAGTAAATAATTTTCAGAAAATATTTCTATTAGAATATTTTTAGAAAAACTTCTGGAGAGTTGAATTACGTAAAGTAAATTATATATTTTACTGAAAATAAGAGTTCATAATTCGTTTGAAATGTTTGTTCAAACTTTCAAATATTTCTTTAGACGGATATGATTAATCGCTCTAGCAGAGAATGAAATATAACTTTGAAGGTGACTAAAATATAATCCCATCTCTTTACAGAAAAAAAAGGAAGTAATACTTCTTTGGATAAAAAAATAATCTGAAAAGGAAAAAAACTAAGCTAAAAATAATCTAAAAAAATGTATGATAGATCTCTAGAATAGAGTAAAAACATATTTTTATTTGAAACGTAAATTTCTCAATAATCTTCATTTATAACTCCTAAATACCATATTCCTAATTTTATTTTTTATTCTAATTTAGTAAGCATAAAAGCAAAATAACGCATTTCAAAATTTTATTTTGGACATGTAAGATTCTTTACTTGCTTTTTCTTTTTTCTATCACATATATTAGAAACGATTTGTAACAGTTTTAAACTAACAATAAATTTTAGCTACTACTTAACTTTATTTAACTACTAACCAAAAATTCAATGTGTTGTTAGCAATGAGTTTAAATGAATAAAATTCATTACTTAATACAGTACTAATTAACAATTGTTTCAGTAACTTCACAAAATGGCTCTTATAAAATAGATAAATAGTGATTTATTAGATTATTGTATTTTATATTTTGAAAGTAAGTTTCAGTGTAAAGATTGCAATATATCTAGTTCATTTCATAACTTTCATAAACATTTTTTACCCTTTATAGATAAGGGGAAGCCCTGAGTTAAGGAATTTACATGCATCTTGAATAGGTGCATTCATAAATTTGAATTTAAAACTTCTAAAAGTATATTTAAGGTAAAAAAATTTGACTTTGTTGAGTGTGTGGTATGCACACATTACATAATATTAAAATAGTAACACCTGCGTGGGTGTTTCTTTATAAAAAATTAATTGTAATCGAATTTGAAAACTTTTTCACCTTACAAATGCAAAATTATCTCTTTTTACAGAAAAAATGCCTAACCTTTTATTCAAATGATATGGAAAACTATTAATAACATTTAATGTAGTATTTCAGATAAAAAATTATACAAAACATCATTTCATGAAAATAATTTTATGAATTTATACAAAAGTTCTCACTGACAAGAACTAATTAGTTTTCTTTAAAAAACCTTAAAGTTATTAAACCCTAAAAAACATTAAAAACCCAAAAGAATGAAACACTAATAATTAAGTCATTTATAAAATTGTAAGTTCCCTAAGTTTTATCAATTATATACAGTTATCAGCAATATAAATAATGAGTAAAACAATTAAATTGCCAATTGCTAGAAAATTGAGCTAATATGCTCTGAAATAAGATTTTCCTTAGTTGACATACTAAAGAAAACAAATTATGAAAAAAATAGTGATATTAAACTGCTCATTACAAACGAACCAGAAAATTCTTCTACTATAATAGAAGACATTAAGTGACACAATATATACTTTTGAAGGGTCTTTCATATTTTTTCAGTGTTAAATAAGGATAAAAATAAAAATGTAATAAAATTATCTACTTTCGTAACTTTTTTCTAGATCAAGTGACAGAGAAATTTTCCAACAAGCAAAATTTATCTAAAAGACCAAAACCTTCCTAATTTAAGTAATAAAAGTACCTTATATAAAATAATATAAAATAACTTTTTCAATAAATTTTTATTTTCATTCATGCCTTTTCTAGGCTTTATATATAATTTAGTTTGGGATAATAGTTGATTGCAGAAGATATAAAAGTTATGATATAACACTTGTTAAAGAATTAAATATAGAAATAAAATGTTATGTTTTATTTTTGTTCCTTCACTACTAATATTTTGAAATAACTCAATTATAACAATAAAATATTAATATGAGAATAAAACTTATCAACTAAATACAACTTTTTTTATCTGCATTTGCCTTCTTTTAATAATTAGTCTTTTGAAGATCTTTAAATTTTACTTAAGAAGATCATGATGAACAAATTACTTTTCTACATAGTCTAAAATGCTATTTAAAGAATGGAATTACATAATTGAACATGATTCTTTCGTGGTAGGTAAGTAAGAGCGTTACTAAAAGAATTTAAATCACGAGGTCTCCTTCAAACTTAACTTTCAGCAACTAAGAATAATCCTAATATGGTCTAAAATTAATAATATTTATCTAGATTACGTGACAGAGAAATTTTCCACCAAGAAAATTTGAGGTAAGATGCCAAAAGGTTCCTAATTTAAGTATTAAAAGTACCTAATATAAATAATATAAAATAATTTTTCAACAAATTTTTATTTTCATTGATGCCCTTTCTAGGCTTTATATAAAGTTTAGTATCGGATAATAGTTGATTGCACAAGATATAAAATTTAAGATACCACACTTCTTAAAGAAGTAAATACAGAAATAAAATGTAATGTTTAATTTTGCTCCTCCAGTAGTAATATTTTGAAATTTCACTTATAACAAGGTAAAATATTAATATAATAATAAAACTTATCAACTGAATACAACGTATGGTTTTATCTGCATTTGAATTCTGTTAATAAGCAATCTTTTGAAGATCTTTAAATTTTACTGAAGAAGATCATGATGAACAAATTACTTTTCTACATAACCTAAAATGCTATTTCAAGAATAGAATTACATATTTGTATATGATTTTTACATAGTAGGTGAGTAAGAGTGTTACTAAAAGAATTTGAATCACGAGGTTTCCCTCAAATTTAACTTTCAGCAACTAAGAATAATCATAACATGGTCTAAAATTAATAATATTTATCTAGATCACGTGATAGAGGAATTTTTCAATAAGCAAAATTTAGATAAAAGGATAAAAGGATCGTAATTTAAGTAGTAAAAATACCTTATATAAAATAATATAAAATAATTTTTCAATAAATTTTTATTTTCAGTGATGACTTTCCTATTCCTCACATATAATTTAGTTCTGTATAATAGTTGATTGCACAAGATATAAAAGTTAAGATATCACACTTGTTAAAGAATTAAATACAGAAATAAAATGTTAGGTATTATTTTTGCTCATCCAGTACTAGTATTTTCAAATACCCCTTATAAAAAAGTAAAATATTAATATGAGAATAATAACAAAATGCATTTTTAACAATTTTTTATTTTCATTGATGTCTTTTCTACGCTTCATATACAATTTAGTATTGAATAACAGTTGATTGCACAAGATATAAAAGTTAAGATGTCACACTTGTTAAAGAATTAAATACAGAAATAAAATATGTTTTAATTTTGCTCATCCAGTACTAATATTTTGAAATACCATTTAAAACAAAGTAAAATATAAAGATGAGAATAAAACTTATCAACTGAATACAACGTATGGTTTTATCTGCATTTGCATTCTGTTAATAATTAGTCTTTTGAAGATCTTTAAATTTTACTTAAGAAGATCATGATGAACGAATTACTTTTCTACAAAATCTAAAATGCTATTTGAAGAATGGAATTACATATTTGTATATGATTTTGTATATCATTTGTATATGATAATAGGTGAGTCAGAGAGTTACTAAAAGAATTTAAATCACCAGGTCTCCCTTAAACTTAACTTTCAGCAACTAAGAATAATCATAATATGGACTAAAATTAATAATATTTATCTAGATTAGGTGACAGAGGAATTGTTCAACAAGCAAAATTTAGCTAAAAGGCTAAAAGGATCCTAATTTAAGTAGTAAAATACCTTATATAAAATAATATAAAATAATATTTCAATAACTTTTTTTCATTGATTCTTTTTTTATGCTTCATATATAATTTAGTATTGGATAATAGTTGATTGCACAAGATATAAAAGCTAAGATATCACACTTGTTAAAGAATTAAATGCAGAAATAAAATGTTATGTTTTATTTTTTGCTCATCCAGTACTAATATTTTGAAATAGCACTTGTAACAAAGTAAAATATTAATATAAGAATAATAATAAAATAATTTTTCAATAAATTTTTATTTTCACTGATGCGCTTTCTAGGCTTTATAATAAATTTAGTTCTGAATAATAGATGAATGCACAAAATATAAAAGTTAAGATATCACACTTGTCAAAGAATTAAATGCAGAAATAAAATGTAATGTTTTATTTTTGCTCCTCCAGTAATAATATTTTGAAATTTCACTTATAACAAAGTAACATATTAATGTGAGAATAAAACTTATCAGCTAAATACAACGTTTGGTTTTATCTGCATTTGAACTCTGTTAATAATTAATCTTTTGAAGATATTTAAATCTTATTTAAGAAGAACATGATGAACAAATTACTTTTCTACATAATTTAAAATGCTATTTTAAGAATGGAATTACATAATTGAATATGATTTTTCGTAGTAGGTGAGTCAGAGAGTTACTAAAAGAATGTAAATCACGAGGTCTTCTTTAAACTTAACTTTAAGCAACTAAGAATAATCATAATATGGTCTGAAATTAATAATATTTATCTACATCAGGTGACAGAGGAATTTTTCAACAAGCAAAATTTAGCTAAAAGGCCAAAAGGATCCTAACTTAAGTAGTAAAAATAACTTTTAACAAATAATATAAAATAGTTTTTCAATAAATTTTTATTTTCAGTGATGCCCCTTTTCTATGCTTCATATATAATTTAGTTCTGGATAATAGTTGATTGCACAAGATATAAAAGTTAAGATATCACACTTGTTAAAGTATTAAACACAGAAATAAAATTTTAGGTTTTATTTTTGCTCATAAAGTACTAATACTTTCAAATACCCCTTATAAAAAAGTAAAATATTAATATGAGAATTAAACTTATCAGCTAAATTCAACGTTTTGTTTTATTTGCATTTGCATCCTGTCAATAATTAATCTTTTAAAGACCTTTAAATTTTACTTAAGAAGATCAGGATAAAAAACTTACTTTTCTATATAATCTAAAATGCTATTTGAAGAATGGAATTACATATATGATTTTTACGTAGTATGTGAGTCAGAGAGTTACTAAAAGAATTTAAATCCCCAGGTCTCCCTCAAACTTAACTTTCAGCAAATAAGAATAATCATAATATGGTCTAAAATTAATAATATTTATCTAGATCAAGTGACAGAGGAATTTTCCACCAAGCAAAATTTATCTAAAAGACCAAAAGATCATAATTTAAGTAATAAAAATACCTTATATAAAATAATATACAATTATTTTTGAATAATTTTTTTCAGTGATGCCATTTCTATGCTTCATATATAATTTAGTTCTGGATAATATTTAATTAACAAGATATAAAAGTTCAGATATCACACTTATTAAAAAATTAAAAACAGAAATGAAATGTTAGGTTTTACTTTTGCTCCTCCAGACTAATATTTTGAAATACCACTTCTAACAAAGTAAAATATTAATATGAGAATAATATGATAATAAATTCTTTTTCGACAAATTTTGATTTTCATTGATGCCTTTTCTAGGCTTCATATAAAATTTAGGATTGGATAATAGTTGATTGCACAAAATATAAAAAATAAATTATCACATTTGTTAAAGAACTAAATGCCGAAATAAAATGTTATGTTTTAATTTTGCTCATCCAGTACTAATATTTTGAGATACTCCTAATAATAAAGTAAAATATTAATATGAGAATAAAACTTATCAACTGAATACAACATATGGTTTTATCTACGTTGCATTCCGTTAATAATTACTCTTTTGAAGATCTTTAAATTTTACTTAAGAAGATCATGATGAACAAATTACTTTTCTACATAATCTAAAATGCTATTTGAAGAATGGAATTACGTATTTGTATATGAATTTTAAGTAGTAGGTGAGTATAAGCGTTACTAAAAGTATTTAAATCACCAGGTCTCCCTCAAACTTAACTTTCAGCAACTAAGAATAATCATAATATGGTCTAAAATAATAATATTTATCTAGATCAGGTGATAGAGGAATTTCCCACCAAGCAAAATTTAGCTAAAATGCCAAAAGAATCGTAATTTAAGTAATAAAAATACCTTATATAGAATAATATAAAATAATTTTTCGATAAATTTTTCTTTTGCCTTTTCTAGACTTCATATATAACTTAGTTCTGCATAATAGTTGATTGCACAAGATACAAAAGTTAGAATATCACACTTGTTAAAGAATTAAATACAGAAAAATGTTAGGTTTTATTTTGGCTCCTCCAGTACTAATATTTTGAAATACACATATATATTAGCACATATTGCAAATAAAACATTAATAAGAGAATAAACTTATCAAATAAATACAACGTTTCGTTTTATCTGCATTTCAAATCGGTCAATAATTAATCTTTTAAAGATCTTTAAAATTTACTTAATAAGATCATACTGAACAAATTACTATTTTGCATAATCTAAAATGCTATTTCAAGAATAGAATTACATATCCTTATATGATGTTTACGTAGTAAGTGAGTCAGAGCGTTACTAAAAGAATTTGAATCACGAGATTTCCCTCAAACTTAACTTTCAGCAACTAATAATAATCGTAATATGGTCTAAAATTAATAATTAATTAATAGATCACATAACAGAGGGATTTTCCACCAAGCGAAATTTAGCTAAAAGACCAAAAGGATCCTAATTTAAGTAATAAAATACTTTATATAAAATAATATAAAAAATTTTCAATAAATTTTTATTTTCAGTGATGCCTTTTCTATGCTTCATATATAATTTAGTTCTTGATAATAGTTGATTGCACAAGATATAAAAGTTAAGATATCACACTTATTAAAGAATTAAATGCAGAAATAAAATGTTATGTTTTATTTTTGCTCCTCCAGTTCTAATATTTTTAAAGAAAATAATAAAACAGAAATAATAAATAGAACATAATAGTAATAGAAAAATAGAATTAAATAGAAAATAGTAATAGAAAACAGTAATAGAAAAATAGAAATAATAAATAGAATAAAACTTATCAACAAAATACAACATTTGGTTTTAAATGCATTTGAATTCTGTTAATAATTAATCTTTTGAAGATCTTTAAATTTTACTTAAGAAGATCATGCTGCACAAATTACTAATCTACATGCTATTTCAAGAATAGAATTACGATTGATGTTTACTTAGTAAGTGATTCAGAGCGTTACTAAATGAATTTAAATCACCAGGTCTTCCTCACACTTAACTTTAAACAATTAAGAATAATCATAACATGGTCTAAAATCAGTAATATTTTCTCCTATAAAGTTACCTTTGAAATAACTAAAAACTAATAAACATAAAATAATAATTTTTGTCCTTGAATTTTAAACACTTTTAAAAAATTTTATTGCTTATATCGTACTATATTTATGAGCCGAACGATAGCCGAATGTTTAAGGTGCTGGCCTTCGGAACCGGAGTTCGTGGGTTCGAATCCCACTATGGCATGGATGTTCGTAGCCTTTCGGAATCGGCTTTAAGCAGTAGGTTCAGTCTCATTAGCCCTCGTGTTGCAAAAAGTAGACCGTAGCACTCCAAAACCAAACCAAACCCTACTATATTTCCATAAAGATTGATTATGAATGAAATAAAATTATTTTGTAAGTCCACTGTTCACTAGCAGCTGTAAAACATAATAATTTCCTAAGCCAACTCATAATATTTGCAATAATAATTAAACTAAATACTGTTAAATTAAAAGTAGTTAATTGTTCTTCTACAGTCAAAAAAGTTTAATGCTTCATATGACTATCCTATAAATACGAAAATGATGAATCACTTTGTTATATATATGGTGGATGATTACAACAAAGGATTTGAGATAATGCATAGAGAGATGTTGTCGATGCAGAAAGCTATGAGCGGGATTGGAAACTAAGGATTTGTGATCTCTATCCTGGGGGCAAGAAGCACACATGTTTGTAAATCCATCATAGAAAGCCAGAGTTACCGAGCAAGGTCGGAAATTAATAACTTTGCAATATTGTATGGAACCAGCGTCTGTTAAGCATAGACGATGCTAAACATAATCGGAATTTTACCATTCTATTAGGCATAGTTAGTCGTTTTTAGTTTTAATACTTTATTCCTTTAAAGTGTGGGTCTAGTTTTTCCCTTGAAGTCAAAACTGAGTAATTATTTGCACTAAAACTCCTTAAAATGATATTCTAGTTGAACGTTTATGCAAAAGAAAGATGTAATGATATGTTAGATGTAAATGAAAATATTAGAGTCCAGTACTATCTTCCAATGCTTATAATAAAAAAAGTGTTACTTCGTTACAATCCGTTAAAAAATCTTTTAAAATTTAAAGTATATAGATCAATGTTTAATATAGGTATTTTACAGAAAAAGATCGGTAAAAAACTTTGATAGAGATGATTAGAGAAAATGGTTTATGTCGAAAAAAAGACAGATAATTATGATTTGGAAAGATATAGAGAATCAGAATCTCTCTCTTGATCCGGAAGTTACACACGTTGATGAATTAATAATATAAATTAAAATTAACAAGGAATTTCCCAAAATAAGTAACTTTGTTTTATTAATTAGGATAGGCATACATAGGTTGATTAATACTAAAAATAGTTCTTTTGTACACTTAACTATAAGATTTAAAATGATTATTTTTTTTCTTCTCTTTTTATAATTGGGACAAACTAAAAACACTTTTTTTTTTCTAAAATATTTTTAAAGTTATGACTATCATTACTCTTATTAGCTTGAGTTTGATTCGAAATGTACGTGATAAATACACATAATATAAAGTATCCAATATACAAAATATTCAATAGAGAAGGGTTAAAAAGATAATTTTTAACTGTTATTAGAATTTACATGTAAGTTATCGAACATTATCAGGAAATAAGCAACTTTGTTTTGTTGATTACGAAAGGCGTACATTTACTAATATTAAAAATAGTTTTTTTGTATAGATAACGATATGATTTTAAGGGATTATTTCTTCTTCTGTTTTTATAATTGGGGAAAAACTAAAAACACTCTTTTATTTTTCAAAAATACTACACTTCTATCAATAAATGTTAAAAATTAAGACTATCATTTCTCTTTATTAATTTAAATTTCATTTGAAATCTTCATGATAAATGTAGACAGTAAAAAAATATCCAATCTACAAAATGTTCAGTAGAAAAAGGTGAAATTTGATTTTTAACTGTTATTTGAATTTACATGTAAGTTATCGAGTAGTTTCAGAAAATAAACAACTTTGTTTTGTTGATGATAGGCGTACATTTACTAATATTAAAATTCTGTATAGTTAACTATATGATTTTAAATGACTATTTCTTCTTCTCTTTTTATAATTAGGAAAAACTAAAAACATTTTTTTTTAAATTTTTCTAAAATATTATACTTCTATCTTTAAATATTAAAAATTACGACTATCATTTCTCTTTATTAGCTTAAATTTCAGTTGAAATCTAAGTGATAAATATAGCTAATAAAAAACTATCCAATCTATAAAACATTCAGTTGAAAAAGGGAAATATGATTTTTTAATCTTATTAGAATTTACACGTAAGTTATCGAGCATTTTCAGGAAATAAGCAACTTTGTTTTGTTAATTATGATAGGCATATATTTACTAATACAAAAAATACTTTTTTCGTATAGATAAATATATGATTTTATATGATTATTTCTTCTTCTCTTTTAGTAATTGGGGGAAAACTAAAAACACTCTTTTATTTTTCAAAAATATTATACTTCTATCCCTTAATATTAAAAGTTTCGACTATCATATCTCTTTATTAGTTAAAATTTCATTCAAATCTACGTGATATATATTATAAAAAAACTATACAATCTACAAAAATTCTGTAGAAAAAGGTCAAATAAAATTTTTAACTCTTATTAGAATTTACTATTGGAATTTTATTAGTAGGTTATAAGCATTTTCAGGAAATAGTGACTTTGTTTTCTTAATTCTGATAGGTATAGATTTACTAATATTAAAAATGGGTTTTTTTGTAACTATATGATTTTAAATAATTATCACTGTTAATTTTTATAATTGGGATAGACTAAAAACACTCCTTTATCTTTTAAATATTATTCAATTAACATAAAATGCTAAAAATTACGACTATCATTATTCTTTTTTAGCTTGAATTTTATTTCAAACATATGTGATATATATTTATAATAAAAAGCTATCCATTCTATAGAAAAAATTCAATAGAAAAAGGT
>CM063511.1:114227904-114237904 GCA_032207245.1 Pardosa pseudoannulata
TTAATAAATATATATACATATATATATATATGTTATTTATATATATATATATATATATATATAAAATATATCTAATATATAATGTGTTGTGTGTATATATACAATTAAGATGATAGATTGATAGATGCATACACATGTTTGTGCACGCCCCTTTATAATAAGATACTTTCAAATAATTAGTTGAACAAAACTACGGGATACCAACTTTGCAGTATTGACTGAAGAAAGGATTTTAAATATCAAGTAATTTTAACGGAGTAATTTTCGTCATTATATTTACTTTATTCCTCTTGATGTTCTGATCAACTTAATTGCCGCACAGTTGAAGTGAAATGTACCTCGTGTAATGTTAGCAAAGCCTGTCAAATTTATTTTAGTAGAAGTGCTTTCAAAACGTCATGATTGTTGCCTTTGCATTATTAGTGATGTCAGAAGCAATCTTCGCTCGCCGTCAAATTAAATTAGAAAACAAGTTTCTGCTAAGGTTAGATTTGTTGTAAAATTGATAAATCAATTAGTCATAACTACACAAAGAGAAAGGTAGCTGTTGTTTCAATCTGTATTTTACTTTCGATTTTGAATTAAAAGGAATAATGTTTCACTATTTGACATCTAGGAATATATTTATTGGAAAACTATTCAACAAGTGAAATTAAATCAGTACAATCTATTGGTTCCAGACAGAAAACACAGAATTTGTTTTATATATTAAGGTTTGAGAACCAATGTTTAGGAAGTCTAGTTAGAAAAATGTAGAGATAGAGTCCTAAAATTACTGAATCTAAAACAAATATCGGAATAAACTTAATAATTTGGGTATTTTCTACCTTATGGACAAATACAACCAAATGAAATCATAATTTATTAACTCAAATAAATGATTTTACTTTTAAAGTAAAAAATTAGCTTTGCCGATCACCACTATTTCTTATAGATGCTTATTAAAATTATGTATTACCTTGTGCAATCAAATGGTAGAAAACAATTAATGCCATATGAAGGTTAAAAAATAGTATAACCATTTCTTTGTTTCTTTCTTAAATCCGGTTTCATTTATATGCAATTTCTCAAACCACCTTCTTTAATCTGTATTCTGGATTTATTGAAATTTTAATTTTGTTTCAACTTTTTTTATTTCCTGCTATATATTTATAGGCCTGAATCTGAAATATTGGCTTTGTACTGATTCTTCTGGATATTTCAAAACAAAATACTTACAAATAAACTTGATGAAATTTTCAATATTTTTCAAACTCCGTAGCTATTTCTATAGTACTTTATATAGAAAATTACATTGGTTCTCTGAAACAGGTTCGTTTACCTTATCACTTGAAAACAATTAACTACCATATAAAGGTATCTCGAAAAATATTTCTTCAACTTATTTTCTACATAATATATTTGTTTCCTATTAATTTCAAGTTTTAGTTTCAAAAACACCAAAACATGTCACCACCAGGCTATAAAAACTCGATCATGTTATATCTAATATGAATTTTGGTAACATTATGGATGAAACGAATATTTTAAATTAGAAATATAATTTTTAATTGAGAAATTTTTTTTTAGTTTGGCTAGGTAAGAATAATTTTAATTTATATGTGAATTAATATATTTTTCCTGTATTTTATAAAATGGTGTTTATCTATGTAAAAATTATCTTATTAAACTTTTGAATATGTGTTACATATTAAATTTAGAAATAAAGGTTTTATTCTAGTAAACGTTTATCATTAAGAGGAAGAACCATTTACTATTTGTAATTAATTTTAATATATTAGAATTACTAAAGTTAATTTTTCCTAAGCATTTTCTTGTTGCTGTCACTGCAATACTATCAAAGGAATGTTTTATAAAAATAAGGAAAATCGATGAACTTTATAAGATTTATAATACTTTCTTCTAAGTCATTTTATAAACTTATACATGATATGTTAACACGGTGAAAGAAATTTCTTTTTACAACTAATTTTCACAACATGTAATTCAGTGTGTGAGAAGATTTAATAGTTATGTCACCTTGAAAGAATCCCTGGGTGCCAGATGCATAACTGGATGGGACTTGTACAAGAGTCACTTGTACACTTCTTGTTCTTGGGCTTCGTAAGAGCTTGTACAATGAAAGTAAAAACATGCTAAACATGCTGGTAAGATAGATATCCTACCGAGTAATGACTGTTAGGAATACAAAATCAGAAAAATATCTCCTTGAAAATGATCAAAATTAAGTACTTAATTTGTTTATGTTGCACTTCTTTAGGAGTAATGTTGTATAGATATTTGATATTTAAAAAAGGCATATACATTATCTGGGTAAGGTACAAAAAATCATAGCTCTTACCACTTCAAAATGTTCACATTAAATACTTTGGATTTGTGTAAGAAGAGAACTAATATATTTATCCCTATTTCTTTTAAAATATATTCTTATGTAACCTCATGCATTTATGATTAAATTCTTTAAAATCCAAGGGCATATGGGATAAACAAACTAATTTTGTATTAAACATCATTTGGATCAAGTATTTAAAAAAGAGATGTCTTGTAAGAATTTATAATAATACATTTTACGAATAAATTACATGCTGATAATGATATCAGTAAAATGCATACTTAAAAAGATGCAAACATTTGATCATGTTAACATTTTTCTGAAGTTATATGCCTAATGAATATCTATTAATGAATTATTTATAAAATTGATGAAAGTAATTCCACCCTCTATGGGCAGACTGGTTCCATTCTTTAGAGTGATGTAAATATTTTAAATGGATATAAGATAAAAACATTTCCATCATGTTAACATTTTTCTGAAGTTATATGCCTAATGAATATCTATTCATAAATTTATAAAACTGATGAAAATAATTGCATTCTCTATGAGCAAACTGGTTCCATTCGTTAGACTGATGTAAATATTTTAATGGATATAAGATACAAACATTTCCATCATGTTAACATTTTTCTGAAGTTATATGCCTAATGAATATCTATTCATAAATTATTTATAAAATTGAAGAAAATAACTGCATTCTCTATGAGCAAACTTGTTCCATTCGTTAGAGTGATGTAAATATTTTAATGGATATAAGATACAAACATTTCCATCATGTTAACATTTTTCTGAAGTTATATACCTAATGAATATCTATTCATAAATTATTTATAAAATTGATGAAAATAATTGCATCCTCTGTGAGCAAACTGGTTCCATTTGTTAGAGTGATGTAAATATTTTAATGGATATAAGATATAAACATTTCCATCATGTTAACATTTTTCTAAAGTTATATACCTAATGAATATCTATTCATAAATTATTTATTACATTGATGAAAATAATTGCATCCTTTATAAGCAAACTGGTTCCATTCGTTAGAGTAATGTAAATATTTTAATGGATATAAGATACAAACATTTCCATCGTATTAACATTTTTCTGAAGTTATATACCTAATGAATATCTATTCATAAATTATTTATAAAATTAATGAAAATAATTACATCCTCTAAGTGCAAACTGGTTCCATTTCTTAGAGAGATGTAAACATACTAATGACTTTTCTTTAACGTTACAAATAGTATCAGTATAATTACTAAAAACATTTAGGGAAAATAGAACCCTTCGATATTAAAAATCTTCATTATAACAGCTTTTATTCATCATAAAACAGAATGGTATGCCCCCTTATGAACGATTTTTTTACAAGTTCCTTACTCAGGCTGTTAATTAAAATATTTATGTTTGTCTTTCATGTAGAATATCTTAAATAATGTAACCTATATACCAAATGAATTGAAATAAAACTCATACACATATAAAATATTTTTTAATTATTTGTAGTATAAAATAATTTTTATAATGTTGAATAAAAATATTTTTTTCGAAACATAGCTATTTAGATTCATGTGATATTTTAAAGTTTAAGAAATGTAATCTGTCAAGAAAATCAGTTGTAAAATAAAAGATTCTTTATCATGCTAAAAAAAAATATTAGTAAAAATGTAGTATCTATTTATTTTTAACGTTTATTAATTTTTAACGTTATTTAGGAGGACGGTAGGGTTCTATTTTTATACAGTTTTTTTAGGTCGTGTTCATATTTTGTGTTTAAAAAATATATTGTTTCGTTTAACAAAAGTAAAATAATTTTTATGAAGTTAAACATTGATTTATGATTTAGAAAAATTATTTTTATAAAGAGAGTTGAACTTTTATTTTGTGTTGAAACAAATATCGACTGTTATAATAAAGGCATTTAAACTTGAAAGGTTTGTTCCTTAAAGGAATCTAATAACAAGTGTCTTTGACAGTTTGAGTCAAGACAATTGTTTAACCCATTAAAGCCAAAATTTACTTTTTTGAAGCAATGATATATAATTCATAATTGGGTGTCTTTTACCATAAGCATGAATATTATTTTCAAAATTTATCTATAAATACCTTAGTTTAAAAAAAATGCTGATCTAAAAATGGATCACTGAGCGTTCGGAGGATATATTTTAGAAATACACAACAATCAGTAGTACTTCAATAACGTAAAAAAGAACTAAATAGAGGAAAACTATTGCTTTTTAAAAAGCGTTTATTTATCCAGAATTTCACAATATTACAGAATGTACTTGGTAACGTTCAATTATCTTAAATTACAAAATTTCAATACTTCTACAGTTTAGTGTGGAATTTGATAAAACATTTCTTTCATAATGTGTCATCGCACTTCACACATTATGTTAGGTTCCTTCCTTGGCACCCTACAAGTCGACAACATCTTTTGCCCTTTTTTTTGTCCCATATTGTGATCCATTCTATCAAGCGAACATCATCACTGACATTAGCTTTTGAGGATGAATGAAAACTAAACCTTTAAGGGTAAGTTAAATCTTTTTTCCGATTCCCAAATTTAGATATTTTACAGCAACAGGTCTTCGAAAATCTTCCATGGACATAGAATCACTTTTCTGAACATTTCTGTGCTGAATACTTGCATTCACTAGACCCATATCAATTATTCGAGTGAATAGACACCAGTACCATTTTTACCTCTTATTGCTATGCTGTGTTTCTCTAGAATCCAGTCATGATGGTCTACACCTCCCATGTGTTTGTTATAATTATTCATTACATTTGGTTGTGGAATTGATACTTTTTCTTTTTTCTCAAAAGACCATCTTTGAACTTTTGGTGTGCCCTCAATGCTATCAAAGTTTGTAGCAACAGTCCCATTTTTAATATCTTTCCATATAACTATCATAATTTCATGTTTTTGTCGAACCGAAATTCATAAGTGCCAGAAAACATATATTCAACTGCATCCTGGACTTTATTAAATACTTTTCGACTCATATTTTCATCTAAATGTGAAAAAAACACAATATTACCAGAGAGTCAGGGAAAAAAAGCCCGAATGTCCAGTGATCTATTTCTAGATCAGTAATATTTTGACTATAATTTTTATTTTTTATATTTATTTTAAGATATTATCGCTTTATAATCTAATAGCTACATCTATGAAGATATTAAAACACCAAAAAAAGTTTAACTTACAGGTATCGCTTAGCTGTTTTTAGGGTTTATGCTAAGAAACGTCGAAAAACTGAGGAACGAAATGCCGATACAAACATTCTCTTATTGCTTTAGATCAATGACCAAACAAAACAAGAAAACCACGTCTTGGTAAACAGGTGCATGCCTTGTCTTGCCCCTGTGCAGTGTGCAATATGTGGGGTGAGTTGAAGGCCATCTAAATGCAAGTTTTCCACGCTATGTTTAGCGATCTAAAAATAGATCACTGGGCACTAATGGGTTAAAGAAAAAACGTGTAATTTGTTAGCATTGATATAGTTAGTTTCCAATTTACATTAATTGCTATTTATTTAAATTTAATTAATCAATATCTTGGTTTTATTTGCTTAAAAATCTGGAAAAATTTAGAAGGTAGAAATATATATCCACATTAAAAGTTCATGAATTCCTTTAATGAATCTTCATTGATGTAATATTCATTTTTTTACAGTTATTTCCACACGTATAGTAAATACGGAATGCAATATGTCCTAGGTGTGCCGTAAGCATTGAAACTGTTTAGTATATTACCACATTAGCACAAAATAGCTTTAATTCACTTTTTTAACTACGATATTTTTAGCAAGTTTATATTTTAATGCAGAAATGTTTGTATTCCAATGGTTATAAAACAGAGATTATTTTAATATATACTAACTCAATGATTATATCAAAAAGTTTTATATGAAATATATAGTGTTATTTATCAACGTAACTGTAAAATAGCGTACTTAATTAAAATTTCAAACTAATGGGGTATAGAAATTGAATAAAATAGGTAATTAGAATTTACATTAGTGCTGCTGAAAAAATTTGTATTTCCCTTCATGTGCTAGATCTAAAGTAAGATTAATTGCTTTCCTTATAAAGTGATTTTTTTGTGTGTGTGCGCCTGTACAGGGCCCCTAAATGTGCCAGAAATCAATAAGTCATATGAACGTTCAAGAGCTTTTTCGAATTTTATACTAATGTATATTTCTTTAAATTTCACTTACTAATTCAACTGAGGTTTGAAGCTGTTGTTAATTCCTCAAATCTAAATCCCCTATATAATAATAGCCTAAGTTATCTATCCGTCTTTGATCGAATTTAGGAAGCTGTTGTACTTGGAATTAATAGATGCATTCATACTGGATTTTGGATAAGTTAGGGTTAACAACTTTCCAAATCCACCCCTTTCCCCTTTTTCAACTCCTCTTCTTAGCCCACTCTCCTGTTTCTAATCATGGATCTTGTTGGTGCTTCAACCACATTTGGCGAAATTGGCGTGCTTGCAGCTTGCGTGCGTGGCGTGCTTGCAGCGTGGCGTTTGAAATCTGGCGAGGGGATCGTAACTCAACAAATTAATACATAAACAAAAACAACATTTTGAGGAAAAATTTTACAAAAATTGAATATTTAAAATCTAATTGAATTAACAAAGAAAACACAAAGGAAACACATAACATTCATACTAAATAGACTGAAACATTCAGTTAATCACAAATTAAATAAACTGAGTGTGATTTTCATCACAAATTTGTGATTTAGTGTAAATTGTAAAATTAATTTAAACAAAAAAAAAAGAAAACTGTATTTTGAGTGGAGGTTGAAGAGGAGTTGTAAAATTGAATTTTTTTTTTCAAATCTCTTATCTAGCATTTAATGCCATTATTTCAAGCCGCGTTTTCCCCGGCTAAGGGCATTCGATTAAATTTATGAGTTTGTCACATAATAAATAGGTAAAAACATAAATAGGTAAAAGAGCAGTTTGGTCATTGACTTTTCTTTTAACCTAGCTGCAATTATAACCACAATTTTCTGGAAACATTTTAGAAAATTTGACATCAAATACAATTTTTATTTAGTTTTAACTCTTAAACTTTCTTTGGTATGTAAAGCTACCATCAAAGCCTATAAGTAACTTAATTATCTACATTATTGTTACTTTGAAAAAAGTTAACTTTGTAAAATATTTTAAGGAAAACATTGTAAAGAATTATTTCTTTTTAGATAGCGCTTTTCATTTTCATAAACACATGGCCTGATACACATTTTAGAGCTAGTACAACATATTAATTCCCCTATATAATAATACCCAACATCATCTGTCCGTCTGTCCTCGAATTTATGAGGCAGTTGGACCTGAGAATGGATAGAGGCATCCATATTGGATTCTTTAGGAGTTAGGGTTAGCAAAATTCAAAGTGAGTAATGTTTGTCTTTATCGATCCCACAAAATAAATTGCTATAAATATGCTTCATTTTTCAGCTATAAATACTGTCTTCCTTAAAACGCTCGAAATGCACCCCTTCTCCCTTTTTCGAGCGTTTAACCCTTTAAGGTTCACTAGAGAAAATTCTTTGGTATTTAATAGAGATAGGTTATAAATGTTAACTATGAGCCTTATATATGTGAAAAATATTAAAATACTTATCGATAGTTTGGTGGGGGGAGGGGCAATGGATTTTAACTGTATAACTCTCAACCCCTCTTGTACAATTGGAAAGCAACACATTCTTAAAATTTAAGTAATATTAAAAGACTATTGTATAATTGCATGCAATGGATAAATAGATAACTAAACAATTTATAAGTGATGTTTTTGGTAGGTATATTTATTTAGGGGTCATGACAAATAAAAATCGAATATCTTTTATTTTCCAGGGAAAGAAGTTTAAACACTTATATTTTAAAGAGAAAAATAAACTGTGTGTTGTGCTACCATTTATTAATAGTTTAAAGTGTCAAAACACACAAAACAATATCATTGCTATGCCTTAAAAAAGAAGAGAAAAAAATATTTTAGTATGATGTTTCACTACGAAACCACTGTTCTTCAAAGGGTTAATGTAATTATTTCAAGCCCTGTTTTCCCTGGTTAGGAACAGGCGATTAAATTTATCAGTTTATCCCGTAATAAATAGGTAAAAATAACATTTTTCCGAGCATTATGCCGTTATTCCTTTAAACATCTCATTTAATCACTTCTTTTTAAGATTATTTAAATATCGTTTGATTATTTTCATACGTTTTATCACTAAACTTAGATGTTACATAAATAATTTTCTTTTATATTTGGCTTAAATAATAGATTAAGTACATATGTGATAATTTTAAATTTAAATATCAATTATTTTTTGTTGCAATGAAAATTTTACAACCGGTATTAACAGCAAATTGTATCTACCTCCAGGGTGTAGAAGAAATGATAGTTTCATTCCTTTACTTCCATTAATTACTGTGATAAAAAAAAATTGGAATAACTTAACGATAATTTCGAGGTAGCTAAGAAAACTTTATATTGTCTTTCTAAATTATTTCAACTTGATTCTTAACCCCATTCACAGTATCGGGAGACGTATCAGATACATCTCAGCAAAAAGCAAACTATTTTTTTTACCTGACTCATAAGGTACTTTACAATTCTGGAAAATTAAAGATTTTACTGATCTCGTCACAAATGACGGGATATATGCTAGTTTAAAATAATAGAAATGAAAAATATTATTATGATTATTCTTTGTCTAGCAGGCTAGAAGAAATTTATTGTTATTAATTTAATGATATTATATAAGTTTTTAGTTAATTTAAATATATATTATGTGGGTTCGTTCTTATTTTTATATAAACATATTCCTATATGTAGACACTAACGCTTCTGATTATAAGCATATTTAAAATATTATATAGGGGGATATTTTTTTAAATTTCAGTTAGTTTACTGCAAGATTAACAGTTTAATTAGATTTTTAAATTAAAATTTAATGTGATAAAAAGCTTTGTTGGGATTACTATTCTTCTAGTAAATTTAATCTACTGTTTAAATTACTGTTTACATTACTGTTTAAATTAAAACTTCTTACTCCCAATCTATCACATTTAACGGCAATCACTGCAAGTAATATAAAAATGGAACAACAATGTTTTGCGATTTTTCAAAATGTAAACAAAATTTGACTTAAGCATTTAATAACGCCACAATTTCTATAAGTAATCAAACTATTCCGCAACATAAAGTAACTAACGTAAAGATTTCGTATGTCTAATTGTAGTTTAAGCCTACGTTATATAGATTGTGTTCTTTATAAGAATTTAAAAAATCCAAGAAATTCATTTTGATTATTTCTCGGTTTATATTATGCAGTGAAAAGGGAAGGTGTGAAATCGGGTATGTAAAAAAAAATTCTTTGCGTCTTAAGCGCGTGATGAAAATACTTATAAAAATGAAATTTAAGAAATTAAAATTATTTGAAATACATTTTCAGAGCAAAGACACTACATGCATGCATATATATATATATATATATATATATATATATATATATATATATATATATATATATATATATATATATATATATATATATATATATTACATGTTGAAAAATACATCATGTAGTAGAGAAAATCGTGGAATTTAGAATCATTACGCTGTGGCTCCTGGGCAATAA
>CM063511.1:114257904-114290404 GCA_032207245.1 Pardosa pseudoannulata
AAAATAAATGTTAATAAATTTAAAAGCCTTTGCTTGAAAGCTGATAAAATGAATATATTTTATATGATTTATTTTAATACACCAATATTTAAATTATCAAAGAGAAAATTTTCTCTTTCATTAGATCCACTTATTGTGAAGAAAATATTTTTAATCCTTTTTGTATTAACTGAAATACCTGAAGTTAATTCGACGAAAAGATTTTAAAGACTGTGCGTAATAAAATTTTAAAATGTTTAACCCGAGTACAAGCTTCAATTTACCACACAGGAATTGCTAATTTAACAAATTCATTCACAATTATATCCTGGTAGGAGATAAACTATACTCAGATTGTACCATACAAAAATAATGCATTTATATCACTATAATTACTATAAAAAATAAACTTAACTTCCTGGCGGTACAGCTCAACTTGGGGATCATATTCAATAGTGCAAATCACCGTTTCGAGACTAATGACCTTGAGGTGAGAAACATATGAACACTTTAGGTGGTCAGCCTTATGTAAAAACCTTGGTGTTTAGTTCCCAAGCATGTTTCATCGTCAGTTTGTCTATCCGCTACATGAATAATGGTTGATTTAATATCCCAGGCCGAGGATCGACCCTCGGATCTGTGTCTTCAAGAGCTACTTCAAAGCCACTGGACTTCAATTAATATAAAAAAACACCATATTTCATTTTGAAAACCCTTTATTATTTTAGATGAATATTTTAGTAAAAATATGAATTTTGTGTGATGATCTATTATATACGGATCCCTAGTTTGTCTGAATATCTCGTATACATGCTCCTTAAATAACTATACATATGCATATCCTCATTAAATATTAAAGTCAGATATACTCATGAGAGATGTTTCATTTTTGGATTTCCTCCTAACAAAGCTATCTCTAGGAAAAGGATCTTCGAATGCAACACTTGATCATTTGCACTGTCTATCATTCGAAAACGAATAGGGAAAGTTTTCGGAATGATCAGAAATACATATATTCATTAAAGAAATGAAGATCAATTAATATTAAATGCAGTAACCATGCAATCTTTCCTATTCAAAATTTCTAAGTATTATTTCAAATTTATAAGAATGAGGAAATATGTGATAGATTTCCGTTTAAACATATATAAATAGTCCGTAAGAATACGTTTTTAGACATAAAGTCTAATATCAAGCTCTGAATAATGAGTAAAAATGATACTGTATTTTAAATATGCTTCCTCTTATAAAAACCAGTTTGTTCCGTTCGTCTCTTAGGGCAACGAGAAGCTCTTGTAGACTATAGAATATTTTATGTGAACAATACGTCTGTGAAGTCAATACCCAGGACTGCTCCATGGGATTGAGATTTATATCCAAGAAATATACAAAGTCAAAGATCTTTGTTTTAGTGTCTAGAACGTTTATAGATGTCTTATTGGGTTGTTCATTGGTATTAAACAAAAGTCTTGAACTTCTGTAGCAGAAACACAAGATATGAAGTAGTGTCAATTCATTGATTAAATCCAAGAAGCATACAAAGTCAAAGATCTTTGTTTTAGTGTCTAGAACCTTTATAAATGTCTTATTCGGCTGTGCATTGGTATTAAAGAAAAGCCTTGAACTTCTGTACACAGAAGAATATAGACATCACATACAAAAACACAAGATATAAAATAGTGCCAATTCATTGATTAAATCCAAAAAGTATACAAAGACAAAGATCTTCGTGTAAGTGTCTAGAATATTTTAGATATCTTATTTGGTCAAGCATTTATATTACCGAAAAGTCTTGAACTACTGTTCAGGGAAAACATTAGTCATGAATCCTAAGAACACAAGATATGAAGTTGTATCAATTCATCGATTAAATCCAAGAAATATTCAAAGATCTTCGTTTAGGTGTCTAGAACATTTTAGGTGTCTTATTCGGTTGGGCATTGATATTAGAGAACAGTAATGAACCCTTGTGCATACAAAATATGAACATGACTTACAAGAGCACAAGATATGACGTATTGTCGATTCATTAAATCCAAGAAATATAGAAAGTCAATGACATTGGTTTTAGTGTCTAGAACATTTTAGATGCCTTATTCTGTTGCGCATTGATATTAAAGAAAAGTCTTAAACACATGCACACAGAAAAAATGCGCAGAAGGTATACTAAGGATATACTGAAAGAAGTATTATAAATAAATATTTTGAAAAACTACAGAATTTTTTATTAAAAGTAGGTGCATCATGACAGGTTCAGTTGAAATTAGGCTTCTCAGAAGTACAAAAAGTATGCAAAGATCAATTCAAAGAATATTCTTTGTATAAATTTCATACAGCTCATAGGACTAAAGTGTTTCTTTAGATAGTAAAGGGTTATAAAGTTGAAAATATATAACTGTTTAATAAAGAACAGTCGAATTTCAGACTAATTTTAATAGAAAAATATTTTAAGGGCACATAATATTGCAGTGAGTTTAGAGTATTCAACGTAGGATGAAGAGGTTACAAATGCACTGATTTGATTTGTTTACTTAGCATATTTAGCCTCATGGAATTTTAATGAAATACACTAAATCTGCAACATTTCAAAAATACCCACAAACTACTATTTTTTCGTATATGGGCATTTTACTGTAAAATTATTATAATTTGAAAAATAAAAATAAAGAAAAATTCTCGTGAAAAACTTTATATCTGAATTTTACACTTTTGAATGCTTAAAGAGATATTACATGAAAATAATGATATTTATTTTCGCAACAAATTAAATATGAGGGGATTTAAAGTGCTTTTTATTCATTCATAATCGAAACCTTAGCATATAAAATTCAAGACATATATATCATTCTTGAACTTATATAAACCAAAAGCGGCAAAATATTTTTCAATTGTATATATATATATATATATATATATATATATATATATATATATATATATATATATATATATATATATATATATATATATATATATATATATATATATATATCTTCAAGGTGAAATAAATTGGCCTAGTAAGGGTATTTTCTTTTTCTTAGGAATTTTCATTTATCCACTTATATACAATTCACTGTAAAGTGCTCGAAATATAAAACATAAAAATCAAGATAAACTCTGGTATTTTTTTCTTTATATCCCTTTTGTTTTGGAGAGATAAGAGTTATTTAATGCAGGTACGGATAATTTAGGCCAATACAGCAAATGTGAGGTGAATTTAAAGTGTTTTCTTTATAAACAGGAAACCATAGAATATGAAAATTCATACCCAAATCTTATGATGATATTTATTTTAAACCAAATATACTAAAATATTTTATATGAATAATAAATACTTTACAATAAAATAAAGAGACATTTTTAGGAGAATAAAAATTTATACATCAAGTACTGTGACGTTGAAAGAATTTTCTAACATTATTTCTTAGAGTTAGAAAACTTTACCCACTTATAGAAAACTTTATTCACTTATAGAAGTAGAAAATATTTAAGTATACAGTATTTTTTTAGTTTTTTTTTATTTTATTAATTTTAAAAACATTCTTTACAGTTGATTTTTGACTTTTATCTTGTACTTATTACTTTTTTCTTAATTTATTTTTAACATGTTTCGTCATTTTTAATGTAAGTGATTGAATAATTTTATGCGATAAAATTTTATAGTTGTATGTTGAATTTTCTATCAAAGTTTTCACTAAAAATTTAAATTTAACTTTTGACAATTTAAATCTAAGCAGAAAATACATACACATATAGATTTTAATATATATTCAATGATTTGTTTAAATATTTTCTGCAAATCTGTGAAGGATTCAGTCTCAAGGGATTTTTAAAAGATATGAAAATATCAAAAATACCCATTAACGGAAACATTTTAGTTTTACTTCCCATTAATGTTTAAAAATATAATTCAATTTACAATATTAATTTAATTTCTTTTCATATATCTATGAAGTATTTTTCAGATCATTCTGTATGAAAAATTAAATACAAATAAATTAAAATAATTTTGTTGTATTTATTTTATATAATTTTAATATCGAAAATAAGTTAACAGTTTACGTTTAAAAGTTCGGAGATAATTTTTTAGCATTTTATATCATTCGCTAGAGCATTTTTTATAATTAATATAAAATTACTTTGCTTATGTCCTGGAACTCTGACATTCTTACTTAAAAGCATATGATGTGATAAATAATCTTTTAATCTGTGAAATATTTTTTTTTATTTCGGAAGACTTTGTTTTAGTATTTTTTAATTAAAAATATAGACCTTATTTAATGTATACATTTTTATACATTCTTCGTACACCTTAGTCAATCTTATATAAATATTTCTGCTTCGGTTATTACTAGTTATACCTTTCGCTCATGCCTAGGTTTTGAGGAGCATGTAATCATTTTTGTAAGACATATTATTTTGAATATATGACTTAGTTTAAGCTAAGTATGTTATCTTTAATATGTAAATATATTCATTATGTTCGTAAGAATTTAAAGTGAAAGTTTACTGTTTGTAATACACAGTCATTGACATTTGTCACACACCATAAAGAATTGTTGTAAAAGGTCCTATTTCTATGAGCGTCCTGTTAATTGAAACATTAGTGTCCAAATTTTCGTATATGATGATTTACTATTCTATAAAATGTTTTCTGTACCATTTTTTATTTTCTGGATTATATAAGTTCTTATATGCAATCAATTTATAAATCCTATAATTGTCGTAGTTGGTAAATTTCTTTATACTTGTAACCACAATTTTATATAGCTTATTAGCGTATACTTATAATTTTATATAATTGAACCTCCTCGATTCAAACCATTTGTTCTGCATTTATTATTCTAGCAAAGGTGTGCAGTCATCTCTTTAAAGGTAATTGATTAGCTGTAAAATATTTTAAAAAGATAATTTTTATTTCTAAAACGAGTAATTTGCTTTGTAATAAAATATGTACAAAAGCATAAAAAATACCAATAAGATTATAACTATATTCTTACGTACATCCAAAAATTTCCTTTTTAATTTTTAGCTACACGTTTAGCAAAAAACTAGTCAATCTTAGCATAAATTGTTCGATTTGACTAGTTTTAACTGTCACATAATTATACCTTCATTAATATACGGTTCTCTCTAACTGCTAATGGAAAACCCAAGACTAGGAAAGACACAACACTGTCTTTATAATTGACAAAGCATTTATCTTGGAAAATCCAAGTCAATTTATCGATATTATTTTAATATGCATCAAAAATTACATATTTCCTATTACCAATGATCAGTCTCAATCCATAACGCTATTTCTTTTAAGTATGCAAAAACATATTTTTAAACTTTCCCTTATGTTATTAAGACCATAATTACCACCAAACAAACTTTATTTAGTAGATATTCATTTGTATTATATGGCAACTTTTTGAGGAAAAGATTAAAACCAATATTTCATCAATTCCCGAAGTCTCAGGATGTGGTTGATCGGCTTAATAATTAATGCCAATGGTGACTTAAGGATTAAGTCACTGACGCCCACGTTCTCTTTAAGTAACCGAAAGAAGCTTAAAGTCTACCCTCCGCAGAATTTTGGTGCAATGAGAAAAGCATAATATTTGAATCATTTAAAGTCTTTTAATTAGCCTGTTATATCTGTCTGTATATTCGTCCAGTGTTAATTATAGCCTTGCATGGAATAATGATATAATGAAGAAATATTCAGTTTAATAATCTTTTTGGAAGTTTGTCCATAAAACTTAATTACAGTTATTATATTAATAAGCATTCTTTGGATAGTACTAATCAGTAGAAAGCAATTTTTAAAAAGTTCGGTAATTGTTTATGAGAATATCTCTAATTAGCTATTAAATATATCATTCTAGTTTATGGGAGAAGCTAAAATATTTTTCGGTAAGATATCTGTAGAAATTTCATCCCAGTTTCTAAATTTATTCGTAAAATTCCCCATCGGTGGAAAGGTAAAACCATTTGTTAAGCAGAAATATAATGTATAATCCAATTTAAATTCCTAATTTTGATAATTCAGCTAATCTGCCCTAATGATATATAATAATATATTTTGTTCTGTAAATTTATAACTAAATTTATTCAATGACTCAGATATAGCAGAATTAGGATACATCATATACAATTCTTACTAAAGAAAGGTTGACAAGAACACTTCAAATGCCGTGTAGCAGGATGCAAATCCAGAACAAGAGTGATGTGTATTAAGGGTGTAAAAAAATGTGTAATAAAATGTACTTATGTATTTAAAAAATAATTGCTTTGAGAAATACCTCACAAAATGAGATATTTTATTTTGAAATAAATAAATGTTTAAAAAGTATTGTGTGCATGTTTTATCAACACGAAATAAAAACATAAACTGCAGTTGAAATATCTTGGTATAGAGTAATATGTAAATCATAATTACTTGCACTTTCTCATTTGAAATATTACAGCATCTATTTAGATATATAAATTCAATTTTTTAAATTTTCGTTTTCTGTCTAGATATTTATTAAATCCATTCATTATTACACTTAAATTGACCTTAATATAACATCATGCATATTTGCACCCGATTTAGTTACTATTTATCATTTGAAATATATATGTACTTTTATCTAGTTAAAACCCGATGTACACATATGTGTCCCTAAAATTATTAGCCCCCTAGCAGTGAAATTTCTATTTTCTCTATTTTATTATAACCTATGGAAGTAAAATAAAACTTTGCAACCGTTAAATATTTTTTGGGAATATTTTTTATACTTCAGTAGTGAAGAGGATAAATGTAGATAACCATAAAACCAATAGGTTAACCATCTATTTTTTCAGCCCCATTATAATTCTTTAAATTGTTAGTACACCTATGCAGTTGAAGTTATCAAAACGATTTTTATTAAATTAGACTTTTAATAAATATTTCATTAACTAAGGCATTAGCAGACACTGAGATGTCCTAGATTTGCATGAAAATACCACAATTTTACGAAAATTAACTCAGAAAAAAATAGTATAGGGTGCTTTAATATTCATCACTTATATATATATATATATATATATATATATATATATATATATATATATATATATATATATATATATTATATATATATATATATATATATATATTAATAACATACAAATGTTTGAAGAAGATTGACAATTTTAAAATCTACTATCCTTTTCAATTTATATTAGGTAATGCCCTTTAATACATAAATTAGATTTGAAAAACAGTTTTACTGTACTTGATGTCATTTCAATACAAATTTTGAAACTTTACAAGCTTTCAAATTTTAATAGAAAACTATCTAATAAACAACTTTGTATTTTTACAACAAAACAAATTCCCCTTTACTTGAATTTATTCTATTCCAGTTATTACAAGACACCATTATATTCTCTGTAATGTAAATAGAGATCCATAGCATACATTGTCTCATATTGGGTTGTTTATCTCTTTTTGTCGTACCATATATTAGTAATTTTTAAATTTAGAAATAAAGATATACACAATGACATAAATACAAGTTCCCGAGAATTTTACATTTTTAAAGCTGGTAAAAAGAGGGAACCATTTCATAGTAAAAATAAATATATATATTCTTGTTTACTACATTATATTCATTTTAAATTTAAAATGGATACATTAGATAATATTAATAAAATAATTCTTTGTGCATAAAAAATTCAATGATATTTGTATTGTTAGTAATAATTTATGAGGAAAATAAAGAAAATTTTCAGTAATATTCTATGACTATAATTACTGTTTTTTTAGTATTACATACCTAGAAATACAGATTTGTATAGATAAATCCCTTAAATAGACATTTCTAGTACAAAATAACCAAAGTTTATACATGTATGCAATGTAATCGAAAGATTTAAAATATTTATATTTTCACAGACATTTTATTAATTTAGTATATATTTTTAAAATTTATTTTCGGTTGTCAAATGAAGATCTACTTCATGGGATAATAAGGTTTTGAAAAAATAAATTAATGATTATACATAATAAACTGCAGTGTGTATTTTTCTATATCTTCAAAATTCCACCAGATAAATGAATACTAATTTTAGATATACCGCCAAAACTGTGTCAAATATGGCATTATGGTTCATATCCCGTATATAATAATAGCCTGTTATCTGTCCGTCTGTCGTCGAATTTACAAATCAGTTAAACTTGGAATGGATAGAGGCATACATATCGGATTCTTGATAAGTTAGGATTAGCATAGTTCGAAATCCAGCCCTTTCCCCCTTCTTCTACCATTTAAGGTCATTATTTCAAGTCCTGTTTTCCCCGGTTAAAAGCATTCGATTAAATTTATCAGTTTGTGACATAATAAATAGGTAAAAAGGAGATATTTTTCTAGCATTATGACGTCATTCCTTCAACCATCCCATTTAATCATTTCTTATTTTGAATTATTTAAATATCATCTGCATTATTTTCATATGTTTTATCACTCATCTTAGATATTACTTAAATAATTTTCTTTTATATTTGGCCTAAATAATAGATTAGGTACATATGTGATAATGCTAAATTTATTCATCGATTTTTTTTATTGCAATGAAAGTTTTATCGCGGGTATTAACAACAAATTCTATCTGCCTCCAGTGTGTGGTGGAAATGATAGTTTCATTCCATACTTCCATTAATTACTGTGGAAAAAATTGGGAAGCTAAGGAAACTTTGAATTATCTATCTAAATGAATTCAACGGGATTCTAAACTGCATTCACACTATCGGGAGACTTTGGAGGAAAATGAAGATAAACAAATTATTGAGCGTGTACTAGATAATTCTTAGCAAAAAAACAAACCATTTTTTTATTTGCCTTGTAGGGTACTTTACAATTCTGTGAAATTAAAATTTTTACTGATGCCGTCATATGACGGGCTATGTAGTAGTTTTTTCTGTTATGTTATATACACTGCTAAGTTCTAAATGGTAAATTCTGGATGTCTATTCATATTAACCCTCTAAGCGGTTCGCACGTATATTTACGGCCATCCGATGATATCTTCAAAGTGTAGGTCACGTACAATTTTCGACCTCCAAAAACATTCTGAAAATGGATGTAGCGTACATTTCTGCCAGTTCTTTCCCCCTTGAAATTTAGCGGTAGGAGGGTCCATTCGATTGTTTGGGAACTGAACCCCTCTGTGGTTGACATTTATTGATGTATACAACCCTATCCCCTGAAGCGCAGGCATTTAACCTAAAAACTGCCTTTAAAACCAGATGAGTCAAAACAGTTTTTTTACTAATAGGCATGAAATAGCCCATACCTTCACAGAAAGACGCCGTTTGGGTCAAACCGGTGACACTATAGATAAGACTATATTGCACGGGTTAATCATTGAAGCCCCTGAAGGCAGTCTCAGTGGGAGGCTCACAGGAAGTAAAGGGATAATAAGGAGGGTGTTTCCCTTCTTTTATCCTAGTCGAAAAGGGGGGGCAGAAAAAATTCACCGAATGCTTTAATAACAAACACAGTAGAACACTAGTGTATTTTTGAGAATTTTTCCCACGATGTGTTCCACTCGGACGGTTAATACACCAATGCACTCAGAATTTTAGAAGCAAATTCCTTGCTTAGAAAAACTGCTTTCTGCACTTACCTTGTCAAATACTCAACCCACAGCAAAGGCATAAAGAACACAGTCATACATTTACCACTTTTTGGTGGGAGTAAGTGTGTAAGTCTAACTTGATGTAGGTTTTCTATCAAATTGATAAAACATATCAGATTCTAGAAAAACAGATATACTTTTAAAAAGTATAATTTAACTTACTCAATGAAAGTAATAAATAACCTAGTATTAAAATATGATTTGTTAGATCTAGTTGAAAATGAATTTTAAATAATACCCTTGCAACACTTTACTGTACTACGGTATTTATATTTATTTTGAGAAGTGTAAGATTCTTAATATGGAAAAGTATTTTTTATAAAGATAAGAATGAACCTACACTAAAATTTTAAAATCACGTAAATATTATATAATGCCTATAAAATTACAATTAATACATTTCATGTCACAAGATATAAGAATAATAATCCCAACAAAGCTTTTTATAACATTAAATTTCAATTTAAAAATCTAATTAAACTGCCCTACTTTATTGTATAACAGTATTTATACTTATTTTGAGAAGTGTTAGATTCTTAATATGGAAAAATATTTTTATAGAGATAAGAATGAACCTACAATAAAATTTTAAAATCCCTTAAATATTATATAATGCCTATAAAATTACAATTCATATATTTCATTACACATGCTATAAGAATAATAATCCCAACAAAGCTTTTTATTACATTAAATTTCAATTTAAAAATCTAATTAAACTGCCCTACTTTATTGTATAACAGTATTTATACTTATTTTGAGAAGTGTTAGATTCTTAATATGGAAAAATATTTTTATAAATATAAGAATGAACCTACACTAAAATTTTAAAATCACTAAAATATTATATAATGCCTATGAAATTACAATTAATAAATTTCATTTCACATGCTATAGAAATAATAATGCCAACAAAGCATTTTATCAAGTTAAATTTCAATTTAAAAATCTAAAAAGTATTTAGCCTTCAGTAAATTAACTGAAATTAAAAAAATATCCCCCTATATAATGTTTTAAATATGCTTATAAACAGAAGTGTTAGTTTCGAAATACAGGAATATGTTTATATAAAAATAAGAATGAACCTACTGTATTGAATAGTTAATGAATTTCGAATTTGAATAATCACCAATCTTGAACTTTCGGTTTTAAGAATTATTTTAAATTAATTAATAACTGTAAATGTTCAACAGTAATGAAGAATCAAATCAGGTAACTACTTACCCTTTGTTTATTTTTGGGATTTGTATGAAGAATAGGTAGAAATCGAATAATGGATGAAAACATGGTACAACTATTGAACACACCTTCTTGTTTTTATACAACACATCACGAGTCCAAAAAACAAACCGAATCGAATCAGACTAGTCTATCACGCATATAGTTTTGTTCTATGCAATCGCTGAATAGCGCCATCTAAAATTCGGGGGAGAGAATAATTTAACATACTCCAGGGGGCACAGAATCAGCATCTTCATCCTGAAGAGGTAGAACAGCAACTTGAGACACTGGTTGGATGACAACTCCACTGGCAGTCTGGATGGTGATGACTCTGCAGATACCATCAGCTCCTGGATGGACAACAGTTATGCGACCGAGTTTACATACGGTAGCAGGGACGACTGGGTCTTTGAGTAGGACTAGTCTTCCTACTGCCATAAGATGGTTTTCTTTCCACCAAATGGACCTTGATTGTAATGTGCTGAGATATGATGTACTCCACTGTCTTCAGAAGTGGGATTTCAGCTGCAGTAAGAGGGACCACCTAGAATTAAGACTTAAGGACATAGGATTAGCATTATGTTCAGGAAGTTCGACCAAAGGACAACGAATAAGGAAATGCCCTGGGGTTAATACACTAAAGTATCTTGAGTCTGCTGATAAAGGATATAATGGACGAGAATTTATGATGTCTTTAATTTGACAAAGAATAGTGGTAAGCTCTTCAAAATTGAGTAAGCCTGTGTTATAGGTTTTAATTAAATGGCGTTTAGTACACTTGATAGAGGCCTTCCAAATACCTCCAAAATTTGGGGCATATTGATGAATTACCAACATATATTTCGTTGGGATAAATAATCTTGGATTAAGGAATCGTGAAGAATTGTAAATAATGATTTCAGATAAGCTGAGACTCCAACAATTTGCTTCAATTGTCACTGAAAACGTGAGATGCGTATTCCCGACGATATACATATATAGAATCAAATATGGATGCCTATATCCATTCCAGGTACAACCGCTTCATAAATTCGACAACAGATGGATAGATAACTTAGTTTATTATTATATAGGGGATTTAGGTTTAAGAAATTAACAACTGTTTCAACCCGTAGTTGAAACAGTAAGTGAAATTTAAAGAAATACACGAACATATAAAATTCGAATATGCTCTTGAACGTTCATGTGACTTATTGATTTCTGGCCCATTTAGGTGCCATTTAGAGGATACATACAAAAAACCACTTAATAAGGAAAGCAATTAATCTTTCTTTGCACCTCGCACATGAAGGGAAATACAAATTTTTCCAGTAGCACTAATGTAAATTCTAATTACTTATTTTTTCAATTTGTAAAATCTCGTTAGTTTAGTATTTTAATGAAGTATACTATTTTATAGTTACTTTGATAAATAACTTATAACACTGTATATTTCATAAAAACTGTTTGATATAAGCTTTGAGTTAATATATATTAAAATAATCTTTACTTTATAACCATAGAGAAAGAAACATTTTCACATAAAAATATAAAATTGCTAAAAATATCATAGCTAAGCAACTTAAAGTTATTTTTAATACGGTAATATACTAAACAGTTTCAATGATTAAGGCACTCCTGGGACACATTGCATTCCGTTTTAAATATACGTAAGTGTGGAAATAACTATAAAAAATGAATATTACATCAATGACGATTCATTAAAGAAATGCATGAGCTTTTAATGTGGATATATATTTCTATGCTCTAAATATTTTTGGATTTAAAAAAAATATTAATTAAATAAATTTAAATAAATAGTAATTAATTTAAGTCTGAATCTTACAATATCAATGCTAACAAATTACATGTTTTTTCTTTAAACAATTATCTTGTCTCAAACTGTCAAAGACACTTGTTATTAGAATCCTTTAAGGGACATAATACCTTTCAAGTTTAAATGTCTTTATTATAACAGTCGATTTTTGTTTCAATACAAAATAAAAGTTCAACTCTCTTTAGCAAAATATTTTTTCTAAATCATTAATCAATGTTTAATTTCATAAATTTATAAAATTATTAAAAAATAAATTGTTATTAAAAATATATTGTTAGACGAAACAATATATTTTTTAAACACAAAATAAGTACATCAAGTAAAAAACTGTATAAAAATAGAACACTACCTACCTCCTCAAAAACGTTAAAAATTAATAAATTCGATACTACAATTTTATATTAAATAAACCTAATTATTTTTTTTTATTCTGTGAACTCCATTTAGATAAATACATGTAATACTAATAATTGTTTATAGTAATAAAGAATATTTTATTTTAAAACTGATTTTCTTGACAGTTTACATTTTTAAAATTTTAAAGTGCCACATGCATTTAAATTTCTGTGTTAAGACTTTGAAAAATATATTTTTATTCAAAGTGTTATAAAAATTATTTTATACTACAGAGACATAAAAAAATTATTTTTTATGTGTATGGCTTTTCTTTCAATTTATTTGGTATATAAGGTTACGTTATTTAAAAGATATTCCACTTGGAAGACAAGCATAAATATTTTGAATTTATAGCCTGATTAACCTTTTACAGTCCATTGTTCACAAAAGGGAACATAATATTAATAAAATTATTTAAAATTAAATTTCATCATTATTATTACAAAAAAATTAGTAAATGTAGTAAAAGGACTACTCGATTTTTTAAAATGAAAGCTATATTTCTATGAGTAATAGAAAAATATATAAAAAATCATAAAAATGACATTTTTCATTATTTTTTATAGAGCATATAAGAAAAATTCACATAAATATAAAAAAAACATCTACTGCTTCTAAAATCCGATTGTTATCCTTAAAACAACTTTAATTTATTTAAAAAATATGAAATTCGACATTAATACTCAGAAACGTACCTGGAATAATTTATTAATTATTGATGTTCCTAATTGGGAACAATGGACTGTTCCTGCTATACTCGACGAAATAATTTCTTCTACGGAGAGCATTTCTTGAAAGGGGTAGGAAATGAAGAGGAATTCCCTAAATTTATGAAAAGGCATTTCAATTCTATAAGCAGTCTAGTACGTTCGTTTCTCAGATATTATTTTGAAAGGTGCTAAAAGTATTTTGTCTGTGAAATAACAAGTTACAACCGCTCTTCTAAAAATTGAACCAAGGAATGTTAGGCCTCAACCTGGACCCAATGTTTACAGCCCTATATCACAGAGAAAAAGTGATGGCCATTGTCGTATACAAACAACACAAGGTAGATGTGTACAGTGCACATTAAATTCAATATTAGATTGCAATGAGTGCAAGAAAAAATTGCATCTCCCATGATTTCCAATATATCATGACATGAAGGTATAAACTCATGTTTTTGATATTTGTTTAGAAAAATGTTGTTTTCATTTAAATTTATAAATTTTAAACTTTATTGATATCTCTCCTTAAATTTAAAAATAAATTTTAAATTCATTCTAATTATTTTTCTTATTATTTAATATTTAATATATACAACATTCTACACAATTTATGAATCCAGTCTATAGTCAGACGTAGCCAATCTTCCCAATTGGGAACATCATGAAAATCGTAAAAGAAAATTTTTTTACCACATTTAAATGACTGACATACCTAAACTGAAGCATTAGAAGTCAAGATATGCAAAAGAATAATTTAAAATATATGTGGATCTGAATTCGGCCTCTAAAAGTTTAAGGAACTTTTAAAAAATTTGTTCATAAGGGGTCATAACACTCTGTTTTATGATGAGTAAAAGCTGTTATAATGAAGATTTTTAAGCTCGAAGGGTTTTATTTACCCTAAATATTTTAGTACTTATACTGATACTATTCGTAACGTCAATGAAAAGCCATTAGAATATTTACATCACTCTAACGAATGGAACCAGTTTGCTCATAGAGGATGCGATTATTTTCATCAATTTTATAAACAATTTATGAATAGATATTCATTAGGTATATAACTTCAGAAAAATGTTAACATGATGGAAATTTTTGTATTTTAAATCCTTTAGAATATTTACATCACTCTAACGAATGGAACCAGTTTGCTCATAGAGGATGCAACTATTTTCATCAATTTTATAAATAATTTAAGAATAGATATTCATTAGGTATATAACTTCAGAAAATGTTAACATGATGGAAATGTTTGTATCTTATATTCATTAAAATATTTACATCCTTATAACGAATGGAACCAGTTTGCTCATAGAGGATGCGATTATTTTCATCAATTTTAAAAATAATTTATGAATAGATATTCATTAGGTATATAACTTCAGAAAAATGTTAACATGATGGAAATGTTTGTATCTTATATCCATTAAAATATTTACATCACTCTAACGAATGGAACCAGTTTGCTCATAGAGCATGCAATTATTTTCATCAATTTTATAAATAATGTATGAATAGATATTCATTGGGTATATCACTTCAGAAAAATGTTAATATGATTAAAATATTTGTATCTTATATCCATTAAAATATTTACATCCCTCTAACGAATGGAACAAGTTTGCTCATAGAGGATGCAATTATTTCATCAATTTTATAGATAATTTATGAATAGATATATTTATTACATATATGACTTCAGAAAACTTTTAACGTAGTAGAAATGTTTGTATCTTTTCAACTATGCATTTTAGTATCATCATTATCAGCATGTAATTTATTTGTAAAATTTATTACTATAAATTCATACAAGGCATCTCTTTTTTAAATACATAATTCAAATGACGTTTATTACAAAATTAACTTGTTTATCCCATATTTCCTTGGATTTTAAGAAATTTTATCATAAATGCATGATGTTACATAAGAATCGGTTTTAAAAGAAATAGGGATAAAAATATTAGTTTTCTACTTACAAAACCAAAGTGCTTGTGAAAATTTTTATGTGGTAAGAGCTATGTTTTTTTCCTTCCCCAGATAATGTATAATCATTATTTTATTAAGTATGAAATATGTAAACAACATTGATCCCAAAGAGGTGCAACATTAACAAATCAAGTACATAATTTTGATCATTTACAAGGAGATATTTTTCTGATTTTGCACTTCTAACAGTAACTACACGGTAGGATAACTATCTTGCCAACATGTTAAGCATGTTTTTACTTTAATTGTACACCCTCTTACTAGACGCAAGTACAAGAAGTGTACAAGTGACTCTTGTACAAGTCCCATCCAGTGATGCATCTGCCACCCAGGAATTTTTTCAAGGCGAACTGACTATTACATCATCTCACACACTGAATTAGTTGTGAAAATTACTTGTAAAAAGAAAATTCTTTCACCGTATTAACATGTCGTGTATAAGCTTATAAAATGACTTTGAAGAAAGTAATATTAATCTTATAATGTTCATCGCTTATCCTTATTTTTATAAAACATTCCTTTGATAGTATTGCAGAGACAGCAAAAAGAAAATACGTAGGAAAATTTAACATTAGTAATTATAATATATTTAAAATTAATTGAAAATGGTAAATGGTTATTCCTCTTAATGATAAACGTCTAGTAGAAAAAAAACCTTTATTTCTAAATTTAATAGGTAACAGTCATTCAATAGTCTAATAAGGTACACTTTACATAGATAAACAGCATTTTATAAAATACAGGAAATGTATATTAATTCACATATAAATGAAAATTATTTTTACCTAACAAAACTAAAAAAAAATCTGAATTAAAAATTATATTTCTACTTTAAAATATTCATTTCATCCATATGATTACCAAAATTCATATTAGATATGACGACATGATCGAATTTTTATAAGTTGGTAGTGACATTTTTCGGTATTTTTGAAACTAAAACTTGAAATTAATAGAAACAAATATATTATGTAAAAAATAAGTTGAAGAAATATTTTTCGAGATATTTTAACATTGTGGTAAATTGTTTTCAAGTGATAAGTAAACGAATATGTGTAAGGGAACCAATGCAATTTTCTATATAAAGTACTATAGAAGTAGCTAAGGAGTTTAAAAAATATTTGTAAGTATTTTGTTTTGAAATATCCAGAAGAATCAGTACAAAGGTAATATCTCAGATTCATGCCTATAAATATGTATTAGATAAAAAAGTCGAAACAAAATTTAAATTTCAATAAATCCAGAATACAGATTAAAGAATGTGTGGTACTTAATTTTGATCATTTTCAAGGAGATATTTTTCTGATTTTACTGAATTACTCGGTAGGATAACTATCTTGCCAACATGTTAAGCATGTTTTTGCTTTAATTGCACACCCTCTTACTAGACGCAAGTACAAGAAGTGTACAAGTGACTCTTGTACAAGTCCCATCCAGTGATGCGTCTGGCACCCAGGGATTCTTTGAAGGCGAAGTGACTATTAAATCCTCTCACTCACTGAATTACATGTTGTGAAAATTAGTTGTAAGAAGAAAATTATTTCACCGTGTTAACATATCGTGTAAAAGTTCATAAAATTACTTACAAAAAAGTATTATTAATCTTATAAAGTGCATCGATTATCCTTATTTTTATAAAAATCTCCTTTGATAGTATTGCAGAGGCAGAAACAAGAAAATAATTAGGAAAAATTAAATTTAGCAATTCTGATCTGTTTAAAATTAATTAAAATGCTAAATGGTTTTTTCTCTTAATGATAAACGTCTAGTAGAATAAAACTTTTATTTCTAAATATGTAACACCCATTCAATATTTTAATAAGATACTATTTACATAGATAACCATTTTATAAAATACAAGAAATTTGTATTAATTAACATATATATTAAAATTATTTTTACATATCCAATAAATCTCAATAAAAAATTATATTTCTAATTTAAATTATTCATTTCATCAGTAAGTTTAACGAAAGTCATACTAAATACGACTATATGATGAAATTTTTACAGCCTGGTAGTGACATTTATCGGTATTTTAGTAACTAAAAATTGAAATTAAAGGAAAACAAAAATACTTTCTACAAAATAAGTTGAAGAAATATTTTTCGGGATACTTTAATGTTGTGAGAAATTGTTTACAAGTGATAAGGTAAACGAACATGTTTCCTAGAACCAATGTAATTTTCTATATAAAATTTGAAACATTTTGTCAAGTTTATTTGTAAGTATTTTGTTTTGAGATATCAGGAAGAATCACTACAAAGATATCATTGCAGATTCATAACTACAAATAAATAGTGCATGATACAAAAGTCGAAACAAAATTTAAATTTCAATAAATCTGGAAGAATACAGATTAAAGAATGTAGTTTGAGAAATCGGATATAAATAAAACCGTATCTTATGAAGGAAACAAAAAAAATGTCCCATATTACATTTTTAATCTTTATATGGTATTATTTCTTTTCTACCATTCAATTACACAAGGTAATAGATGATTTTAATAAATATCTATAAGTTATAGTGGTGATCAGCAAAGTTAATTTTTACTTTAAGGTATAAAATTATTTATTAGGGTAAATAAATTATTAATTCATATATTTGTATTTACACATGGAATAGAAAATACCAAAAAGTTTATTCTAAAATTTATTTTAGAATTATTCCATTTTTCTACATTTTTCTAAATAGGCATGGTAAACATTAGTTGTGAAACCCTAAAATATAAAACGAGTTCTGTCTTTCTATTTGGAACAAATAGATTCTTTTGATTCAGTTTCACGTGCTGAATTGTTTTCCAATAAATATATTCCTAGATGTCAAATTATGAAACATCATTCCTTTTAATTCGAAATCGAAAGTAAAATACAGATTGAAACAACAGCTACCTTCATCTTACTTTGTGTAGTTTTGACTAATTGATTTATCAATTTTAAGACCAATCTACCCGTAACAGAAACTTGTTTTCTAATTTAATTTGACGGCGAGCGAAGATTGCTCTGACATCACTAATAATGCAAAGGCAACAATCATGACGTTATGAAAGCACTTCTACTAAAATAAATTTGACAGGCTTTGCTAACATTACACGAGGTACATTCCACTTCCACTGTGAGGTAATTAAGTTGATCAGAACATCAAAAGGAATAAAGTAAATATAATGACGAAAATTACTCCTCTAAAATTGCTCGATATTTAAAATCCTTTCTTCAGTCAATACTGCGAAATTGGTATCCCGTAGTTTTGTTTAACTAATTATTTAAAATTATCTTATTATAAACGTGCGTGCACAAACTTGTGTATGCATCTATCAATCTATCATCTTAATTATATATATTAATAGTAGGAATTATTTTATACGAAGACTGTGGGGAAATAATGATTCTTCGTATATGAAAGTAATAGAGTAGTATTCATATCTACTTATAAAAATAGAAAAACACCCCTGTGCAGAATTTCCTGTTAAATATCACATTTTAGGGATAAAAATTACATTTACATTATTACATATACATATCTGTAATTTATAACAATAGGTTAAACTTTTCGTTTAATTCAGTAAGTTTCTGTATTTAATTATCTTTTACATACAAAGAGCAAACACTTAAAATAACTTAATAAATTAAAACAATATTTAATATAACGATAAATAGAAAAAAATAATTAATGTTTCTCCACTATTTGAAGTATATATATATATATATATATATATATATATATATATATATATATATATATATATATATATATATATATATATATATATATATATATATTATATATATATATATATATATATATATATATATATTTATATATATATATATATATATATATATATATATATATATATATATATATATATATATTATATATATATATATATTATATATATATATATATATATATATATATATATATATACATATATATACATATATATATATATATATATACATATATATATATATATATATATATATATATATATATATATATATATATATATATATATATATATATATATATATATATATATATATATATATATTTATATATATATATATATATATACATATATATACATATATATACATATATATACATATATATACATATATATATATATATATATATATATGTATATATAATGTATTTACACAATAATTACGTATATACGGATTAATTTTCAAAGCCGCTCTGTTAGTTTCAAACACATTGAATTATTTTACCACTCTTACTACTTGCATGAAACTATCATTATGAGAACGCCTAGTGTTCCTAACTACTTCCCTGTACATATCAGCTTCCTCTTTCTATTGTTTCTAGGTTATCATTAGAATTCTGTAGCAGCTAGTGTAACGGAATTCGAAAACCCAATACGCTGAATGAAGAACTTAAATAGTCATGTAGGGTAAACAGTGGATACAACAGTTATAATTAATTGTAAGCGAATAATGTTGCTTTCTATATATAACGTTTTCATCTAGGATATTTATACCAAACGTAAAGTTCATAGATAATATGTCTCTACCCAACTTCGATTTTGGAAATTAGTATTTTAACATAGGATAATTTTGTCAAATAATTATGTAGATTACTGTAAATGTTAAACAATGGTTTTTATAGTAAAACCAGTATTTTTCAATGAATTGTCTAATAATTGTGTTTTCAGTAAATTGAGTAATATGTTTCAGTAATATATTATCAAAAATCCAACAATACAATATCTACAATAAATATTTTGCATTTTAATTTCTGAGTTAAATATCAAAGAAAAAATCAACCTTTATGTCACTGATTTATTTTTTCTTTTTGAAAAAAAAAAGAAATAATTCAGAATAATGAATTAACAATTACGAAGAAAATGAATTTACAATATCGCATTTGGTTCATGATCAGTTTTATATAAAAATACAATATTTCCTTTCCTTAATTTCTTTTTAATAAACACATCCAATAGTAATTCCTCTCGTCTTAATATTTTGTCAACACGAAACAATAAATTTATTCAATAAAATTGTAGAATTTTACATCATAAACTAAGAGGATATATCAAATTTTATATTATTACTAGCTGCTTAGCACCCAGCCTTCGGTTTGGGTAGTACATATTTCCAAATAAAGTTTTAGAACCACTACTGTAGATATACGGATTCATAAAATAAATTTCGGGTGCTGCAGATTGTTGATGAATATGGTAATTTATTAGCAACACACAAACCCTGTTATTAATATTATGTTCACTCTTTTTCCAGGGAACCACAGCGTAAAAATGATAAATTCCAGGACTTTCTCTTCCACATGAGTCAAATGTCTTTATGTTATAAACATGCATGCTTTGAATGTCTTTACTGTGAAAATTTATTTGAAATACATTTTTATTCCCTAAATTTCGTTTCTATAAATATTTTCATGACGTGCTGCAAGGGATTTTTTTAACCCTCCAAGTGGAACACACTGAGGAAAAAAAGTCTCCAAAAATATGCTAAAATTTCATTGTGTCAGTGACCCAAGTGTTCTATGATTTTTTTACTTCACCCTTTGTCGACTAGATTGGAATACGGGAAACCCACCCTTGTTACTGTCCCTTTAGTTCCGTTTATAAATAGACATTATAGATTGTTCATTTTTAATCACATAAAGCTCGTCAAGTATCGAAGATCATCCCATAAGAAATAATGGGCTCTAAAAGT
This sequence comes from Pardosa pseudoannulata, assembly GCA_032207245.1. Lineage (NCBI taxonomy): Eukaryota > Metazoa > Arthropoda > Arachnida > Araneae > Lycosidae > Pardosa > Pardosa pseudoannulata. The sequence goes on from CM063511.1 coordinate 114,279,363, forward strand.
ACAAATAAAAATATTCTTTAAGAGAATGATTTCTATCTCTTTTACAAAAGTTATCCAAGCTATTTAAGTGGTGCAATGAGAGATACATCTGTTACCGCAAACGAAATACTTCGAAATAGAGATTTACAAAGCCATGAAAAGCTATGAGCGCCTTTGTGCCACAGGGAGTAGGTGTGCAGTTCCTAAACAATCGACCTGACCCTCCTACCTCAAAACTCCATGGGGGAAAACACTGGCAGAAATGTACATTACATCCATTTTCGGAACGTTTTTGGAGGTCGAAAATTGTACGTGACAACCGCTTTGAAGACATCATCGCTTTGGCGGAATTGTAGGTGTGAACAGCTTAGAGGGTTAATTACATACACGATTTGACTCTTCCTTTCGGTGTACAGCAAAGAGGTTTCTTTTATGATGTACTGGGGCACCAAGCAATGGTGAAAATGAATTTTTTTAAATCATTAATAAAGAATCTAATTTTTATTTACGAAGACATACGAAAACTTTATGATAGTTACTATATGTTATAAAACCGTTCAATTACTTAAAGAAATTGTGACATTATTAAAGGCTTAAATCAATTTTGATTCTTGAAAAATCTCAAAATATATATTGTTTCACTCGAATTTTACTTATTTTAATATAAATTGAGAGGAAGAAATTTTAGTTTGGACGTGAAAATTAAAAAACTACAACAAACCGTACGCATTTACATAAACAAAACACACAAACGGAAACTGTTTACTTATAGAGATAGTATCAAAATGTAGTATAGGTTCTCATTGGAGGTTTCGCAATTTTTTCCCTTTTTTTAAATTTTTGGAGATACTATTATATTAATTTATTTTATATATTATTATAAGTTTTATATTATTGTCATTCTTGCTTATTTATTCCGATACATGCGCCGAACGATGTCTGAATGAGTACGGCAGGGCTATTCGGTACGCGGATTAATGGTTTCTAATCCCACTTTTGCCAGAGAGGTTCGTAGTTGTTAGAAAACGGCTTTAAGCAGTCGATCCTAATCTCATTAATCATCGTATATCAAAGAAATAAATCTCAAAGTGAACAAAGTGAATTTATTCCGATATAATAAAATATTTTTTATCAGAATATAAAAGTAACAATCATAAAGAAATTTAATTTGGAGATAACTTTTTGTGCGACTATAATATAAAAAATGAAGGTTTTTATTTCTGCAGTTTTATATACACAAAAGCTGCTGTCACATTCTTTGTTCGTAATATGATGCCCATTTGCATGGAAAACAGGCACCAAGAAACTTTCTCGTTTTCCACATTAACCTAACAGCTATATGGTATATAACTTCCATGTTCTTGTTACAAATTCAGTCTGAAAAAAGATATTATTAAGTTTTATATTAACAAATATTATATTCACTTATGCAGTTACTTATATAACACTGTATTCACATCTAAAATATCTTAATTTCATTCTTAAATTTAATATTTATTCCTTAATTTTATTTGATTTTTTTGTTAGGCTATAAAACTATTATCCTCATAAAAATGTTGATTTAAATCTTTTAAATTAGTTTAACTTTAAATGCAAATTATTTCAGTTAAATTAAAAAGGATAAACAGGTTTATCTCTAAATTTTTTAATTTTACATTTCATGTGATTTTTAGTATTATAGAACTATACTTTATTAATTAAATCAATTAAAAAACATGATTTTCTCTAAACAAAGAACTAAAGTTTTAACTATCAAGTTTATTGATATATAAAAATGTAAGTATTTGTCTATCTTGTTTCACAAAATTAATTCAGAACATGTACAAGTATAAGACAAAATAATATTAAGACCTATTTGTAATGAAAATTTTTCATGTCCCTTCATTACATATTTCCTTTGTGGGGTAGATATATTTTTACCTACATTTCGCGCCTTTTTTTCGCATATGGCCCCTTGCAGGTGCAGCTTTAGTTTTTCTCACGGATGCAACCTGTCTTTTCAAACAGAGCCGCCCCCGATCTGGGATTAAGTTTCGGACCGAGCGTCCAATTCTGGCCACCTGCATCCGCCGCCCTTAGACCTTTCGACCATAATTTGCGCACAACAGCTCATATTCTGACGGTTTCCGAAGTCATAAGTTTCGCTTTGAGATAAACAGCCGCGCCTTTGAATGGTGTCGCGTTGTGGTGTGTTGCCACTCTCCGCTCATCATCGTCTTTGGCGAATTTCCACCACCTGAGTTGCGCCTCACTGTGATTGGGTTTTTTGTTCTCAGCGCGTCTTGTTTTGATGTTTCATTGGTCAGAGCAGAGAGAACCCTTCGCTCTCCCTGAGAGCGCGGTGTATTCTTAGCGTCTGGCAATCCTCTTGCTGGCTGTGTTTCGGCGCTTTTAACGTGAGCGCAGCCTAGAAGTTCTGATAATTTTTGAGAGACGGAGAGACACAGAGATGAAATTTTAACACCCTTGCCGACGCGTTTTTTGGTCGGAAAAGTGTTTTTGTTGGAGCCACGTCGATCTTTGGCCAGCCTAAGCTCTCTATCCTTGTTTTGTTTTACTGCAACGTTCCTGGCGTTATTTTTAATTAAAGCAACGAATTAATATCCATTATATTTTATATAACGCAACAAATTTGTCTCCATTATATTTTTACTTAAAGCAACAGTTTAATCTCCATAAGACTTTTAAACAACGCAATTGAATGATTCTCAGTTACCCACTATTAGATCAAGGCAGAAGTGAACTGTGTTAGTTTTAGATTAGGAAATTAAAAATTATTTGATCAAATGCTAAATAAAAGGATGTCTCTCCATCAAGTTAGCGTCTGATTTTTTTTACCTGAGGTGACTCTTAAAATAAAACCTCCGACTCTTCATCAATCATCCTACATACAGCTCCCTTCCTCTACATGGAATCCCGACTCTTCAGTATACTATTTAAAAATGAGTCGTCCTTCAATCGACCAATAAATGGATCCCTCGTGTCTCAACAGTGTGGAGGCGAAACTATGCAACGAGAGTTGCATGCTGTGAATATTCATGGCACAGTAGCCATTCCAAAACCGTTGGCTTCGGCGCAACATGCTATGAAGAGACTACAGTAGTTCCGATATCACCAAAACTGGAAACAACTGAAATCGGGTCTAGTAATCTGGTATGATGAATTATCATTCACATTATACCAGACCAATGAGCGTGTGTTCATCTGGCGAACACCGCCAGAAGTATTTCATGTAGATTTTCTGTACCAACCATGAAATATAAAATGAGCTATTTGATGGTGTGCCCGCAACATCTTCCCGTGAAATGGGTCCTCTCGTTGTCTGGACGGGATGATGATAGGAGACCATTATCAAATCCTTCTGAGAGTCCATCTACACCATATGCTTCAGACTCTTTTTCCGGGAAAAAGTCATGAGGTCCAAGATAACAACATCCATGTTCACTCGTCTATCAGTATTCAAATATGGTTACATAAGCATAATGATGTAGAACATCTAACCTGGTGTCCTCAGTCGTTTGATGTCAATAGCATTAGGCCTTTGTGGGGTTAATTCAAGAACAAAGTCCGTGATCGGTTTCCTCCTCCACATACGCTATCTTAACCTGAGACTGCCCTGCACGAGGAATGGGTGTTAATTCCGATGATCTTTTATTTGTCAATAACACGTCGAATGCAAGCTGTACTTCAGATCAAAGATGGTACAACCCCTTTTTACTAAAAATTTTCATTTTTTTCATAGGTGTTCTTATTATTTTGTCCTATACAATAGCACATAAATCTAGATTAGTCATCAATGAATAAAAATGAGTGTGTTGTGAATACCTAACGGAATTCTTGTCTAAATCTCCAGAAGGATTACATCTATTTTAAAATGTTCTAACTATGTATCTAGTGGATGAAAAGTATTTGCATATTATTGAATAATTTAGCTATGTTGTCATAGTAACAGTAGTACAAAATTAACAGAGTTTATTAGATGATATATCTTTCTTTGTATATTGTTGTAGGGTTATGTTTTAAATTTTAATGGCCTACGTTTTATAATGCTTAAATATGTCCGTACAATATAGTATAATCTTGGATAAAAAATTGCAGTATTTGTTTGTTAGCTTACGTAATTTCTTAATTAAACCATTTTCCATTTTTGACAATATAAATATTTACATTACAGCATAAAATAATAAGGCTTCAAGTAAATAAATTATTCTGTTAAATCATACAACTACTTTCACAAGGATACTTTTCAAGCTTTTTGATAAACGACACATGCATCTTAATTTACAGATAAGCTAACAATAAGATATTAACAGTGGGAATATATTAGCTGTAAAGAGAATGGACTAATTGAACTAAAACTTGTATATTTGGTGACTCCTCGTTTACAAAACGTTTTCTGTAGAGTAAGTGTATATCTTTAAAACATTTAAAGAATTTAAAAGATAACAGAAGGCAGAAGTTGTCTAAAATGCTGCATTAAAGCTATAGAATTAATATAACTTCAAATTCAAATTTAATCGTAAATAATTTATACCTCAAAAGAAATCCGAATTAATTCTAGAAAATTGTTTGTACATTCAATACTTATTTATTATCATTTATATTTATATAAAGCTAATTTCTAGCTAGACAAACATTACCAATTTAAGTATGTGAAACATTTTTAAGTATTGTTTACGATTTTTTTCCATATGCCTACACATTGTAAAATACTAATAACTTGGTCATTCCTTAAAAACAAAGGCTTTTTATACAACATATAAATATATTTTCCAAATATTAACCATACTTAAAAATTTTAAAGAAAGTCATAAATTATTATAAAAATCTGCCTTAAAACTACATGATTTACAAAACTGCTATTTTGATCAGTTAAAATGTAGTGTTATAAGGGTATAATCAAATTTCCAAAAACATGTAACTATTTTGCATATCTTTTTTTTATTTATTGATTTAAAGTTCATATATGAGTATTACGTACCAATGATTTATACCACGCCTGTTGAGATAACACAAAGAATTGAGACACCAGATACAAATGAGAGAAGACTTACCCTTTAGCAGACTCTTTATTTACAATTCTACTATTGAACAATCTGGTAAAGCAAATAAAACATATTCAATCTCAATATGGAGACGCCGTAAACTGATGGAATGTTGGAGCAACTCCCTGACGCTGATGATGCTATGTTCAAATGAAAAACTGATTGAGCATTCCCTGCCTCTGCTGAAGTTTTCCGTTCGCTCCGTCTTGACGTGCTTTTTCTCTGAAGGGACCTTCAAATCTGCCCAGCAAACCACAATGCCTACTGTTGCCAGGGCCAAAAACGTCTGACCCGCGTTAGCAACACCTCTTGTTCAGTGGGGTCAAAAGAGGGGGGGTCACTGACATCGATTTTTTCGGACAGTCTCCTGAGCTGTAATTGTCCAGTAGTATAACTCATTGTTACACCGAGTAAAATGTACGTGTTCTTCTATTGGACTCATAATGCTGTTTAAATAGAAACTATAGTAGCACATCAGCTGTTATATTTTTTAATTGATAAATTATATAAAACTACATTAAAAATTAAATGGTTAAAAATTAAATGGATTTCATTAAGAATGCTCACACAAAAATTAAATGAATTCTCCACATTTCAAACTAAAAAAGAAACAGATCGTAAACCCTACGTTCATTTTCAATCACAACTTTAATTTGCTATATCAAAAGGAAAAAAAACTTTTTTCTTATTATTAAAGAATTGTTTTTCAGTAACATTTCATTAATAAAAGCCAAACTGTCATCTATTCTAGAATTTATTTATTTAAGACTTTTTAAACTTCGTCTTGGGATCGATTTTCACCGCGTCTAAAAATCAATACAGGACATTACGTCCAAGCATAAGCCTTATATAAAAGGTAGGTTGTTTTTTCATTCCCCTTCGATCAGTTCTAGGAAAAAAATATTTGTGGTAACTGTTATCAATTCTCGTGGAAATAACGTTGTAATTTTTGTTGCTACCTCGAAATAACTTAGGATATGAGAAGACTTATATTTGGATTTGGGCTTAAGAATTAATTGTCTCAGACTGTAAGAAACGGAGGCACAAATTATTGTCTCCGTGCATTATTTATTAATAATATCAACTTAAAACAATAATAATGCAAAAAAAAAATTATAATTAGTAGATAATAAAAGGCAAAATTAGAATTACTTTTTCGATTTGTATGAATAAAATTTAAATCAATACCTACAGCTAGATTTATTTTATAATTACACAAACACACATATACATATATATAATATATATATATATATATATATATTATATTATATATAGAGAGAGAGAGAGAGAGAGAGAGAAAATTTGCAGCCTGCCAGCATCTGATTCTGATGGACGTACCAACCTAGAACTTTCCTCTCAAATGAAAATCATAAATAGGACGACTTGGATCAAAACAATTGGTATAGGGCTGGTAAACTGGAACACTCGTTGGTTCTTCCATGCGACAGAAAAACCAATATTTGCCTTTCATGCCTTGCCTGTATATATTTAAAATGTCTTACTTTATCTCAAGATAAAATATCTTTAAACTGCAGCAAATCATAATGAAATATTTTTAAGCTCTTGAGACATCTTTAGGAATATGTACATTCTTATTGTTTCTCACTTTTTACGATTATGTATTTATATAATATAACAACAACATATATATATATATATATATATATATATATATATAATATAATAATTTATATATATATATATATAATATGTATAATATATATATATATATATATATATATATTATATATATATATATATCTATTATAATATATTATATATATATATATAATATATATATATATATATATATATATATATATATATATATATATATATATATATATATATATATATATTTATATATATTTATATTATACATATATATAGAGAGAGATTTTAGCGCAGCGCACTTCCCGCAAGGTCGCGCCTCATCACTGAGTTAAGTAAGGAACGACGAGACACACATTCGAGTCGGATCGTGGAGGAGTGACCAGGTCGAGTGAAGGATCCGTGGCACTCGAGATCCCTCGATTTATTAAACACCGATAGGGTGTATTTCCATGTTAAACACCGAGAAGGGTGTCTTGCCTATGTTAAGTTTCGAGTAGGAAGTCTTGTCAATACCGCGTCGTTACTGTGATCTAACTATATATATATATTATATATATATATATTATATATATATATATATATATATATATATATATATATATATATACATATCTATATATAAATATATATGTGTGTGTGTTAAACGCCAGTGAAAACTAGTGTTCAAAATCAAGGAACACTTCTGTACACTGGTTTCAAAATCGAAACAACAAATATAGTAAAGTTTATTATGTGGAAAATATTTATTAAAAATCAGTGAGATTTTGTTAAGTAGTGTATAAAAAGTCATTTCAGCACAGCACAGATAAAATGTAAATAAAACTCTTTCAGTGTAAGACGAAATTACAATTTTTGAAGACAAAATTTTTCAGTGGCAGTTCCTCAATTTCAAATTCATTTACCTTTGATGATAAAACCTTCCCAACATTGTTTATTAATGTCAAAAAAAGGATTTAGGGAAGAGGATTTAAAATGTGTGAACCCACTCATTAAAAGAACACTCTCTTTGGTTCGAAAAGTTTCAAGGGCGACAAATTGGGGAATGCATACCCCTCTTAGTATGGGCATACATTTGCAATAAAATCCAAGTCATTTGATCTTGATAGATCTTCCGCAGTGTTATGGATTTTGGTAAACATATATTTTAGGGGTCCCCTTGGCGAAATTGGGGATTTTGGTTTAGCACCAATCCTGTCCGCGAGTATCAACTGCATACAGGTATGGCGGCCAAAACATAAAGATATTTCAATAAAACATTGGAAACATTCAATAAAACATCAGCCAAATTACAAAAAAATTGCGTTGAACACAATAGAAGCAAAATTAATAAATCCAATAAAATGTATTTTAATCTTGTCAACCGACATCCTACCTTGAACTAACGAACCTCTGAAATTACATATACCTTTGAACATGTTAAAATCTAAACCAATCAGAATCAAGATTGGGTTACCAAAAAAAAATTATAGACGCCCCGATAAATGAAACATCACCCAGATTGGCGATAAAACTGAGATCACAACTTGGCAAGAATCAAGGGGAACCCTCAAATATAGGCTAACCCACATTTTAAGTGTTACCGGAGAAGAACTTAGTGAACTATCGCAATTTTGTAAGGTATCGAAAGAAGTTTTTATTAGCCCATTTATGTGTAGTGTTCTATTCTTGGAACAGTAGTTCTGTTGCAGTTACCTAAAACTCGGTATTTAAGAGCAATGATGTGACACCATTCTACTTTAATAAGGAAAAGGTGACCTTATATGGGGAATGTTTGTTAAAGTATCCCATTTGATATTAGATACAACCATGTCCTGATGACAAATACCAAGATTTTATAAGCTATGGACAAACAATACAGCTATATATTTGTTAATTTTTTACATTTTGGTAGTGATAACTGTTTTAAATGAAGATGAAATATATTTTTGTAAAATGAAATATTTTTTGAACCATTTTCTTACAAATCAAGGATACATTTCTCGGATTAACAGAAAGATTTCAACCTTCAGCATAAACTTAACCCGTTTAAAACAATCATTTAAAAACTATATATTTTATAAAAGAGTTTTTTGACTCGGGTATCATCGATTTCACATAATAATTACCAACGAAACTATTCTTGGGTTTATTTCAAGGTACTACAATAAATATCCTCATTATAAAAGAGTGAACCAACATTTTGGAGCATGTCTGTTAAAAGCATATCTCGTAAATGCATAAAATGCATTCAACTAACAAACTGCTTTGATAAAATATTCAACACTTTTCCCAACATCATTATTTGTTTCAGAGAATGGCAAAATACATAGCATATATTTCCATAGTAGTTAAATAAAAACCATAGTAGTTTAACCCTTTGACAGTTTCATTTTTTCCAGAATTCGGTAAAAAAAAAATCTCACATTTTTTATTCCATTTTTTTGTTCATTTTTAATTAAGTAAAGATATGTTATTAAAATGAACATTTCTAATATTTTTAAGCATTTATTACACTTTTTCTTCTACAAAAGTATGATAGAACTGAAGTTTAACTTTAGTCTCATCGATATCCAAGTTAATTTTTGGAATTCCAGTGAATCAAATCTAGGAGGCAGATCCGAAGGATTATCACAATTAATTTTAAAAAATTGTCCTGCTTAACTAATTCCATCTGTACTACTATCAGAGTCACTATTATCCAGGTCATCTAGTAAACATTCGCTACTATCATTTACAGATAATTCAGTTTCTGATTCCGAGTTACAGTTCGAATCACAAGAAATTAGCTCCATACGCTCTGAATTATCCATTATTTAAAAGTAAAAATATATTATTCAACTCCGACATCAATAAAATTATCAGGCTGTTAGTAAAGTATAACCAGAAAGCTATACAATGAAATATAACAATTCGTCTTCTGATACAAAACATGCGAAAAAACTGGCGCTTTTGAACTAATCAGGGTAGAAAATACAATAAACTGCAAACTATCATTTACTGGACATTTATACGAATTTTTTTTACTACAAAGTGGAAAAAATACTGCCGAAACAGTGCAAGCGAAATAGAAATCAGATTGCCCGTATGCAGTAAGGGCAAATCAGTAAAGGCCCGAAAACTGTGCCCGTACGACGTACAGGAATACAGGGAAGGGGTTAATAAATACATATATTTCATGTCTGTTAAACAAACAAAATTTCCTTTGTAGTGTATTAAAATTATGTAAATTATCATTTAATTATTTTATAATTGTACAATTGCTAAACTTCGACTACACTTACTTAATGTATAAGAAATCGACATTTTATTTCTACTTAGATTCACTTAGAGTGATTTTAACTAAATTCAGTATAGCTATCGGATCGATGTTCCGATAGTGTAGATGGGTTCGAATATGCATTTATATATTAAAACTTGTCTTCCGAAAAATATTACTATACACAAGTAATGCTGCATTTTAAATTCGACTAGACGCAGGTGAACATCATGAATTTCAAATCGGAAATGACTGGCGAATTCATTTGTTTTTTGAAATGTTGTCAACATAAGCAGTTGTGGAATGTTAAAATAGCTGATAGAATAATAAATCGCTAGGACTTGCCATAAATCAAGATAAAAGAGACTGCAACCTTTTTGGGTTAGTGCCTGTGGGATTCAATGGACATCTTGAAGTAAAATTGATTTCATATGTATCAAGATCTACGAATGTCTTTCCTTTAGAAAGAGAAAACTGTCAGAGAATTGTTCAACATTTATCATATATTTTTGTCAAAATTTATTTTCTGCACAAGAAATCGATTCTGTTCTTCTTAAAATGCATACTTTTTCACTTAAAATATTCTCTTTTCATCAGCAAGATTTGACCTGGAAATTTTTTACGATAATATATATTTCTAGGCATTGAAAAATATTCGTTATATTTTTGTTGTAGATTCAGTTGTAATACCCGATAAAAAATTGAAATAACATTCCTTAAATGCTTCCTTATCATTTTTATATAAAAATATAAGTATATATGCATTGAAAACATAAATTAATTTTATTTATTTCTTCACCAAAAGCTAACTTAAAATATCAGTAACTTAATATTCTCGTGTTTAACAGTTGTAAGACTGAAATTACTTTCTTAAAAACGATCTATTTGAAAACTGTAAAAAAATACAACATAAATAATATCTGTATGTTTAACTAAAATATATGTCTACAATAAAAAGTACAATAATACCTCACTAAATAATCATATACTCTTTATATCATACCTCTTTCATTATATACTCTTATATCAACAATTAGTATAAATAACAACCGAATATATTCAATGTTAGTAAATAATAAAATTAGTTTTTCACACATCTAATTAATTTTTATTTAGGATTTTTGCGTAATGAGCGTTTTTTGTATTGATTATGACATATTTAATAG
>CM063511.1:114295404-114337904 GCA_032207245.1 Pardosa pseudoannulata
TATTCGTCGGTTGGAACCCCAATGTGGTACGTATGACACATATAATCGGCTCTAAGCAGTAGGTGCTCATTAGCCCTCATGTTGCAAAAAGCATACCGTAGAGCAAAGAGAAAAATCTACTCAAATCATACCTCCATAGTGGTTACTTTTTTACTGCAGAAAACTTCTGAGATGAACTGAGAGACGGTCTTAGTATCTTACACATAGTGAGAAATAATAAAAAAGGTTACCAAGAATCTTTGTAACTCAAGTTTAGAGGTAGGAATCAAAATGAAAAGGAGTAATTCAAAACGTGAAAACTCCAGGGAAATACAAGAAAAGTATACACTTTTCTGATAAATTTACAAACGCGTTATGATAAAACTAAATATTATAAAAATACAATAAGCCTTCTTTTAAGTGATAAATCTTTCGTTATGATTAAAATTATCAAGTATGATCGTACCTAGGTTCATCAAAGCGGTAAAATGACTAGAATTATTAAGAATGCAATTTCTTTATACATATATATATATATATATATATTGTATTGTATATATACGTATATATTACATTATATATTTATATTATATTAAATCCACAAAAATACATATATATATATATATATATATATATATATATATATATATATATATACATATATATATACATATAATATATATATATATGTATATATGTAAGGAAAAGTAAACTAGATCGGGAAAGTAATATAGGAATTTTGCATAAAACCCCTAAGACAGCCCGAAAAAATTCTCAGCGGTTTTCAAACTTTAGTCAAGGGATAAAAATTCCATTAAAATTAAAAGAGAAGGGGTCTAACCAGTTATAACTCTACAGTACCCAAGCAAGCAATTTAGAAAATTTCTAAACAAAAACGTGACTCACACTGTCGGGAGCAGATTTTCCCACACACACATTATATGAAGTTTAAACGTTATCTTAATAAAGGTCTTTAGCTAATATATTTTTATACATGATTGCAACCACCCTTCGTGAATGTCCGTATATATATATATATATATATATATATATATATATATATATATATGTGTGTGTGTGTGATATATATATATATATATATATATATATATATATATATATATATATATATATATATATATATATATATATATATATATATATATATATATATATATATATATATATATATATATATATATATATAAATATATTTATATATATATATATAATAATATACACATATATATATATATATATATATATATATATATATATATATATATATATATATATATATATATGTATATATATATATATATATATATATATATATATATATATATATATATATATATATATATATATATATATATATATATATATATATATATATATATATATATATATATATATATATATATATATATATATATGCAAATATTTAACTCTACTAAAGTGTAAGTCTAGGTTTAAATTTTCTGAATGAAAGCATTTCGTGATTTTTAAAATTCTGTAATATTGAAGTTCTCTTATCTTAAAATACCTATATATATATATATATATATATATATATATATATATATATATATATATATATATATATATATATATATATATATAAAGATAGAGTGCTTATAAAAATTGAGGGACCACTTAAAAGGAAGGGACAATTCATCAGTAATTTGACAACTAAAGAGAAATATAAAATGGAATATATTTATAAAGAGGTTGGAAACACAGAATATTGAATCTTCAAAATATAAATATTAATGTTTAAAAAGTTTTAAAATAAGGTAGTATAATAAAAAACAAGTTGTAATAACATATGGCAATATTTGCTATGCAAATATTTAACTCTATTGAAGAGTAAATCTGTCTTTAAATTTTCTGAATAAAAGAATTTCGTATTTTTTTTAAATCTGTAATATTGAAGTCCTCTTATCTTGAAATACCTATTCATAGTTAATGCTATTACGGTACAAATATGTCAATTTTTTGAAACATAAAAAATATAATCTTAACTATTTTCCACGAGAATAATATAAACAGCACAAGCGAAAAAGTGTTGTTATTTTATCACATATCTGGTCTAAACCACATTTTTTTCCCGTTACGACCTGATGAAAGTTTAAATAGCCCCATTTGTTCTTTTTTATGGGAACATCGTGTCGTATTTAAAATCTTATCGGAGGTAGTAAAAAAGATGAACTTTTATGTGTGTGGGAAATACCTCTAAAATTTTGGTAAAGTGAGCGAAAAATAATATATTGATAGATGTAGGAAATAGGCAGCGTTAATCAAAATTTTCTACGAAATGGTACTAATGTATCGAAATTTTTAATTCAAAACTTTGCCAGGATGGAAAGAATTAGTTATTACTCTGCATAGTAAATCTTTGAATACTTATTATTCTTAGAGAAGAGATTATTGCTTTAAAAATTAAAATTACAAATAACTTAGTAATTATAGATTAATTTTCCTATCATAAATCAGATATAAACGTTGGTAATTGTGTGTTTGTATAAAATAATTTGTGCTTCCTACAATGCTTCTCGTACTTCGAAAGCGTCTCAAAGATGATCTCAAGACGACTAGTGCTGAACTTACTTATGGGACTGTTCTCCGATTACCTGGAGAATATCTGCAATCTAAAAATAACGATTTGGGTTACAGTGTTTTCGTTTAAAAGTTAAAAGACTGTATAGCAGCTCTAATTCCAGTTCCCTCCATTGCTCACTTCAAAAAGGCAGTTTTTGTGCACAAACATTTACTTTCGTCGACCCATGTATTTCTTCGGGTTGACTCGCACAGAAAATCTTTAGACCCAGTTTATTCTGATCCTCAATTAGTTTCTGGTTAGAGACTCTTCAACGTACCAGATTTTAATCAACAACACCGAAAAAGTGGTAACATTGATCACTTAAAACCTGCGTTCTTTTGGGCCCATGAGCTTACAACAGCTATATCTTCTACACCTGCAATCCCTCCGGTGGTTGCGTCGTCGGAGGCAGATGAGTATACAAGAAACACTCCTCGTAAGCTCAGTGAGTCATCCGGTCTCTCTATAACGACCCCCTCATGCTGTCGGATTCAGTTTTACCTACCATTGTTACTGGGATAGGGATGTGGTGTCCAGACTTTGCGATTCCATGCTGAGCTGCCGACTCCCACGCAACTCTACAATTCAACTCTAACGCGAACGCAAAACTTACTCAAGGGCAAAGGGTTGGATCGATCGGATGAGGACGCTTTGGACCAATGCTCTACCTCTCTATATTTCTATTTCTTTATACGTGAATGAACAAATGTCTATAAAGTTAAATGGAGTCAGCCATCTGGAGCCAAGCTGTCTTCACCCTATTCCATATGCAGAGATAAATATAAGAATATATAAAAACTATGATAAGATAAAAAAAATTAAATAAAAATGCAATTCGTCTATTTCACCTAACTATTTAAAAAATATTCTCTCTTAAAAATTTAAATAACCAAATTTTATCTAAAAAAGCAATGAAATAACAATGAGGACATCAAACATAGTAATTAAATTATGCTTATGTTCATTTTAAACACTTACATATTCCTTTCTATTAAAGTTTTATCTTTAACTGATAAATGCTTCATAATATTTAAATACAGAAAGGTAATTTTCTTTTAGGAAATTCAAAATGTATATCATAAAATAAAACTTCTTGGGAGATGTCTGAAAAATTTAATTATATCCAAAATACTATTTAGCCATTCCGCACAAAGGGAGTACTAACTAATACAAAGAAATTAACTCTCTCAACAATATGCAAATATTTATGTCAAATTGAAAAAAAAGAAAGCCAGAAAAAGTAGCGGATGTAGCTGACAAAGTCAAAAAATCTTTTTCCGATTTACACCCATGTCCCATTTACATGAAATTTGTGCCGTACATTTCCATTTTCAAAAATATTAAGTCTATAAAATGTGACAGGAAATGTCATGGGAGAGTTTGAAAACAGCTAAATCGAGAAAATAGTAGCTTGTATTTAAAACTTAACACTCTCTCTACAGAACCACTATCTCGTAGCTATTGTCATGCAAAGTGGTATTCTACTTTAGTGCTGTCAACTAAATATCAGGCACCTGAACATAAACACGGAGAGAATTAAAATTTTTCAAGTGTTATATGGTTTTAACTGTGGAAATTTCAAACTTAAGATATTTATATCCATGGCTAGTCATAATGTTCTCAAGTTAAAATTAAATGTTAAATTCTCCTTTAATACTAATTGAATATATTAACTGTTGCTCAGAACTTACAACATTTCAAAAGCATTTTTATGAATCCATTCAAATTTTTTCCTTTTCTACTACCTTAATGATTTTTATGAGTACCGTTATATAACTACATTTTAAGTGAAACATAATTATGTACTTGTCATGTAGAAATTTTAATTTCTCTTTTTCGTTATACGCTTTTAATTATTTTCAAAAATTTCTTTTTATCTTTTATCCTTTAAATGAACATAAAATTTTTAAATAGGACGGAAATCGTCATTTTTTACTATGCTGAATGAAAAACTTACATTATTTTAACATTGTATTATTCTTATACTTCAATATGGGTATACAGAAAGCACAAAACACAGGCTAAATTATGTAGCCTACTCGTAAATAAATATATTGTTATTATAATTATTATTAAAGAATTTTATCTAATTACAGATTCTGTTCAAATTATCTAATCACAGATGCTTAATTATTTAATTTTATCTAATTACAGATGCAGATTCACATATTTCAATATTGTTAGGTAATTCAGAATTTGATGGAATTCTTTTAAATTATCCTGAAACAAAAATCCCATCTCTAGTGATAAATAGTTCAAAACCTTGTCCGGTTTTTCATCATATTGAGACCACTAGACCACCAGTTTACAGTAAGCCGCGATGTCTGTCTCCAGATATGTTTCAGGCCGAGCGTCAGGAATTTTAATTAATAATATCCCAAGGGTCTATCAGACTATCTAAAAGTCCATGGGCGAGCCATCTCCATATGGTCAAAAGGCTAATGGAAAGTGGCGTCCTTGAAGTGATTACCGCAGATTCAATGCCATTACTGTACTTGACGGTTATCCTGTCCCGAACATACAAGATTGTACTCAGCTTTTTCATGGTTAGAATATATCCTTGCACTCTAGTATTAACTCCAGTAATTACTCCAGTAGTCAATAATCACAAGCGTATTTTAGTTGATAATCTGAATTAACCAAATACATGTGCAGAAACAGAATTTTCAGAATATAAGTATCGTATTTTGATATTTGTTAAAAAAATCCTTTTCTTTTCATAAAACTAATTAATTAACTTAGCAAAGTATATAGTTATCTATCCCTTGATTTCAAATGATTAATTTATTCGGTGCTTTATATGAACCCTGAGGTACAGCTGAATTACTCCAGTAGTATATAATCACTAGTGTGTTTTAGCTGATAATCTGAATTAACCAAATACATGTGCAGAAATAGAATTTTCAGAATATAAATATCGTATTTTGATATTTGTTATAAAATGATTTTTCCCTTTTCAAAAAACTAATTAGTTTACTTAGGAAAGTATATAATTATATATCTCTTGATTTCAAATGATTAATTTATTCAATGTTTAATATGTACCCTGAGATATAACTGAATTACTACAGTAATATATAATCACTAGTCTATTTTAGCTGATAATCTGAATTAACCAAATACATGAGCAGAAACAGAATTTTCAGACTATAAATATCGTATTTTGATATTTGTTAAAAAATGATTTTTCCCTTTTCAAAAAACTAATTAATTAATTTAGCAAAGTATATAATTATCCATCCCTTGATTTCAAATAATTAAATTATTCGATGTTTAATATGAACTCAGAGCTGCAGCTGAATTACTCTAGTAGTATATAATCCCTACTGTGTTTTAACTGATAATCCAAATTAATCAAATGCATGCGTACAAACAGAATTTTCATAACACAAATATTGTATTTGGATTCTTGTGAAAAAATGATTTTTCCCCTTTTCGAAAAGCTAATTAATTGGCATAGCAAAAAGAATATAGTTATCTATCCATTTCATTGCAAGTGATTAACTTATTTGCCGTTTTAATAGAAAAAGGATAATTAATAGCAAAAGAAAATTACATAAATGATATTCATTATTGTTTATTTATTGCATGAATTTATTTTATGTTTAATAATGTAATTGGGAAACACGAACGGAGTTAACAAGAGTAAATTATATTACTGTACACGTAAGCTTGATTTATTTTTATATTTTCTCTTCAATTTATGCATAAAATATAAAGTATAATATTATACCACGACACTGGGAAATCTTAACAAAATGAAAATCTTCACTGTAATCATCAAATGAATTCATTAAATAAAGGTAACAATGTCAATCTAACTTTACTCTTTGAAAATATTTTGTAAGTAAATGTTTCCGAAAAGGCCATGTTTTTTTTAAGTTTTTGTTCTGAAGAGCATTTAAATGAGTTCCACACCTAATTACTCGAAGTCCAAATGAAAAGAGCGATCAAATTTTATTAAACTATTAAATAAGCTTATGAAAACGAAACTTTATATGTGTGTTTTAGCTAGTAATCTGAATTAACCAAATACATCTGCAGAAACAGAATTTTCAGAATATATATTAATCGTATTTTGATACTTGTTAAAAAATGATTTTTCCCTTTTAATAAAACTAATTAATTAACTTAGAAAGTATGTAGTTATCTATCACTTGATTTCAAATGATTAATTTATTCGATGTTTTATATGAACCCTGAGATATAGCTGTATTACTTTAGTAGTATATAATCACTAGTGTATTTTAACTGATAATCTTAATTAACCAAATACATGTGCAGAAACAGAATTTTTAGAATATAAATATCCTATTTTGACATTTGTTAAAAAATGATGCTTCAATTTTCAAAAAATCTAATTAATTAATTTAGCAAAGTATATAGTTATCTATCCCTTGATTGCAAATGATTAATTTATTAGATGTTTAATATGAATCCAGAGATACAGATGAATTACTCCAGTAGTAAATAATCACTAGTATGTTTTAGCTGATAATCTGAATTAACCAAATACATATGTAAACACAGAATTTTCAGAATGCAAATATACTATTTTGATATTTGTGAAAAAATGGTTTTTCCCTTTTCGAAAAATAATTAGTTAACATAGCAAAGTATATAAATATATATCACTTGATTGCAAATTATTAAATTATTTTAATATGAACCTAGAGTTACAGCTAAATTACTCTAGTAGTATATAATCTCTACTGTGTTTTAACTGATAATTCAAATTAATGAAATGCATGTGTAGAAATATAATGTTCAGAATGCAAATATTGTATTTTAATATTTCTGAAAAAACGATTTTTTCCCTTTTCGAAAAGCTAATTAATTGGCATAGCAAAAAGAATATAATTATATATCCCTTCATTGCAATTGATTAAGTTATTCGATGTTTTAATAGGAAAAGGATAATTAATAACGAAAGAAAATTACGTAAATGATATTTTTCCATCATTGTTTATTTGTTTCATGAATTTATTTTATATTTAGGGAATGAATGTAATTGGGAAATACGAACTGAGTTAACAAGAGTAAATTATATTAGTGTACACGTACGCTTAATTTGTTTTTATATTTTCTTAATTTATGCATAAATATAAATTTTAGTATCTTACTATGACAGTGGGAAAGCTTAACAAAATGAAATATTTTACTAAAATCATCAAATGAATTGATTAAATAAAGGTAACAATGGCAATATAACTTTACTCTTTGAAAATCTTTTTTTAAGTAAATGTTTCAGGAGAGGCCATGTTTTTGTAAAGTTTTTGTTCTGAAGAGCATGGAAATGAGTTTCACACCTTATTACTCGAAGTCCAAATCAAAAGAACGATCAAATTTTATTAAACTATTAAATAAGCTTATGAAAACTAAACTTTATATGTGTTAAACTGTTCAAGATTAGAGATGAATTTATATGTAAATGAAAATTTTCAAAATATTTTACTCTACTAGTGAAATTAGTCAAATAGTCAATTAGTTAAATTAGTCAAGAGCATTTTAATGATTTTTCAAGCCTTATTACTCAAAATCGAAATCAAATGAACGATCACGATTTCTATATATCGTAAATTTTATTAAACTATTCAATATGCTTATGAAAACTAAACTTTATATACATTAAGCTGTTCAAGTTTAAATAATTTATAATTAAATGGAAATTTAAAAATATTTTTACTCTACTAATGAAATTAGTCAAATAGTCAATTAAAGAAATTAGTCAAGAGCATTTTAACGACTTTTCAGGAATATACTCACAGTTCAAATCAAACTAACGATCACGATTTCTATATATTTTAAATTTTATTAAACTATTCAATATGCTTATGAAAACTAAACTTTATATCCGTTAAAGTGCTCAAGTTTAGAGAAGAATTTATATATAAAGGAATATTTTTAAAATATTTGCCTCTATTAGTGAAATTTGTCAAGAGCCTTTTAATGAATTTCAAGCCTAATTATTCGAAGTTCAAATCAAACTAGCGTCCACGATCTCTGTATATCGTATATTTTATTAAACTATTCAGTATGCTAATAAAAACTGAACTTTATATCCGTTAGACTGTTCAAGGTTAAAGAATTTATATGTAAATAAACATTTTAAATATATTCGACTCTACTAGTGAAATTAGTCAAATATATTTGTAATGAAATTTAATTAATATAAATTATATATTTTAAAATATATTAACTTCTATAGTTTTGTAATACTAATATTATTTTAATATAATAAGTAAAGATTATATAAAGAATATTTATATATATTGAATTTTAAGTTTAATTAAATATTATTCGGTTCAAATCAAGAAATACTGTTATACTAAATAAATATTTAAGTTTAGTAAATACTAAGTAAATCGTAACTTAATGAAATTAGTAAAAGCATTTTAAATATATGCCTATAGTAATTAGTAAGTGAAATCATCAAAAGAGATTAATCGTAAACCAATTCTATTATGACTAAACTTAAGATCTTTATATCCGTGTATTCAATACTATTATATAAACTAAAATTATATGTTTATTAAAGGGAATTATTAGGGAATATTTTATAATTTCAAGCCTAATTATCAAGAAATCAAGTCAAATCTTTAAGCCAAATTACTCTTCAATCAAATGATTATTAAACTATTCAGTATGCTAATAAAAACTGTATTTTATATCCGTTAGACTATTCAAGTTTAGAGAAGAATTTATATGTAAATAAACATGTTATATATATTCGACTCTACTAGTAAAATTAGTCAAATAGTCAATTAAATTAAATTAGTCAAGAGCGTTTTAACGAATTTCATGCCTTATTAGTTGAAGACCAAATGAAACAAAAGATTACGATCTCTGTACATCGTAAAATTTATGAAACTATTCAATATGCTTATGAAAGCTAAACTTTATATCCGTTAATCCGTTCAAGTTTAGAGAAGAATTTATATATAAAGGAATATTTTTTAAATATTTGCCTCTATTGGTGAAATTTGTCAAGAGAATTTGAAGCCTAATTATTCAAAGTTCAAATGAAACGATCACCCGCGATCTCTGTATATCGCAAATTTTATTAAACTATTCAATATGCTAATAAAAACTAAACTTTATATCCGGTAGACTGTTCAAGATTAAAAAATTTATATTTAAATAAACATTTTAAATATATTCGACTCTACTAATAAAATTAGTCTAATAACACAGGCCTACGATGAAAAAAATACAAGGGATGTGACAACTGAACTTAACGTATTTTTCAGTACTGATTTTGAAAAGAATCATTAAAAATGTCTATCACGTCACATTTTTCTGAAAAATTCGATTTTATGTGGTTTTTTATGAATAATTCTCACGTGTTTTGCTTTTATATTTTCCTTCGTGTTTTGACATTTTACCGTGGTGAAACCCTTAAAATACCCTTCTGTGGTAAACTACAAAAGCGCAGTTAGTATTTTAGGGCTTTTAAAGCTTAAATGTTGATCCAGATCACCGATTAGACAGATTCCTGGAAGCGCGCTAGCCTGGGAACGCGCAATGTCCCTCTTCATCATCCCTCCCTCCCGTCGCAATCGCTATCAACCTATAGCGACGCTCGAATCCTTATTAGTGACTTATTATTATTAGTCCTCATGTAAACAACAGTACTTACTCTGTGAAAATGGCTTCAAGTTCGAGAAGCTGTGAAAATATTCCTGATGACTTTTGTTACATTTGCAGCGAATATAATGTCATTAAAAATTGCAAGAGGAACATCATAGGGTACGTAAAACGGCTTTATTTTGCATATTTTGGCATAAAACTTGGAGACCAAGACAAATCTTGGGCTCCTCATAAAGTTTGTGTGCAGTGTGTCAATGATTTAAGTTCATGGTTCAAAGGAAAGAAGACTGCCTTACGATTTGGAATTCCAATGGAGGGAGACAAAAAACCACTTTGATGACTGTTACTTTTATTCTTGCATACCCATGGATATAATAGAAAAAATTTCAAGCTAATATTTCAAGCCCTACAAACATTCCTTCGGCCATAAGCAACGTTCCTCATGGACCTGATGTGCCAGTGTCTTTGCCTCCGACAGATTTTCTTCCGAATCTTCTGACTCTGAACATCCCTAAGTTAAAGAATGCGATACAGAATATAACCCCTACCTTTGAAGACGACTCCCCTAGGCTTTTCTCTCAGTTTGAACTTAATGATTTGACTAGAGATCTGGGCCTTTCTAAAGAGGCAGCTCAATTATTAGGCTCCAGATTGAAAGAATTCGCGAAAGGAACCACTTTTTATTGGTACAGGAAACGTGAAAAGGAATTTATTCAGTATTTTGACGAAGCCGAGAACCTTGTTTATTGCTCAGATGTTCCTGGATTGATGAGAAAATTTAAGATTCCCGACAATAAAGATGAATGGAGGCTTTTCATAGATTCATCAAAAAGGAGACTTAAAGCCGTCCTACTTCATCAAGGAAACCAAAGGGTGGCTGTGCCAGTTGGACACTAGGTGCATTTAAAAGAAATGTATGAAAACCTAGCTCTCGTTCTCAACAAAATAAAATATGACAACCACGGCTGTGATTTAAAAATCATTACATGCTTCTCGGTCAACAACACGGGTATACAAAATTTCCGTGTTTTATTTGTGAGTGGGACAGCCGTGACAAAACACAACATTGGGTCAGAAAAGATTGGCCTAAAAGGCAGAAACTGGTGCCAGGCACCAAAAATGTAATTTGAGAAAGCTTGATTGATCCAAAATATATATTATTACCCCCTGCACATAAAATTAGGTGTTATGAAGCAGTTTGTTAAGGCTCTTCCAAAAGATGGTGATTGCTTTAAATATATGTGCAAAATGTTTCCTGGATTATCTGAAGACAAATTGAAAGAGGGAGTCTTCGTAGGACCAAACATCTGAAAACTTATTAGGGATAACAAATTTGAAACAACTATGGCATTAAATGAAAGAGAAGCTTGGGTTGCCTTCAAAGATGTTGTGGGAAGATTTCTGGACAATCACAAAGATCCCCAATTTAAAACAATTGTTGGCAACATGCTAGACAAATTGCAAGTGTTGGGTTGCTTCAAGAGTGTAAAATTGCATTTCCTCCAATCGCATTTGGACTTTTTCCCCGAATATTTAGGATCCGTCAGCGAAGAACAGGGAGAAAGGTTCCACCAAGACATCGTGGATATGGAGAGAAAATATCAAGGTAGGTGGAATAAGAATATGCTTGCCTACTATTATTGGATGTTAGCAAAAGATGATGATAAGATTGAACATAAAAGAAGAACGTCAAAAAGAAATTTTAAAGGAAAAAAATGTACGTAACTAAATTTAAATGTCTTTGTTTCGTATTGAGTTTCAAATATATTTCAAACTTACATTTATTTCATGTATAAACCTTAATAAAACGTAAAAACAGGTCGTTGGGGTTTTTCTATTAGTGTTTTTCTTATAAAATTAATGTAAAAAATTTAATAACGAGGGAACTTTTTGTCTCCCCCTGGTGCAGCTCATGCTTTCTGTTTGCGATGGTTTTCATTCTTTATATACAAAATGTATACATTTTTAATTTTAATTGTTGTTTAAGAATTAATATTCCTCATCATAAACAGATTAAATAAACTCACATGAATAGATAAATCCCACTGTTGCCGGTCAGTACAAGCAAACAGTTCGAGAGCATTTTTTCCATATAGGACATTACCAGTAATATGTATATCAATTTTACAAAAAATCTTGACGTGACGGGAAAAAATTTAGGTCATTTTCGAAATCAGCATACCAAATAACTTAAAAATATGGAAAAACTTCTCTTGTATTTTTCAAAAATTTCAATTTCGCAGGCCTGTGTAATCAATTAACTGAAATGAGTCGAAAACATTTTAACGAATTTCAAGCCTAATTACTTGAAGACCAAATTAAACGAAAGATCACGATATCTGTATATTGTAAATTTTATAAAACTATTCAATATGTTTATGAAAACTAAAATTTATATTCGTAATCTGTTCAAGTTTAGAGAAGAATTTATATATAAATAAACATTTTAAATATATTCGATTCTACTAGTAAAATTAGTCAAATAGTCAATTAAATGAAGGTAGTCAAGAGCATTTTAACGAATTTCTTGCCTAATTACTTTAAGGACAAATGAAAAGAAAGATCCTGATCTCTGTGTATCGTAAATTTTATGAAACTATTCAATATGCTTATGAAAATTAAAATTTATATCCATTAATCCGTTCAAGTTTAGAGAAGAATATATATATAAATGAATATTTTGAAAATATTTTAATCTATTAGTGAAATTAGTCAAGAACCTTTAATGAACTTCAAGCCTAATTACTCAAAGTTCAAATCAAACGAACGCGATTTTTGTAAATCGTAAATTTTATTAAACTATTCAATATACTAATAAAAACTGAACTCTATATCCGTTAGAATTTTCAAGTTTAGAAAAGAATTTATATATTAATGAACATTTTAAAAATATTTGACTCTACTGGTGAAATTAGTCAGTTCTTAAGAACTTCGTGATTGATGAATATCCGTGTTCTATTAATCAAAGAATCCTGTCCTAGTTCAGAGTTCACAGTCTCTGAGTTAACAAGATAGTAATTACACGTCACGGGTTTCGAATAAATAGCCTTCTTGGTCAAAGTAAAGGATATTGATTACTGGTATTAGCATATGTATTCAAAATCCGAATTTAAAATAAAATGCCAACATAAGTTTTTAATGATGTAAAGAAATCTTTTACTTCAACAAAATCCATTAAGAATTTGTTTTGATGGAAGGAAACTTTTAAGAAAACTTTCCCAATTTTTTCATGATAAATGGATTTAAATAATAAAATTGGACATATTACTGTTAAAAACTTTAAAGGGAAAACTTTTTATGCATGACAAGAGTTTAGCTGTAATGCTTCTACGTAAATTTAAAAAGATTGTAGCTTCTGTGATAGCAGATCTATTTACGACTTATCTCACTTTAACAAAAAGAAAAAAAATCACTTTATACATTTGCTATAACTACAGACTGGAGAAGTCATCTTTTTATTTCTGTATAAAAAGGGATAATATTACAGTTCACTTTGTTAGTTCTGCTTACGTCAATGGTTCATTCTTTTGCGCGTAGCTAGAACTGTTTCTAATCCTTTCAGGATTACAATCTTCTAACTCTTTCAAAAGAAATCATCCCTATTACAAAAAACCGGACACAAAGGAATTAATTCATAATCTGTTAAAGAAAAACATTTTAATGTTTATTACCTAATTCGAAGAATACAGATCTAGAAAATGCAAAAGTTAATCCACTTATTATCTCTATGAACATAAAAAATGACTAACTACAGTATTAGTTTTAGAAGGAAAGTATTTGAATACTCGTGGGAATTGTGTTAAAAAAATAAAACTAAGTGTCATGTGCTTTCACTTAATTTTTTCTATTATGTGCAATATTTTCCTATAATATAAATCTAGAAACCGTTGACTGTGAGCTAGCTATGAGTGTAATTTCATAGTCAAATTTTCGGTAATGATCTGTGTCACGCTAAGATTGGAACTGATTGACTTCTCTATAGCCCCGTTTACAGATGCCCTAAAGCAAGGTAAATGCAGGGTAAATTCATGAATCCTACTATTTTTTCAAGACCTATCCCCAGATGGAAAAATGGACATGTAGAAAAAATTCCAATTCCAACCAAGGTAGTTGCAGAATTTAACCTTCTTCCCCATGATTCTTTGCGTTTTCTGATTTTAAAATGGAGATATCTACAAAGGAGAAACATTTTCCCAAATACCAATTTCAAATGATAATAACCAATGATAATGCAACTTCTAAAGGATCGAATTATTTTCTTCATTAACCTCTTTATTCTTCTACAAAAATTAAAAGGAATGTATTTGAATACTTCTGGGAAGTGTGTTAAAGGAATAAAACTCAGTTTCATATACTTTCATATATATTTTTCAATCATGTGGAATATTTTTCCAGAATATAATTCTAGAAACTGTTGACTGTGAGCTATGAGTGAAATTTCAAAGTCAAATTTTCGGTAAAGAGCTGTGTCACGCTAAGATTGGAACTGATTGACTTCTCTATAGCCCCGTTTACAGATGCCCAAAAGAAAGGCAAATGCAGGGTAAATCCATGAATCATACTATCCTTCAAAGACTTATCCTTAGATAGGGAAAAAATGAAAGTGTAGAAATAATTCTAATTTCTACCAGGGTAATAGGCAATTTGTCGCACCGTCACGAACTACTATAATGCCCTTCCAATTCATTTTCATGTTTACAATGCCCAATAGACAAACAATAAACTGCCCTTCCGTTTGAAACTAAAGCCAGAATACTCATAATTTGAAAATTTGCCCTACTGCGTGAAACCGCCTTATTTCACAGTTTAACCTCTTTCCTCATGATCCTTTGCATTTGCTGGAGTTAAACTTTAAAATGGCTAATCCACTGTTGCTAAAGGTGAAAAAATTTCTCGAACACCTATTTCAATTGATAAAGACCAACGATAATTCAACTGCTAACGTAGTGAATTAATTTCTGCATTAACATCCTTACACCTCTGCAATAATTAAAAGGGAATATTTTGAATACTTGTGGGACGTGTGTAAAAAAAATAAAACTTAGTGTTATATACTTTCATTTATATTTTTCTATCATGTGGAATATATTTCTAGAATATAATTCTAGAAACCGTTGATTGTGAGCTATGAGTGAAATTTCAAAGCCAAAATTTTAGTAAATAGCTGGGTCACGCTAATATTGAAACTGGTTGACTTCTCTATAGTCTCGTTTATGTGTACCCAAAAGAAAGGTAAATGCAGGGTAAATCCGTGAAACATACTATCCTTTCAAGACTTATCCCTAGATAGGAAAAAGATGAAGGTGTAAAAAAAATTCTAATTTCTACCAGGGTATTTGCACAGTTTAACCTCCTTCCCCATGATCCATTTGCGTTTGCTGGAGCTAAATTTTGAAATGGCGGAATCCACTATGGCCAAAGGTGAAAAATATTTACAAAAACCAATTGCCATTATTGATAAAGACCAATGGTATAATGCAACTGATAACGGATCGAATTAATTTCTTCATTAACCTCCTTACTCTTCGGCCAAAAGTAAAAGGAAAGTATATGAATATTTGTGGGAAGTGTGCTAAAAAAAATAAAACTGAGTGCCATATACTTTCAATTAAATTTTTCTATCAGATGGAATATTTTTCTAGAATATAATTCTAGAAACCATTGACTGTGAGCTATGACTGGAATTTTAAACTCAAATTTTCGGCTAAGAGCTGTGTCACGCTAAGATTGGAACTTATTGACTTCTTTATAGCCCCATTTACAGATGCCCGAAAGCAAGGTAAATGCAGGGTAAATTCATGAATCCTACTATCCTTTCAAGACCTATCCCCAGATAGAAAAAATTCCAATTCCAACCAAGATAGTTGCAGAATTTAACCTTCTTCCCCATGATTCTTTGCGTTTTCTGATTTTAAAATGGAGAAATCCAATGTTGCCAAAGGTGAAAAATTTTCACAAATACTAATTTCAACTGATAAGAACCAATGATAATGCAACTTCTAAAGAATCGAATTATTTTCTTCATTAACCTTTTTATTCTTCTGCAAAAATTAAAAGGAAAGTATTTGAATACTTCTGGGAAGTGTGTTAAAGAAATAAAACTCAGTTTCATATACTTTCATATATATTATTCAATCATGAGGAATATTTTTCCAGAATATAATTCTAGAAACTGTTGACTGTGAGCTATGAGTGAAATATCAAAGTCAAATTTTAGGTAAAGATCTGTGTCACGCTAAGATTGGAACTGATTGACTTCTCTATAGCCCCGCTTACAGATGCCCAAAAGCAAGGCAAATGTAGGGTAAATCCGTGAATCATACTATCCTTCAATCACTTGATAGATAGGGAAAAAAGGAAAGTGTAGAAAAAATTCTAATTTCTACCAGGGTAATTGCGCAGTTTAACCTCCTTCCCCATGATCCTTGTTTTCTGGGTTTAAAATGGAGGAATCCACTGTTGCCAAAGGTGAAAAAGTTTCACAAATACCAATTGCAATTGATAAAGATCAACGATAATGCAACTGCTAACGGATCGAATTAATTTCTTCATTAACCTCATTACTCTTCGGCCAAAAGTAAAAGGAAAGTATTTGAGTACTTGTGGGAAGTGTGTTAAAAAAATAAAGCTGAGTGCCATATACTTTCATTTAAATTTTTCTATCATGTGGAATATTTTTCTAGAATATAATTCTAGAAACCGTTGACTGTGAGCTATGAGTAGAATTTTAAAGTCAAATTTTCGGTAAAGAGCTGTGTCACGCTAAGATTGGAACTGATTGATTTCTCTATTGCCCCGTTAACATTTTTCCAAAAGCACGGTATATGCAGGGTAAATCCGTGAATCACACTATTATTTCAAGGCAACCCTAGATAGCTTAAAAAATGAAGATATAAGAAAAATTCCAATCTATACCAGGGTAATTGCAAAGTTTAACCTCCTTCCCCATGATCTTTTGCGTTTGCTGGTGCTAGAATCTGAAATGGCCGAGTCCACTGCTGCGAAAATTGAAATATTCTTCACAAATACCAATTGCATTCAATAATGACCAATGATAATGCATCACCTAGGGGATCAAATAAATTTCTTCAAGGATAAGGAGGTTATCTTTACTCATCAGCTAAAATTTTCATTATAACTTTTTGAATTTTTCATGTAATTCATTAAAAATAGTAAACCTATTAGTAAACAGATTTGCCGATGAATATCAAAAGAACTGTAATCGATTGGTAGTCACTGCCTATTCTGCCAATGTGAAACGCATTCTTGGAGACCAAAAGGTGTGTCATCTTTTTCATTGAGTTATTGAGTGAGATGAAATTAAGTTTTTACTTTCCTTATTGTGGCCAACCAAATTTTCAGTAGATAGCAGTTTCACGGTCCGGTTGCAACTAAATAACTTTCATACTGTTTATATATAAAAAGGGTTCCTTGAAACTTAAAATATTTCGCCACTTGTTCTTAAAATAACCCATTTTTGTCCAGTTTGGTCTTAAATTGAAATTAATGATCGGCTTATAACAGCATGCAGTTTTTTTTTTTCAGAATGAAACTATTAAAAAAAGGTGCAGAAACAGATTGACTGGTGAATATATAAACAACTGTTATCGATAAGGGGTCACTACCTATTCTCCCTACGTGAAAAGCCCTCTTGGAGATCAAACGTTGTGTCATATTTTTGATTAAATTTTTCGAGGGTAATGAAAAACATCGAGTTTAGAAAACAGTTTCACTTATAGGTTGGAACTGATTGCCAAAATTATATTGGTAAAGTGGGACTTAATAAATTAGAAGCAAAATAGATTTTAATCAACAAATAACTTAAAATAGCTAATTGGAGTCTTAATATTGAATTATATCTATTTAATAATTGCAAAATTCATCAGTACGAGAAATTATGTACAAATATAGAATTATTACTGAATTTTATACAGAGAATTTCATATATCTTTTGCTGTAATTTGAATCTTAATTTGCAATCATGATTTTGTTGACTATATTATTTTACGATTCATATAAATATTATACTTGTTTTCAATCAATGTTAAACAATTCTCTCCCATATGTATTTACTTAAACAGGTCAAATTTGATAGGAAATCTTTCGAATGGAGATGCAATTTGCATCCTCTTTTCTAAAGAATAGTAATCATAATGCATTTTTTATTCTTAGCAGTTTTAAGATCGTTACATAAAATGAAACATCTTTAGTTATGCAATATGGAGTGTTTTAAAAAAATAATATTTGCTTATAAAAGTAAAATTCGTAGATAACTTTAATTCATATTATAAATATATTTAAAACATAGTTTTATACAGATAAATTTTGAAATAAGTGAGTGTTCATTTAGTTATGATACTCACAAAATAATAATTCAACTATAGAGTTGTTAACAATTGTGTTTTAATTATTTTTCCGTAAAACTAGGATTAGCATTTATTAAAGCATTTTGCTACATTTGGAACATTTTTAAATTGAAATAAAATATTTGCAGATTACAGTATTGTGATAATCCGCAACAGTAGTTCAATCACAAAGTTTTATATTGTTAAATAAGAGTAATGATAAAACGTTTCTTTCCGTAGTGGCTTCGTGTACTAAAAAAAATTCTTATATATTTGCAAATTACAGTATAGAAATAATCCGCAACAGTAGTTCAAGTCCAAAACGGTATATATATATATTTAAATAACAGTAATGATAAAACATTTTTGTCCGTACTGGCTTTGTATACATATTAAATAAATTTCTTATATATTTGCAAGTTACAGTACTGAAATAATCCGCAACAGTAGTCCAAGCACAGCACGGTATATATTTTAAATAACAATAATGATAAAATGTTTTGGTCTGTAATGACTTCGTACATAATACAAAAAAATTAATATATATTTGCAGATTACAGTATTGAAACAATCCGCAACAGTAGTTCAATCACAAAGCTTTATATTGTTAAATAAGAGTAATGATAAAACGTTTCTTTCCGTAGTGGCTTCGTGTACTAAAACAAATTCTTATATATTTGCAAATTACAGTATAGAAATAATCCGCAACAGTACTTCAAGTCCAAAACGGTATATATGTATTTAAATAACAGTAATGATAAAACATTTTTGTCCGTACTGGCTTTGTATACATATTAAATAAATTTCTTATATATTTGCAGGTTACAGTACTGAAATAATCCGCAACAGTAGTACAAGCACAAGACGGTATATATTTTAAATAACAATAATGATAAAACGTTTTGGTCTGTAGTGACTTCGTGTACATAATAAAGAAAATTATCATATATTTGCAGATTACAGTATTGAAATAATCCGCAACAGTAGTTCAATCACAAAGCGGTATATTGTTAAATAAAAAACTGTACTGTTTTGTTAAACACAAAAGAGTACATTTTTAAATAACATTAATAATAAACCTTTTTTGTCCTTAGCGGCTTCACGTGAATAATAAAAATTTTCTTATATATTTGCCAATTACAATATTTAAATAATCCTCAATAGTAGTTCAAACAAAAAGTAGTACATTTTTAAATAATAGTAATGATAAAACGTTTATGTGCATAGTGACTTCGTGTTCATATTAAAATGTTTCCTCTATATTTGAAGATTACAGTATTGAAATAATTCGCAACAGTAGTTCAAGTACGAAGTGGTATATTTTTAAATAAGAGTAATGATAATGTAATAATTTTTTTCATAGTGGATTCGCGTACATAAAAAATTTCCTTATATTTCTACAACGGATTTTAAAAGGTAAGTGATTGTATGAAATGTATCATTATTTAGATAGAGAGGTTTACATGTATTGTAATATTTTTTTAATCAAAGAGAAAAGTAGGATTTTCAGAAAACAATTTTAGAACTACATTTTATATAGCATACAAATGCTCATTCCATAGATGTATTTTTCTGAGAATCTTGAAATAAATATGCGCATTTTAACAGAGCAGTATATTTTTCCCTTTATGATACAATTAGAAAAAATAAGAAATGAAATGCTAGAAATGCTGAAATAAGTGCCTGGAAGTTAATTTGTTGCAGAAAATCGTCAAATAGTTGCAAAAGAGTTGTGATCTAGACAGAAAAAATGGTCATAAAGTAAAAAAAAAAAATGTTTTCTATTCTCCTACAGAGTTACATATTTTGCATAATTTCTGAATTTTTCAAGAGCAAAACGCCTTCAGATAGAAACATTTATCTAAAATAGAAACTTTTAAAATTTAAACTATGTAGGTTGTTTGGAAAGATATCTCTGAGGAAATTTAATACGAAATATTTGCCTGTATAAAGTTTGTTCAAGCTTTCATTTTCCCAAGGTTAAAGGGATTTATACGAAATCACAATAAAGTACAGATAATAAATAAATTTAAAATGACAGATAATAAAATTGTGCAGAAAATCTTACAAAGATCTGATGTACATATCACATGAATTTTTTGCACACATACTAAGTTATGCACGCTTTTTTATATTTTAATTGTATAATTTATCTTCAGTATTATCATTTGCACATTCCTTTAAAGGTTGAAAGCAAGTTTTATTTTTAAAAGCTATAGTGATGTCTTAGTACAGCTGAACCTTTAAATGCCCGACTTTCCAAAAAGTAAAAAGCATGTGTAGGAAACAAATGAACGAATAAATATTCTTAACCCTTAAATTCTCTGTGTACGCTTTTGGAAACATACCCAATTTAATCATCTAAAATGATATAAGAATAATATCAAAGCTCTAATACCTAATGATTACAATATAATATATTATTGTAGATATTATTAAACAAATTTTCAAAATGTAAATGACACCTTTATTTCTTTTCAGAATATAGGTAGTTTTATCCATTCATTTGTTTGTTAAATGTGTTTTCGTTTATTATTTAAAAAAGCTTGATAATACACTATTTTATTCTGCAGAGCTCAAGTAAAAATTATTTCATAAAAAGGTAACGCATGTAGCCCATATTTAAGCCTTTGGATATTTAACTGTAAAATATTTCCTTTAACCAGATTTTGTTTGTTGCCAATTTGCAACAATGGGCATAAAATTCCACTAAGCTTAGAGGAGAATAAGCGGTGTTGGCTTTATTTTTTTCTATATTCTATAGAAGTAGTTTATTTTTGTAGTAGTTTACAATTGTATTTTTTAATGTGTATACAGTCAGCTTTATGCCATTCTCAAAGACTGTGACAAAGGGTTTTGTGGATACAAATAGTTTAATTTTGTAGTAGTCTATAATCGTAATTAAATAATATCTTCAGTATGTATTTTATGGGCAATATTAGATATTAGATCTTTAACGTTAATCTAATAGTATTTTAGAAGACTGAATTAGGTACGTTGCCAAAAGGCAACACAGAATTATTAACGCTAGATTTACGGATGTTGATCATATACCTATTTTTACTGAAGTGAGCAAATTTGACTCACACAAGAAAATTGAAGTTTTTTCAAGGAAAATAGCTCCAAATTAATTTAAATGAAGTGTTTATTATCAAACAAATCATGGAAAACATTTTTAAATATAAAATCTGTTTTTTAATCATATTTTCAACAAATATTTCTATTACATTTAGCACAAGGTTTTCTACACCAGTATCTTTTGCATGATTGTTGAATTTAACAATTCTTCCGTGCGTCAGTAACATGAATTTCTGTCATTGGAATGGAAGTGTTCTCGACTTCTCTATATTTACTTTATACTATACTTTATATACTCTATATTTACTTTATACTATATTTATTACTATATTTTCATATACATTCTATGAGTCAAATTGACTCACAACCGTGAAAATATGTATACCACACTTGAAATGAAGGGGTCTGCGGCGAAAAGCCAACGTATGTTTTTGAAAAGCGATATTAAAGTTTTATATATATATATATATATAATATATATATATATATATATATATATATATATATATATATATATATATATATATATATATATATATATATATATATATATATATATATATATATATATATATATATATATATATATATATATATATATATATATGTATATATATATATATATATATATATATATATGTATATATATATATATATATATATATGTATATATATATATATATATATATATATATATATATATATATATATATATATATATATATATATATATATATATATATATATATATATATATATATATATATATATATATATATATATATAGTGATGAAATTTTTAATGAGTCATATTGTCTCAGTCCGTAAATCTAGTGTTAAGTGTTAATTTCAGCCAGTGGGAGGGATTGCCAGCCATAATATCTGTATTGCATTGAAAACTTTTCTTAACACACATCACTCTCTATAAACCGAAAATTTTCAAGATTACAGATCTTATTTTACACTATCAAGAAATAACAATAAAAATTCAAAATAATTCTCTGCAAATAATTCCATTTTATTTTTACTTGCTTGTTTATAAAGATGTATAAAAAGCATTGCTTCAATTTCATGTTAACGTTAAGATCTTTAAGTGTTGATTGATGTAGATATGTAACATTAATATACGTTATATTGTGATTTTTCTTAATATAGATTGTGGATAATAATTCCAAATATACGTGTCCAACTAGATTTAATAACACTTTAAAATACACAATTTCAAGATTTAATAGTTAATTATTTTCTAGTTATGTTTGTAGCGCTAATATACGTTATACTAATGTGTTTCGTTATAAAGAGGACAAAATGCAACCCAAAGAGCAGATGTATTCCTGAACAAGTATATCAGGAGTGCTTCTATAACAACAATATTAATTTCAACAGAAATCCACATGCGCATGAACTATATATATCAAACCTCAAAAAGTTCTTTTGAAAAGAAAAATATATTTAGAGAAAGCTTAAACTGTCGTTTTAAGCAAAATACAGAAGATAGTTTAAACTAACATCAAAGAGTATTTATTTAAGATCTAAAAGTTCAAGAATACTCAGCGAAAAAAGTTTAAGAGAGCAAGCTTTTAAATTTTTCTTACTTTTAAATTGGTGTGTTACCACAGTTAAATATTTTTTGCGGCCCTAAGAGTAAATATATGGTGTTATAAATTCATTTCAATTTCAATAAATAGTATAGATTATTTGATACTGATGAAAAATGATAGCGTATTGAAAGAAAAAATAGTAAAGCAATATAAAAGATAAACACTTTATATAGCTTTAGATAAAACTCTATTATAATTATGCATTGAACGCTGATTTTATCCTTAGTTTCATAGTAATAGGTGCATATAAAAACATTGATTTCTATAAAAATGTTGTTAACTGCTATCTAATATGCAAAATAAAGAAACATAACTGTTTTGGTTTGCAGTGAAATAGGAAATTTTACCGAAGATCACAATTTCTGTTAGAGATATCTTTGATTTATGGATATAATTCATATATTAAAATATGAAAATAAATGAAACAAAAAGTAGCAATAAGAATTAAAATAGTATGCGTCACAAAATAGGTTGTTTTTTTTTCACAGTTATCCATATAATGAAAGCTAACAGAAATTACTGAAGTAAAAGTTTCTATATACAACTTATTAAACAAAAAAAGTTACAGACTCAGTCCATCCATAATGTCACAGTTTAAAAGTAATGTCACAATTTAAAAGTGAGAATGTGTGACATGACACATGTTCAAAAATTTTAGTGTAAAGACAAAAGCTTTTAGTATCCTAATGAAATGAGCAAACTGTATATAAATACCTTACAATTTGAAGATTTAACATAAAATTCTTAAGCAATATTAGTGTGTTTCACTTTTATTATTTACTTAGATTCGAACATATATATGAACCAAAGAGGTATAAACTTACAGAGCAACGTATAATATGTTATGAGATAATCAAAAAGCAACATATGTTATAAACTCATTTATATATCATAATTTTACATAAACTCATATAACTAGTGATAAAGAGCAGTCTAATTATTTCTTTAGATTCAGAAATATTTATGCATTGAAAAGCCCTTTTGTCTTCCTAATATAATTAGTGTAGAGGGACGAGACTCTTATGTGAAAGGCCGTTGTTAAATAGCAGCAAACAACAAAAGTCTAGTGTCAGGAACCATTTTTTATTCGTTGGTTACGTTCCACACCATAGTACAAAGAATCACACCACAAGACACAGCACAAAAAGCAACATCACTCTAAACAAGCACACACAGAGAAGTCAGTTGCACCATGGGAAAACTAAACGGCTCTCGTAGCGCCACCTATAATAAAAGGAGAAGGCAGCAATTGCACCCTCTACATTATTTAGTTTATAATATAGTAGTATAAATAAGAATAGTGTAACATACTGTAAATAAACCTGTTACTATATCATGATATTTTTCTAAACCTCTAAATATTATTTATATAATTGACTCTGATTAATTCTTTAGTTTCATTTATATGATTGATAATCTTTTGCATTTACGTCGGGGTGTGGGATGGAAATATGTTTGTTAAACATTCCGAATTCGCATCACCTATTCCATTGGTACAGTTATTTAAGTAAACACTGAGAAACTATTAGACAGGTCAAATTGCTTAGAGGTCAAAGAGTTGTAGAAATAGAAAGCTTCTCTAAATATAAATTGCGTTTTTGAGACTGCAATTTCGCGTTATTTGATATGTTATCATTTTTATTACGTGATACAAAAATCTTAAGTTATTTAACCACTGTTGAGTGTTTAAAACATGTATTCATATAATATAGTTTTCTTTGTGTTTGGGCGATATTTATTTATCTTATTTCATTTTATGAAATCCAATTTGCAATAATTATTACAAGCTGAATTCAGTTATTCCATCTTTATTTCAGCAATTTTTACAGTAAATCATATTCAGTTAATTCTAATTTGGATTTAGCTACTCTTTTTTGCCAACATTTGGTATATTTTAAATTGCGTGCTAAAACTGTTAAAATCTTTTAAAGGGGTTTAACTCATGAGGTAGTGTTTAAAATGAGGTATAAAATAAAGAAAATTTTAAAGAATTTTAAGGTATTTACTTGATAAGTTATTTAGTTTTAAAAGTTTTTATTTTATTTCTTCTTTGTAACTTCAATTTCACCACTTGTTCAAAAGAAACTCTATTCTTTTGGGAGAAGAAAGTGATAGTTTTGAAATAAATAAAGTTTTTTTTCTCATACACTTTCAACCAATCTCATGACAGTCAGTTAGACCTAATTAACGATTATTTACTATAGAAATCTAAAATAAATTTTGGTTATCTTTCATGAGATCGACCATTAGTACTTTTATTTGTATCTTTACCTTAATTCTTTGCAAATAATTGCTCAAGAAATGATCTAGATCCTTAAATTTATGGAAAGAACGTCTGTATAATACGCTGATAAGAAATATTAAAAAACAAGAAAAACCTTAATTCTTTGAAAATAATTGTGCAAGAAATAATCTAGGTACTTCAATTTATGGAAAAAACATCTATATATACTCTGTCAAGAAATATTAAAGAAACAAGGAAAACCTTAATTCTTTAAAAATAATTGCGCAAGAAATGATCTAGATTCTTAAATTCGTGGAAATGTTATGTGTATATACGCTGGCAAGAAATGTTAAAGAAAAAAGAAAAACCTTAATTCTTTGAAAATAATAGCACAAGAAAAGATCTAGAACCTTAAATTTATGGAAAGAACATCTGTATATATGCTGGCAAGAAATATTAAAGAAACAAGGAAGACCCTTATTCTTTGAAAATAATTGCACAAGAAATGATCTATATCCCTAAATTTATGAAAAGAGTATCTGTATATACGCTGGCAAGAAATATTAAAGAAACAAGAAAAATCTCATCTAAATTAAATAATTTTGCACATAATAATATTAAACTGGTCCTCACTATGTTCTTACTTTTCCTTTTATATGAATGAAAAGATAAATCATTACAGTTTTCAGTTTATAAAGAAAACTAAAATAAAATATGTTTTTTTAAACTGAATTATTTTATTTTTAAAATACATGGTGGTAAATATATTCTAAAAATTATTTTCAATTTAGAAATAAAAACAGCCATACATGTGAGAACCTCTAATACCAAGATCGAGGGCTGAATAGAAAACGACTAGTTCAAATATATGCATTAAAAAGTGCATCAACCTCATTAAAAAATTCTAAAGTTGCGTAACATGCATGTCTCCAAAGTAAAATTTACAATAAAAAAATTTGAATTTCATATAATATTAGTATTCATTTGTAATACGTTTTAATTTGGTTAACAATATAGCCTCATATTTCATTTATTCCTTGTGTAGAGTGGCATCTGATTAGCAAAGCATCCGTATTCATACACCGTAAATACAATAAGAAATAGACAAGCCTCTCTTTCTTTTGTAAGGAAATGGCCGAGTACAAAACACTCTTTTGATTCTGAGTCAAAGAAAAGAAAATAGGCCAAAAGGATATGGAGAAAATGTTAGAAAACCAAAATGCGTAGCCATCATTCTTTTAGGACGAAGGACTTTATTCAGCATGAAATCTTTTCTCGAAATTGTAGATCCGTAAATTTTATTTTCTAGTCAAAGTGACTTGTTTTCTAGCCAGTTCTTGAAGGTCATTTAATGATGTGTCAATTTTGAACTTTCACTCGTTTTATGTTTTCAAAAGTAGAGAAAGTTTAGATATACTACTAGGACACTTTCAGAATACAAAGTAAAAGTAGATTATTCATTCGTGTTCGCTGTATCTGTAGTTTTGATTTTCACTTCTAAAGCCTAATATCCTGTATAAGTCCGTATGTCCGTATGTAATAAGTTGGAAAGAAAAATTAAAGAAACAAAAAAAAAACTCATCTAACTTTTTTAATAACATTTCATAGAAGAATATTAAACTTGCCTAGATTATTTATTTCCCCTGCCTAACCTATATTCAAAATACAAAATGCCTATTTTTGACAAGAAAAAGTTAATTAAAATATAAAATATAAGGTAGAAGGTGAGATAAGTAAATTTTAATGTCGCAACGGTTTAGAGCCACATATGAAAAATGAATAAGGCATGCAGTTCTGACCAAAATGAAAGCTTTGCAACTATTCACCATACTGTGGATTAGATGATGAAGATGCCTCTTCGTAACAAAGTATATTCAAGATGAATAGTGCTTTTAAGCTCTCATAGTCTGCTAGGTAGGGGATTCTGAAATGAATGTTGGTGTCCTAGTACATACTACTGATATTCCATTGGATTTATATCAGGAGAATATGTGGGTACACTCCATTCTGAGAAAATTATTACCCCTCTTCACCACTTGACATGAGATCAAAAAACAAATCTCATCATATATTTCAGCATTCATAATTGCACTTAAAATATTTACAGCGCGGCCATTCAAAATTATGCCTTTTTATATTTTTATCCATGGCGTTTACAGATGTTTCCAAGCAGTATGTATTTTTTTACCTCCATATTTTTACTGGTCGGAAATCCTTCTCCAAGCTATTTCTCGCTAAAGAGAACTCGTATCCATGTCTATGGTTCTTCAATCCGAATTATCGAGCCGTGGTAGCTCAGTGTGCAAAGGCAACGATCTCGTAACTGAAAGGTTGTGGGTTCGGAACCGGAACCAGCCTAACATCCGCCGTGTTCGTAAATGGTGACTGGAGTACAAAAAATAGGTTCATGGTCACATTGTCCTCCAAGATCTCAACGAATATCTCTGGGGATGGCAGTCCAAGTCTGCGGATCTTCTGCTTGGTACTTGCTTCAAAATCACGAGGACCTACTTTAGTGAAGTTGTACTTTCACCTTAATGGTGTTCATCAAAACGAAAAGCGCACCCTTTGGCAAGAGCCTGCAATAAAAGGCTTGATTTGTCTGGCATGTGAAACAACAACAGCAATCCCGAATATCTCTGTACTACTTTAACTGAGCGCTTCCTGATGCCGGATTTAGTGGAATACAAATTTTTATATATCATATTTTATATTGTGATGATAGCAGCATCCAAATATACTCGTATTTAGGTTTATATACTATGATCGTCCTAAAATAATTTCTGTTTATACCAATACCATCAGAGATACTTAAAAAAAAGTAGTAGAACTGCTACGTTATGCGATCAAAAAAGTCGCTTGTATGCCATCTTGAAATATTTCTTGCAAATCGGACAATCATTAAAAAATCTTGGAAATGGATATATCACTCAATGTTGGCGGAATGGTTTCCTTACCAGATCAAGTGTTTTTGGTTAAAATTTTCTACAAGAATGATGAATATAAGATTCCACAGAGAACTTTCATAGCGAAAAAGAACTACCTAAACCGAACTAAAAAAAGCCTATTTCGTTTAATAAGGCACTAAATTTAGTTCAATGTTTTCATGAAACGGAAATAAAGAATGACTCCCTATATAATAATAGCCTAAGGTATCATCTGTCCATCTGTCCTCGAATTTATGAAGCGGTTGGACCTGGATTGGAACAGAGGCATCGATACTGGATTCTGGATGAGTTAGGATTAGAAAAATCCTAAGCGAGTAAAGTTTATCTCCTCCCAAACTATCGATCCTGTTCTAAAATAAATTGGTATAAATATGCTTTATATCAAAGATGAATATACTGTCGTCTTTAATACGTTCGAAATCCACCCCTTGTCCCTTTTTCGAGTGATTAATGCCCTCATTCCAAGCCTTATTTTCCCCGGTTAAGAGCAGGCGATTAAATTCATCACATAATAAATAAGTAAAAGAAACATTCTTTTCTAGCATTGTGACATCATTGCTTTAATCATCTCATTTAATCATTTCTTATTTTAAATTATTTAAATATCGTCTGCATTATTTTCATTTGCTTTATAACTGAACTTAAATATTACGTAACTAATTTTCTTTTATATTTGGCTTGAAATATATATTAGGTACATATGTGATAATTATAAATTTAATCATCGATTATTTTTTGTTGAAATGAACATTTTATCACCGGAATTAACAACAAATTCTTTTCATAAAAGTCTAAAATTCTATTTCACGAACCAATAAATATCTAGCGTTTAAGCTATATATCTTTGAAAATTAAGAAGTTTGTTTTTTATTACATAACCACACGGTTTGCAATAGATTCGCTACATATTAGACATCATTCATATATACCGCCAAATAATCACTGTCAATATTAAAACTCTGCTGTCCATCCTATAACGATAATTTCGACGTAGATAACAAAACTTTGTATTATCTTTCTAAAAAAATTCAACATGATTCTAAACTGCATTCACAGTATCGGGAGACTTTAGAGGAGTATGAAGATAAACAAGTCATTGAGCATGTACCAGATAATGCGCAAAAATAATAATAATAATAATAATAAAACTTTTTTTTTACTTACCTCATAGGGTACTTTAAAATTGTGGAAAATTCAAAATTTTACTGATCCCGTCATATGACGGGCTGTATGCTACTGTACAAAATAGGAGACCAATCAAGATTATTTGCAAAATAAGTCTGAGTAAGATGTATGAGCGAACACTTTCTGCCACTTTGGAAACAATTCTTTCTCAAGTAAAAAACATTAATGTCTTCCTGATCATTTTGGAGGAAACAGAAACCTTTATTTCTTTTATTACGCATTTTTGAATTTTGACCAAATTCGTGATGCATTCGTTTCGAATTTACTTTTAAAAATTTATTCCACCATAAAACTATTTTTCTAAAAGAAATAAAAAGAAGGATTTTGAAAAAGAGTCACATAGATATTTGGATAATGTTCGGAATAAAAGTGGATTTTCCTTCTTAAAATGCATTTTTTAAATATCTAATTTTTTATAGTGTTAAAAAAAGGACTTCAGTAAATATCTTTTGAGAAAAACCAAGTGATCTAGATACTCAAAAACAAAATATTTTAATCCTTAAGGAATTCTTTGAGTGAAAATAATTTGTTAAATAATTTAAGCATTCTCTCTTGGACTTTTATTAGTAGAAAAATTAATAGTTTTTAAAAAAATAATATATCGAATTATAAGCAGTAATCACACTTAAATACCAGCTTAACATTTGATTTTTGACTACACAAATCAGTAAATTCCACTAAATCTGAAGTACCTCATTTTTTATATGTTTTCTTAATTAAGGTTGATAAGGCTGAAAATTCATAAAGCCACAAACATGCAAAAAAAGTCCATAATACTAAAATTTATATAAAAATAGTGATTATTTTATGTAATTATTCTTAGATGAAAAAAATAATATCGCTTTTAATAACATTGCTAATATAGACTAAGATGCATAAGATATGCTATCAAAGTGAAACAGTAAAAAAACTAAATAATTATTAATTTATCTACGTGAAATGATATTATAATAGAAGAATGTTTTTAGTATTAGAAAAAACTTTTACGAAAATACTCTTTGATATTTTTATACACAAGCAATTCCAAAAAACATTACTTTTTCAAGCAATAAAATTCAATTATTATTTAATACAGGAACATAATATGGTTTAAATATTTGTTGCTAATACTATCTCAGATAGGCAAACAAAAGTTTTAATTTTTAAATAGAGAAATAAAATGAAATTATTTTTAACCCTATAAAATTTCTTTGTTAAATTTCGATAGAAAAATATCTGATGTGCAGCACCGCATAATTCCTTGTACGCCTATTAAATTATACAATTCATTTTTATGTTGATAGCCGAATTTTTCTTTAGAATCATTTTCATATATGCTTAGATACTGAATGTTAGTTTCCTTTTTCGACCGATTATAACGCATAAATCAATTTATTTATCTCATGAAAATAAGAAAGCAACAAAAACATAAATCATGAAGCATAATATTGGTTTACTTCAATTTAAGACAATTTAATATAATGAACAAGTTAACGAGTTCAAATAATTCAGTATTAATTCTAATGCAATAAAAACGTATTTGCTAAGGAAACTATAAAGCTTAAGATAAGAAAAAATAACGACAGTTTATAACGCATAAGTCAATTTATTTATCTCAAGAAAATAAGAAAGCAACAAAAAATAAATCACGAAGCGTAATAATATTTTACTTACACTTTAAGACAATTTAATATAATGAACCAGCTAGCGAGTTAAAAGAATTCGGCATAATGCATAGGCTTACCTAAACGCCAGCCTATCTACACGATAAAAATGAAAACCAATTCATCTACTGCTTTTGATGCAGTAGCAGCATCAAAGCCATATTTAAACTAATCCGATTACGACATATGTTGGGGACATCTGTTTTACATCTGCTGGCGAAAGTTGAATTACATATGCATTGGAAAGATAGTTTGAACAGCAGAGTTGCAAAAGATAATTTTCTTACCATGGTGTCTGACAGGCCCTAACACAGAACACACTGTTGCTATCGCTCCTTAACATCATCGAAACATTTCTGAAATTGAATTTTAGATGTTTTAGCCTGCACTAATGTTTTAAATTTATTTGTGGTTTCAAAAAGTCGAATATATAAGCAGTATTAACCTTTTAAGTCCCAGAGGTTTTTCAGAAAACACTGTCAAAGAATCCCGAACAGAGCAACGGTGATTTATCTACATGGATACGAAAAGACCCAAGCAGCGCTATAGCGCTTCTTTTATTTTATGTCGATAAATCACAAGCGACTTGATAGCACTTCTTCTATTTTATGTTCTAAATAGAAGCTTTAATATTGCACTATTATTATAGTATTGTGCCTGTTGTAAAATGTATTATTTACATAAAACGTGGAGCTATGTCATGTACTTGCGTTAGTAAATCTTTGCAAAGGCAACTTCAACAGTCGATGGCGCACCAGTTGCCCATAATACTCGGAATATGCTGGGTTTTCTAGGCAGAAAAACGAAACTGCGCAATCGAGCTGCTTCAAACGGCTAAAAAGGATATGGCACAATAGTTGTTTGCATTTTCACAAGAAAGTCGGAGACGATGAAGTTATGTAAAAGACTTACGTAGTCTGTTCTTACGTATGGACTCACAGAATCGAAGTAAAAAGAGTAAATAATGTTTCTTGTTCACATGATAAATTCTAGATGAACAATGTTATACATAAGAAAAATCAAACATGATGTTAATTTAAGCAACCCTTGCGCAATTTCTGCTTTCATAGAGTTGTATTAATTTTCACGTTACCTATAATCACTTTGGTCAAATAATAAAAAAAAGATAAACGTCTCCAATGCAGCAAACGAAAAAAGGATTTTTGTCAACAACGTAAATAATGTCTCCCACAGATTTCCGATTCAATTTCGATCCTTAGGAATCGGGGAAAAATATTTTGTAAAATACTAAGCATTTCATTCAATCTTTGGTTAGTCTTCAAATATGATTGTCTAATTATCCGAGTAACACTACATTTATATTTGGACAAAATAATATACAAATATTGTCGAAGTAGCTATATTCCAAATATTTTTTTAGGATTCAAGCACAGTCCAGGAGCCTTTGAGTCCTACTATGTATAGTTAATTGTTAGACAAATACAATGTAATACTCCCCAGTGTAAAATAATGTTATATTTTTAATATTGTCTTATTCCTGGAAGTTATATTTGCTTAAGCCAACGGTTTTCATTTAGTTTTACCTAATTTACAGACTTTACAGCATATTTTCATTATAGTTTCTGATATTATTGTTTTAATATACAAAGACATTACCCTGACTAGTGTTCAAACTGTGTTTAATAATTGTCATAAAAAATTTTATTGACAGCAAAGTTGCCATTTTTTCTTGAAGTCATGTACTAAATAATATATTCCAGTTCTACCATAAATACAATAACGAAGTACAGGTACTTTTACAAAACTATTTCGTTGTTATTCTTTAGCTATCTGATTATTTCCTTTGGAACAAATCTAATTCTGGACTTATCTTTGAGGAAAAGATCTTCGAGTAGATTCAAAGAATACTTAACTCCCTCCCTAGAGATAGATTGCCTCTTGAAGCGTAGGAATCACCGGCTTACTGAATTGTTAAGGTCTAAAAGAGATCACTTTAATACAGACTTAATTTATCTAGTCTCTAGTAAGGTATTCGGGTGAATTAAATAAAAATCGTAGACTTAAAGATTAAACTCTTTATAGCGTTAATGTTGATTTAACCAATTAATTTAGGAATCACATGATAGCTTTCTTAATAATATCTAACAGAAATCTTTTTTCTTCCCAACGGAAACTTCTTGCTTTAACATGCTTAAAAACAATGAGTATTATAGTAAGAATTAATATAGTAATAGTAGAATCAAAATGATAATCAAGATTGAAATAAGAATCACTTCTTTTCATATATTATAGCATATTAAAGATTTCTATTTAAGGTTATTTTTATTGCTAAGGGCGTATGGGAAGAAGGTTGATAACATTTTGCTTGTTGTTGTTATTGTTA
Organism: Pardosa pseudoannulata; assembly: GCA_032207245.1. NCBI lineage: Eukaryota > Metazoa > Arthropoda > Arachnida > Araneae > Lycosidae > Pardosa > Pardosa pseudoannulata. Next base: position 114,328,943 of record CM063511.1, read on the forward strand.
CTTATACCCCTTGGTCAAGCCAAGGGCATGAGCTATAGTCTACTCGAAGTCAGGCAAGGGGTATGTCTTTCGTTTTATAGAGAACACCGCCGGGGTGAATGAACAACTTTAACCAAAGTGGTTAATCGTAAATTAGAAGCAGTACCAAGCAGAAGTCTGCCACCCTCAGATGTAACGTTTGAGAACTTGGAGAATATTGTGACCACGAACATATTTTACATGACACAGTCACCCTTAACGAACACGGGGAATCTTAAGCTAGCAACATTCTTAGGTCGACAGTAAATCTTTAACACCTTTTAGTGAAATCAATGCGGTAGTCTAGATATGAAATGGGAATCACTTCTTTGGATATTTTATAACATGTTAAAAATTTCTATTTTAAGTTATTTTTATTGCTAAGGGTTTATAGGAAGAAGGCTGATAAAATATTATGAGTTGTTATTATTGTTACTTACGCCCCTTGGTCAAGCCAAGGATCTGAGCCATATGCTAATTGAATTCAGGCAAGCGGTATGACTTCCATTTTATAAAGAACACTGCTAGGGTAAAAGAACGACTTTGATCAAAGTGGTTGATTCTCCATAATTTTGAAGCAGGACCAAGAAGTAGCCTGCAACACTCGTATGTTATTTTTGAGAACATCGGGAACATTGAGACCACGAATATATTTTACTTGTTACAGTCACCCTTAACGAACACGGTAGATCTTAAGCTGGCAACAGTCTTAGGTCAAGCTCCAAATCCTCAACATTTCAGCAATGAGATCGCTGCCTTAGCCAACTGAGCTATCACAGCTGATGTTACACGTTATTTGGTTTTAGGAACTCAAGTTAATTTACCAATTATTTCTCTCCAATTAGTTTTGCATAAAATTATGCCATTAACATTACTGTATATTTATATATACAATATTTTATAAAAAACATGAAAAAAGTAGGGAAGGTTATTTCATGATAAAAATAACAAATGAGGAGCAAATTTATCTTAGATGCATTCTCAAACTGGTAAGTATAACTGAAGTGTTATCTAACCACGAACAAAAAGGGGAAACATGAATCGTGTATTTGCTTTAATGAAAAAAGAAAAAAAATTCTAAAAACTTTTCGGTTCGCTTGAGTAAAACTGGGTGTATCGATGTTTTTTCTCACGATGGTCAGCACGTACATACACTGCTGTGGAAAAAATTTCCAAGAAGAATTTAGGTGCTGCTGTTGAGTTGCAATATTTTGATTAAAGAATAACGTATAACAAAAAGAAAATTTTAATAATTATTGTGTATTGATGAATATAAAATCCAAATAATTGCTGGTTATGTCATATGTTAATCCCGTAATGTAGTAATTTGTAAATAGTGTACAGAATAAATGTTTTAATCCAAATATAAGGTATTATATATTTACTGTGTTTCTCCTCTGTTAGCGAACACTGGTAATGTAAGTACATTACAACAGTAGTTTCATTCAATCTTACTATCCGATAACAATGGGTACTATGCCTAAACTTTAACCGAGTTTCAGTTCATAAGTATAATTATTCTATTGAAAGCTGTTTGACGTGAAATGAAGTGAAATAATTCAATATGTGATAGAGTAGCATTCGCTTCAAGATATGGATTTAAAAATTATAGAACTTTTATTGAAAACGAAAATAGCAAACCGAAAAATATTAACTTCATTCATTTCAATTTAATCCATATTATCATTTTATAAACTGATAAAGATAAATCTTAAAATACTTAAATTTAGATTACAAAATTAAATTATTATTCATAAAGATTATAAATTAATATTAAAAATTTTTACATAAATACAATACTGCTTTTTAATAGTTAACCACTTACCTATAACGCCTGAACTCAGTTGAGTGAGCACAAATGCACCAATTTTGGAATGCCCGACCTGAGTCCGGGCAAGAGAAAAATCAGTATTTGAATTCCTTGAAGCCCGAAATCGGTTCCCCAATAAATAAAATTTAATTGGCCATTTTTCCAATAGAGGTACTTTCCCGCGAAATTTTCGGCAGTTTCGTGCCATTAATAGCTATTTCTCGGATAGTGTAAAGATTTTTTGAGATTCAAAGGAATGTGAGGGATATGGAATTCATTACAGTTGATAATATTGTCGTAATAATTTATTATATTTATCCAGAATATTATGGCATTTGATTTATTTGGTGTAATTTGTGAAAAAGTTATTCTAATCTATTAACATTTCCCATGCATGTGAAAACATTGAAAATGGTAATTATTTCTTTTAAATTTTTTAACACGTTGACGGACACTTGATTCTATAGCCGTCAAAGCGAAGTTCATTATGTAGCAGGACAGCAATAGCCGTCCAAAACAAAACGGTCGTTTTTAAACACTACAGCTATATCGGCAGAAATATGCATTTACCGGAGTACAAGTAGAAGACTAGTGTCGTGTTTTGGAAACAATTTTTTAGGTTGAATTTTGTTTTCCACCTGTCCGTTTTCCCCACCAAAAATAATGTGTAATAATTATAAAATTATAATAATGTTTTTTGTCATTTATTTATTTTTGTTTGATTATGAACTAATATTTCGTGTAAAACTCTCAAAAATACTTTGTTGCACACAAAAAATTGCTTCTTTGAGTCATTAAACCTGCCATTTACGTTTTTAAATTTTTGCTATTATAGCCGCCATCATCTTATTACTTAGAGTCTAGAGTCCGCTGGCACCATGACGGTTATAGCCGAAATCTAATTAAAAGTGTTGAATTAATTAAAATTACGTTTATTTAAGCAGAAAGAGTAAAATTATACTTTTATTATTCTAAAAATTACAAAAAAAAATTATAGGGTTAATTTTCAAACTTCACTTGTTCTTACTGTTTGTCAATGTGTTTAAATAATCTATTTCTAACATTTCGTATATAATAATGTGAGATGTTAAGAATTAGTGGAATGTATAATTAAATATATAATCTAAAATAAAAACTTTGTGATTGAGAAATGACCAAATGAAATGGATTTGCTAACAGTTTATTGTAGGTTAGAATTTGACATTGCAAAGCAAATATATTACTAACAAAAGAGAATTAAGGACTACTAACATTTAAGATTTTAACAAAGTACAATAGATCAGAATAATATGCACGAAAGAAATACATAATACATAAACACAATCCAATAGAATTAAATGTATATGGATTGGATCAGTATTGGGAAAATGAAAACCCAATAAGATTTATGATTAAAGGAATTAAGAATTTAATTACTACAATGACTTTGAATATTTTCACTCCAAACATCGTCCAAACCATCCACTTTAACCCTTTATATACTGAATTAATTTACCATCATCTTTATTACTGCATTTTTCCCTCATTAGATAAGTTTTGATGGAGAATAATCATAGAAAAAGAAAATAAATGTTTACTGTATTTTAGTAGTTAATTTTGTCGCTGGTACTTTCTAGTACCAACATGTATTTTTGACTCTATGATAGAATATAAAACATTAAATTTTGAATAAAACAAATGAAATGCTTCCCTGCGAAGTATAGAAGTCTCTAAAAAATAATAGTACAAAATAACTGGTAATAAACCACTAAATGTACTCAATTGAACAACACGTGTATCAACTATACCCCAAAATGATCTCCTATTGCAGCACGTCAATTATAAAATCATTACTATTCTGATAAAAAGGATTCCTGATTGGTGCTGTCATTTCTTTTCTGCTGTAGGAACTGCATCGTTCATGTCCTTGTGAGTACTGTTAGGAAAAACGGCTTTATGAGGAATAAATAGGTGTTTGATTGAAGCGGTGATTATAAGTACCATCAGGATGAAAAGGGTTAAAGAAACATGAAGAAAAAAAACAGAGTATATTGGTTCGTAGCCGGTTTAATTCCCTCTCTCCGTGCTCTAAGCGAACACTATTATCATTTTTTTTCAGAAGGCGCTAAGCTCAACGGTAACAAAATAAACACACTTTACAAAACTATTAAGCAATTGCTGCCTCTGATCCAGCATCATGGTTGCTGTACGGAACAAATAACAAACAAAATTAAAGACCAAAATATTTTACACTTTTGGCACTTTTGTCTTAAATATATTTCACAGGCATAGGGTTAAATTCACACTGAATTATGCTTTTAGTATGAATGTTTGTAAGCATTGAGAATTTACGATAGCAATTCACCAAACTAAATCACATAAAAAAGCCGGAATTTAAAAAAATGCGTATAAACAAATTAAAATCCTTTAACATTAAAATTCAGTAAAAATACTTATATTTGCTTCTTTGATACCTATGTGTTGTTATCTCTTTAAATTTATTTACAATACATACCCTTACTCCCCCTATACTACCCTCAAGAGATTCGAAACAAAAATTTTATCTGTTCACTTCTAAAATAGTTTCAGAATACTTTTTCCAGATGCTAGGAAGCTTCTGCTCTGAAGATTAAACTTCAAGTTTTCTTTCCAGAAATCTTTTCTGGAATTTAAAATTCAAACCAAGTAGATAATAGAGTCTCTCCGCAAATCCTCTTTCAAAAATCCTTTGTTTCCGAACAATTGAAACTCCCAAGTTCCATTTCAGATATCTGAAGGAGGATCAAGGGGGAAGGAAGTCTTACTAGTAAGTGAGAGATGTTTTAGCTAAAGTTATAAATCGAAAGCTATAATTATTAAATATTGCAGAAAAAATCCCATCATTTAGTATTTTTTGTATTTCATACATTTATTACTGAGTTCGCAACTATGCAGTATTTTTTAATATGAGGTATTACATAATCTCTGTTTGTCTCTTTAAACAAAGCATATCTTACTATTTTATTCTTAATGGGTATTTTAGAATCCCCAAATTTATTGTAAACCTATGAGAAATATTCATAAATATTTCAGATAGTTGGTTTCCTTTTAAGATTATTTTCTTTTCTTTTCAAATTTGTCACCTTAATAGAAAGAAACACTGTCTTATTGAACCTTTAGTGCATCTTGTCTATGTCCTTGACATGACCTTCAGATAAAATCCTTTGGCTTTGTGGTAAAAGAGAGAGGCTTCATTTTTTCCAATAGCCTGAAGGACCCACAAGAGAGATGTTTCATTTTGCCTTAAAACATCCACATGACTTTGATCAAGCAAAAAAATGAAAAGGTACGGAATACATTTTCTACCCTCAGACCACCCAACGAAGAGTTTCAGAGATTTACTTTACATCTAAAGAGAGATTCGTCCTTTTGAAAGAGAGCCTTAACAGTACCTTCTTAAGCTTTTAGATTGGATTACTAAGCACTGCGAAGTATTTCACTCGTGAGCTATTTCCTACATGAAATACGTTTTCATTCTTCAAACGGTGAGAGAAAAATTAAATATTCTAAAACAATTTGATATATATCTTTGGTAATTACCTGATTCAAATCTCAGCTAACACCATTTTGTGAACTTAATGAAGAATGGTTCTTGTACACCTACTAGCCGAAATATCCGATTCTGTTTACAATGGAAGTGTTTCGACATGCATTTCTAAATCCAAGATGTATGTTTTGTTTTTGACAAAAACACTTCTTTTATAAGTATTCCTTCGTAGATACATATAAAATGTAGACTAACAGATTGTAACAATTCAATTTACTTGTTTTTCATTCTCAAGATGAAATCCAGGGTAATCGTTTCCTTGTCATCGCAGATGTGATGAAGGAAGGCATTGCGGAGGACAGTCTATAGAAATCCCTCCAAACTATGGTACACTGCAAGTCATTACTACCGTCTGGAGAGAGTATGCCTCATCGAGGTCGACAATGACAGATGGTAAAATGGTCTTGGTGGAAGATAGCTTCGGCATCGGTTTTTCTCCAAAGATCAAAGACAACCAGCATGCGATTCCAAAGTGTGCAGAAGATTCTATGAATATATGCACGCGCTCTGCTCATTTAGTGGCCCAGTGTGTGGATGAAACCAGTGAACCGTCGTTTCAAGGTAGCCATGAGCACCAGTACTGAAGTAATGAACAAATGGCCATAGTGGGGAGGCAGAGACAAAGAGAGCAAGCACATGGAACAACTTGGATGTATATTAGAAGTCAATCTGGTTGCATTCTTCTTAAAGATGTTCTGAACCTCATCTTATAATTTATAATAAAATCCATAAATAATTGTGTTTAGTGTACTTTTACATCTTCTTTAATTGGCATCAAAAATCATTAAACTTTATCACCATTTCTGAACTTAAACGGATATTTGGGATACTTTTTAAACGTAAACAGTTACCCGTCATTGGGAGAAATATAAAAACTGATTAGTAATATTTGAAAATATAATTATATAAGCATAATTATTTCCGAAGCAGTTATTATTAGATACATATTGATTAATAATTTAATCAGTGTTATAATTTCCATCTAAATGTAAAATCTGGTTTCCATATTTACTATTTCAATATTTGCAATATTTTAAACCTTTTTAAGACTAATGCTTATGATTCTGAAGTTCCTTCACCCTGATTTTTCCCCTTTAATCTAATGAACGATGGCCGAATAGTTAGGGGGCTGGTATTCGGAACCGGAGTTCGTGGGTCCGAATCCCAATACGGCATGGATATTCGTAGCCGTTCGTAAACGGCTTTAAACAGTAGGTCCCGGTTTCATTAGCCATCGTGTTGCAAACAGTAGATCGTAGCGCTCCACAACGAAACAAAACCTTTAATCTAAGATATTAATAAATTACAATTATTTAAATAAAAATAAATAAATCATATATCAGTTTAAAATAACAAAATTCTTGAACATTTGTAACGGTTCAAATACTTAGATTGAAAAATTTTACAGTCAGAGTAAAACTTAAACATACTTTAAGTATCATTTGCCATCTTCGATTAACAAATTGATTATTTTATTGCAAAATTTTTATTCAAAGAAAATCTAATGCTAACATTTTCTAAGCTTTTCATCCAATGAAAGGAGAGAAAATAACTAAAAATAACCTATTAGTGATAGTTATTAATGGAAGGAAAGGTTGGACAGAAAGTTTTTGATTTCAGCGAAATCGATAAAAAATTATAATACTAAAACTTTTCTAATAGTAATGAATAGATTCTAGTGTTTATTTGATTTCAGTAACACCAGGAAATTTAAGTTATATCATAATATTATTTAAATGCGATATCTGTTTTCATTTATAATTTTTTAATGTTTTAATGGTAGTGACTTTTAAACGATAAAAATTATTTTATACATTGTAACAATATATACTTGTTTCGCTTTTATTTTCTGGTTACAAATTTCACTGATTATTTTTTCCAAGATAATAGAAAGACATGTTTATATGTCTTATGTTTTATTTAATGACCTAGCTATATTTTTCTTTGTGTAATGTCTGCAATCGATTGTGTTTTTCATTAAATAATTGTATGTTTAAATTGATAATATACTTTAATATCAAGAGTGAAATTGTTAAATATTAATTTATGCTTATTTTAAAAAAAGTTGCGGGAAAATTTCTCATTTTTAAAGAACAATTTACAAGAACATAAGATAATAAAGATCAAATATCCTTCTCTTCTATATGCATAATGCTCAAAATTGGATGAAGTATAATTCATAACATGTGGAATTAGTAAAACTAAAAACAAATGAGGTACTATCCTCCAATAATTTAAAACTTTTCTTATAAAATTGTGGGCACACTTAATATTGCTGTTTAATATTTTCTGGACTACCACAATAATGTTATAAAAATTGCAAACTAAAAAACTCCCTATTCTTTTGTTCCTTCTCTGAACCCTTACTAGTGTACGAGAGTATTATCTCCCGGACTCTAGTCACATGAAGTTCGTGAATATTTGACTCTATCCTTTACTTTCTCTCTCTCCCTTCTGTTTACTAACAATTAGCACTTTGACTGCCAAGCCAAAATTGCAAATGTTCACAACGGGGCCGAACTTTTTTTTTGTGTAATTTGTATTTTTTCAACATAAAACTATATATAAAAACAATTTTTCAAAACAAACAATATTTTAAAACAAAATCTCTCTATTTATATATATTCCCTTTTTTGTTGCATGTTCCAATTATTCAATTTTTCATAAAACTTAGCTCATAAAATCGTCACATATACCAATTTGCGCAAACCACGTATACCTAACACATCGTAGGGAGCCCAACAATCAAACTCCAATACGATTTTCATGTAACTGATAACATCTTTGATAGCCATGGCCTGAAGTGTTAAAACACCATGGCTATCATATCGGATAGCCAGTGTCTCAACGGAAATATCACTGGATATCACATATGATAGCCATGGCAGTCAAAGTGTTAGCCGACCTCTACTGACAAGTCACTACAGAGAAAATGCTGGTGCCCGTGGGGTTTATACCCAGATGACGCTGAACCCACACTTCATCCTGATGGTCCTGATGGTACAACAGTCATATATTGGAACAGTCAAGCTTAGGAAAGGGAAACCAAGAAATCCACTTCATTTTATAGTTGAATTATGCATTAAATTTATGGAAAGCAGTTATCACTTCATTTCTTCTTAGGTTAATATCGTATTTGAGTCATTTTCTTTCAAATTTTCATGTTGTAATCTGTAGTTCATGCAAATACATCTATCATTTTGCATTTTTTTAGTATTAAAGTTATGTTATTATCTTTTGGGATACATGAAATAACATTTTATTTTATTTTTTAGGAACCTGACTGTCCCACAGACAGAGCTGTGGCTGATTTTCATTACCCAACATGACCGTCTGTACTCCCATCTGTTTAGACTTCGTTTGGTGAATAGCTATGCCTAACCAGTGTTGCCAACCTTCAAAGGCAAAATTATGGATTCTAGGTCCTAAAATTATGGCATTGGCTTATAAATTATCGTACATTTTTGTAATAGTTAAAAATAGTGTTAATAGATGGCGCTTGTACGATATATTTTTCTGGTTATACATTTCTCTCTCCCCCCTTATATGTATCTCCCTCCTTATATGTA
>CM063511.1:114342904-114362904 GCA_032207245.1 Pardosa pseudoannulata
TTCAAGAAATATGTATTTTACGCATCTATTTATTTGTCATACATTGTATTCTTGTCCATGACATTTAATACTATAATATTTAATTTATCTTGTTACTAAATCCAGTTTTTATACAGCAATGTATATAAAAAATTTTGAAACTTTATTTTGATTATAAAGTGAAAAGCCACTGATAATAGAGAATAATATTGTTCAAATTATATAAATATTATTCAAGTAAATTTAGCTAACTTTATAATGTGCTGAACTCCCAGTTGTTAATAGTAATTAATTACCAAAATATAAGAATATACTATCTAAACACAGAACCATAATCTAGTATTACAACTCAAAAGAACGCAACGTTCCTATTTCTAAATTAATTTATTCCAGCTCTCTCAAAGTATCAGATTTATTTTTAAAATTTTTACTTCCTAATTTTAAAGGCTTATAATTTCGTCTGCTCTGCACCATAATAAAAATTTTAGAGCCACGAGAGCTCAGTTGGCAAAAGCAACGACCTCTTAACTGAGAGGCTTTTGGGTTCGGAACCCGAGACGACCTAAGATCTGACTGTTTTCTTTAAAGATGACTGGGGCACGTAAAATCTGTTCTTGGTCACAATGTTCTCCAAGTTCTCAATCAATTCTTCTCGGGGTGGTATGCCAAGTCTGAGTCTTGGTTCCTGCTTCAAAATTACGAGGACCCATTTGAGCCAAGTCTTTCTATAAACCTTAAAATGAAAGGGCTCGTTAAAACAAAAGGCACCCCCCCGAGTCGCTATGACTCAATAGTACTTAGTTTGTCCAAGTGGCATCAGAAGCAATAGTAAAGGCTTTAACTATGTTTATACAATTTAATTTGCATATTATATAGTGGTTAACTTATTGTGCTCCCACGCGAAGGGTTTTGGTTTGATTCCCGAATAAAGTTTTGTGTATGTGTGTTTACAATTCAACATTTTTAGTTACCATACCCACTTTAATATTTTTGGAGGAATAGCTTATTAATTGTTTCAAAATGAGCTTTATCAAAATTATTCCATGTGCATTTCTCTTACATATTGTAGCGAACTGGAGTAAGGGTAGGCGAGGCCGTCAATGATACAGGCTGAACATCTATTTAATCTTGAATAAATGATTTATTCATGGAGAGAATTTATAAATATTTATATACAGAATTCCATAAATTCAATTGCTTATGAAATCTGGTGCTGAGATAAGCATTAAAATTATAAAAAAGGGGGATGCAGTGAAGCTGGTAATTCTCGAACTGGACAATCCGTTAATTAGTGCAGGTACGGTACTCTGACACTATAATCTACCAATCTGATGATGCAAACAGTTTGATTTGTACACTGAGGCTCGAAGCGCTCAAAGTACGCAATGCGCTGGAATTCATTGGGAATCAAAGGATACAAGACAATCCAAAAATAAGAGTAAGTGTCACGCTCAGCGACCTACTTCAAAGCACGAAGTAAAAGATATTAAAGGTAATGGAAATGAGATACTGAAGTTGAAGTTCGACTTCTTAGCAGAAATCAGAGATCAGAAAACAGAAATGTTTGGCGGTCTCTGAAGGAAAGCAAGCTCCGGCAATTCGGAGAGACAAGTGGACTCATCGAGCTCCACATAAAAAAAACCCGCCTCTTCTCCGCTCAGCCAATCTTCTTATATAGGGATCCCGGATAAACCATGCGTGATTCTTTTCGGAACCTTCTAGATAAAGGGGAATTTTTGTGGTCAAACGACCCGCCTGGCTCAGCTGACGTGTTTCTAGATGTGACCAATGTTCTTCTTTAACTTAACCGTCCAACCATCCTAAATACACCATTCACTTGGTACATATGTGGGTAATAGTGGACCCCACTGTCACTCGATTTATAAGCATTATCAGAGTCTCTTGACGGCAATAGACACCATAAAGACGTAGACACACTAGCTACTGACAGTTTTTAATTTACTTCCATTTAAGCAACTACCTCTGTTTTGTTATAGGAAACCCGGTACACAACGGCTTTGTTCGGACCGCGCGTTTCTACTTACCAGTAACAATAAATTTGTCCTTAAAGGGCACCTTCTGTTCTTCTTTCGTTCTTGTAATGTATCGTATCACTATAATATATATATAATGCTACAAGCAGATATAGTTAGATATAAAGTAAAAGTATCTTACTAACATCACTTATTTGTTTACTCATTTGGTTTTAGAGTATTTAAATTTAAAGGATTATATAATTAAAATTAAAGAATTACACACTAATTCGAATTAAAAATACAACAAACCTTATATGAAAAGGCGATCATCAAAGTATATATTTTAGACCAATAAAAGACAAATAAATTCTCATGGATTATACCAAAGACTTTGGATACATTTTATCATAACACTAATATACCACTTAAAATATCCCTTATCCACCTCTTCATAAAATCTGTAGCAATATTTTAAAATAACAACTCAAATACAATTTGCTTATGCGGACTAAACCATTCAAAATATCTTACGTGATTTCAGGATTTCGTGGTTCATTTACCCTTTTAAATTCCTTCTTTTCCTTAAATGTTTGCTGACTTTCTGCATACATGAAGTAAAATAACTGCTGTGGTAACAAAGGATGTTTGATTAAGGAATTTAACTTACTGAACCATTACCAAATGTTTGAAATATTTAGAAATTTTAAACCGAGATCGTTGAAGAACTAAATAAAATTGTTTGTTTACTGAAAATTAAAAGATTAAACAAAGTAAATCTTTCTAGATTGTAAAATAAAAGTTATTTTCAGCACAGAATGTTTAGCTTTAAAACAAATTATTTGTAGTATTCTTTCGGCTTAAACTATTTACATTAAGTAAATGCAATTCTTTCAAAAATTAAGTTAGATAAGATCAAAAATCACGTTTGCACAGGTAATAAAATTTGTTTTAAAAAGCAGTTATAAAATACAAAAAGGAATTTATAGGCATAGTTTTGGATCACTTCGCTAATCACCAAATCTATTTAGGCATCTATCTCAGCGCGGAACTTGTTTAAATACTCGATCGGGTGTTTTGATGTTTCAGATAGACCCGTGCTAATATGTTCGTTTATGTGTAAAACTACTTATTTCATTTAATCTTAAACTTATCAGTATATTTCCATAAAGTTACTACTTTGGAATGTTATAACAACCAGTTCATTTTAGTAACTTAACACCAGTAACTTTATTCTCAGACATACAAGTCCTCAATGGTGTTCGTCACTTGAAGATTGATGGTTGTATTAAGACTAGATTTACGGATGTTGATCACAGACCTATTTTTACTGAAGTGAGCTAATTTGACTCATACAAGAAAATTGAAGTTTTTTACAAGGAAAATAGTTCTAAATTAATTTAAAAAAAATGTTTATTATCAAAATATTCATGTCAAACATTTTTTACATATAAAATCTGTTTTTGAAACACATTTTCTGCAAATATTTCTATTACATTTATCACAATGGTTTCTACATGTTTCTTTTGCATGATTGTTGAACTTGATAATTCTTACGTGCGTCAGTAGCATGAATTTCTGTTATTGGAATGGAAGTGTTCTGAACTTCTTCTCTATATTTACTTTATACTATACTTTATATACTTTATATTTACTTTATACCATATATATTACTATATTTATTTATTTTCATATACATTCTATGAGTCCAATTGGCTCACAACCGTGAAAATAGGTGTACCACATTTGATAATACGAAATGAAGGGGTCTACGGGGAAGAAAAATGAAAGTTTACATGTATTTTATTATTTAACCAACATATGTTTTTGAAAATTGATATTAAAATTATATATTAATAGTGATCAAATTTTTAATGAGTCAAATTGGATCGGTCCGTAAATCTAGTGTTAAAACACGTTGTGAATTAATTTCAGTGTCAGCAAATATTAATGATAGATCTCGGTATATTATATCGGTATATTATATACTCGGTATAGTGATATCTTGGTATGAACTTTGAGAGTATATTGGGAGTCAAACAATATATGTGTAAGAAAAACTATGATACACTAGCATTTCTACTCATCATGCACATACTGTATCAACATAATATTGAATAGTATAATATTTAATATTCATGTATAATGATAAATGATATATACCACAAATAATGATATATACCACATTTGATAATGCGAAATGAAGGGTTTTGCGGGGAAGAGGAATGAAAGTTTACATATATATTATTACTTAACTAAAAACCATCGTATGTTTTTGAAAAGTGATATTAAAGTTTTATATATATATATATATATATATATATATATATATATATATAAATATATATATATAAATATATATATATATATATATATATATATATATATATATATATATATATATATATATATATATATATAGTGATCAAATTTTTAACGAATCAAATTGGCTCGGTCCGTAAATCTAGTGTTAAGGAAAAATTTTGACTTTTATTCTCATGATAATTGTTGAAGATTTTTTATATGTGAAGAATTAAAAAAGAATTTGTATTAGTATATACTATATTACTATATACCATATTATATTTATAGACAGAAAAAAAGAATGAAATGATTTGCAAATGTAATTTCGAACTTATAGAGCAACAACTGAAAGAGAAAAGTTAGCAAAAGTTTTCAATACCTCAGAAATATGAAATAGGAGGGAAAGATGAAATAGAAATATAGATTGGCACAATATTCTAAAAAAAAATTAAAATAATTGTATTAAATATGCAGTAATTATGCTCTAGAAATGTACAGCTGACACCTGATTTTAATTTAGAATCAAATTAGAGTGCAATTGATTTACTTTATCATTTCTAAGTGATATTTATACGTTGGATATTTTATGTTTTGTGCAAAACTGTGTCTTATTTATATTTTCAACAGTATTAATTGTCTTCATAGTATGCTTTATAAAAACAGCATTGTGTGCAGCATGTATCAGCGTTTGTAAATAAAAAATAACAAAACCACTGAGTAGAAAGAAAATTTACAGGTTTATCCAGCCTAGAAGAAAAAAGAAATAAGAATTAGCAGAAATTATAGAAAACTAAGATGTGTCTGTGAGATACATCTTTATTTTACCGATGTTGAACGTTTTGAGACTCAGTTTGAAAGAAATCACATTCATGCCAATTTCCTACATCAGTGTTCACATTAATGTCTGCAGAGAACCCTCTTATAGGTATGCTTTTTAAAAACTTTGAAAGAAAGAAATAGTGAATGCTAAAACTGAACTATGTAGGCGTTGCACCAGATTTACCCTATTAACTCTTGCAACTTGTCCTAAATTTGGGGCCTGTCTTTGACTTGCAGGAAAATTTGTCATCCAGTGACTATTTTTAAAATAAAGAAGCAATTATTCAAAACAAGATTATTTTCAACGAGGGAAGCAAAAATAGCTACCGAGAAATGCATTAAGGGACGTGGATCGACGTGGATGTAAATTCTACCAAACAGGATTAAACAAGCTTATATTGGGTTTATATAATTATCCAAATATATTTGGAAATTGTGTAAAAGAGTTGTTTGTAAACCTGACTCTTACTTATTTTTTGTATTTTCTAATTATCTTTAATAAATAGTTTGTTACTATTTGTAATATACAGGGTGTCCCAAAACGACCGAATAAACTCTGCACATCTAGATTCCTCTTTGAGAGTACATAAAAACTGCCCAAAAAAGCGTACCTGTACGATCCCTAGTTTACGAGAAAAATACGAAAAACAAAGTATGACGTCACTGCCGGTGCAAGAAAAAACACTTTATTGAACATATTAACAACAGTATATGAACGGGCATACTCCCAAACAGTTCGTAAGGCATTTCCATTACATAGGCCGTACACCAGGTACATGTCGCAGTAATCATGAACGGAATACATGGTCACAATACTGAGGCTAGCGGTAGCTGCAAGATGAAGCCTTTTAAATACCAGTTCAACGGCGGCTTAACGTCATTCCATGGCGAGCACGCATGCTCGACGCAATATGCGTGGCGAAAGTTTTAAACATTATCGTCTGGAAAGATATGCAAATACTGTTGTTGATATGTCCAATAAAGTATTTTTTTATTGCACCGACAGTGACGTCATACTTCGTTTTTCCTATTTGCGTACAGGAACGCTTCTTCGGGAAGTTTTTATGTACACTCAATGAAGACTAGCTGTGCAGAGTTCATTCAGTCGTTTTGGGACATCGTGCATTTGTTTCATCCATCCTCACAGTTTAACGTTACTGGCTTCACACTTTACTGCTTCCACACCTTAATTTAAAACGCAGTGTAACTTTAAGAAATATAGAGGATGCAATTTGTATCGTGAATTTGAAACAAGATGCAGAAAAGGTATTAAGTTGTACAATAATAAGTAAGTAATGAGTTCTAAAATAGAAATTGCTATTAAATATTATGCTATTAGTGAAAACTTCAAAATATGAGCAACGAATTATAAAATAAATAACTAAATTATATGACGGTAACAATTCTTAAATTAATTCTAATACTAATAATAAAGTGCAAACTTTTCTATATGCTATTTTCAGTTTAACTTACTACAATCCTCTAAGAGCCTAAAAATGAAGTTAATCGAACAAAGTTATAAGAAGTCTCTTAACATCATTTAAATCCTATCTTCTAATATGTCATCTCTAAATTATTCATAAAATGTCAAATAATTTTGAGTGTTAAAAATGGAAGTTTTCACACTTCAGAAAAACCTAAAGCTCTGTGAAATTTTAAAGTACGTATTTATGATGTCTGAAGTGTAATTGGTTTCACTTTTCTTTGTATCTGTATTATATTTTTGTTCACGATTCATTTCCTACATTCGACTCGCTGAAACTAAATACATTGACAGATGACAGCTAGTGCAGGAATGCAAATGACTACAAATGACAGCTTTGCTGTATTATTTACCCAAAACTATCATTTCTGAATATTTTCAGTAATTTTAAAGACAAACGGAATTTAAAACTATTTTCTTCATATTTGTCAAAACAAATTAATGACAGTTATCGTTGTTTTATCGTTGTTTTTATGGTGACAAGAAACCATTGATTAAAGGGAGAATGGAAAACTATTTACTTGACAAATTATAGGGATATTTACTTGAAGAATATGTTTTACTGGTATATAATAGTATTTCTTACACAAATATTATAAATCGCATTGACAACAAAACAATTACTTATAGCTATCTATCTATAGAGGAGGCTCACAGGTTGTTAAGCAGAATAAAAAAGGCATCCATTCTAGGCATGATTTTTTATTCGAATATGAAAGCCACAATAGCCAACACGAGATTCAGTTGACAACAGGTCATCAGATCACAATATGTTACCTATTCACTTCTGGTACTTGGTGAGCTCTACTCTTAAATAGTGTAGTTTAACTACTATATTTTTTCGATTCATGAAAAATTTGCCTTTTTTACTTATTAATACTTCAATTTATAATATTAAGATTTTAAATCTGATTTATACACACACACGCATGAACACACATACACATACATACATACACACACACACACACACACACACATATATATATATATATATATATATATATATATATATATATATATATATATATATATATATATATATATATATATATATATATATATATATATATATATATATATATATATATATATATATATATATATATATATATATATATATATATATATATATATATATATATATATATATATATATATATATATATATATATATATATATATATATATATATATATATATATATATATATATATATATATATATATATATATATATATATATATATATATATATATATATATATATATATTATATATATATATATATATATATATATATATATATATATATATATATATATATATATATATTATATGTCAGGTTTAAAAATGGGTTTAAGTATTAAACGAGTTATAATTAAAAATTGTTGGAACTCATTAAAGATAACGTAATAGGAGAAAAACACACCCTAGAGCGAAACTATAGAGTAAAGAAGCTGAAGCGGAATTAAACAATAGGAATTTGCTTAGTTAGCAACGCCAAAAAAGACAGTTCTAAACGGGAACTCGACCTGATAATATACTCCACGATTGTCGTCAAAAATTGTGAACAAAGTACATCTTATTAGCATAGCCATGAACAGAAAGATTTAAGTAAAGAAGTTTTTAGATACGAAATCAAATGTCTTTTTCATGCCTTAACTTCTCGTCCGTGTCATATATATATATATATATATATATATATATATATATATATATATATATATATATATATATATATATATATATATATATATATATATAAGCAACACATATATATAAACATACATATATATAAACATATATACACACGTATGTGTGTGCTTATGTATGTATATTCAATATTCATTTCAAATTGGCTGTATATTGACTAGAATGCTTATGAAAGATCGGCACACCCGATCGACAGATAAAATCGTGAAAAAATGTCATTTTGGTTTATGTGTAGAATTAGCCATCAGCAGATTAAGCGAATCAGTATGCATAATGTTTAAGTAATATTGATTCATTATCAACAGATTTCAGTTGAAGAAAAAAACACAGCTTAAAATTTGACCGTCACTAAAGAGTTCAAAAAAGACACGGACACTGACTAAAGAAAAATGAGAGGCTAAAATTAAGTATTTAATTAAAAATATCTTTAAAAGTGTCCAATTAAATCGACCGAATTCCAACTACATTAATATTGCAAGAAGTAAATAACTTCTACACCCGACCCAGCTTTCGCCATACGGGGAATATTTTATCAAGAAGTAAGAATAACAAAGCTGAAAAACTATGGTTTTGAGGTTAAGTTACATTGGAGAACGCTTTCTTGTGATCAAGCAAAACCAGAAGGTTGCACTGATCGAGACATTTTCTACATCAGTAGTAACGTACCAAAGGATTAGTATATATATATATATATATATATATATATATATATATATATACATATATATATATATATTATATATATATATATATTATATATATATATATATATATATATATATATATATATATATATATATATATATATACTGTGTGTGTGTGTGTTTATTTGTCTGTTTATATATTTGTTTATGTATTTCAATACAATATACGAAAGGTTGGTTAAAAATTTGAATAATTTTCTGTCTATTGAGATTTAACTGGAAAGCTAAATTTACGCTCAAGACGTCCACTCCCGGTGCAATTCCACTGCGAAATGTACCCGCACACAGTGTGTTAACATAAAGAAACTAATATTAACAACATTATCCGATCCTGATCAACTGTCAAATATTTTAATAAATTACCAAAAAGTATTTATTTATCTTCGGCTTAAACTATTTCTCTGACATTTTTCCTAAAACGACAGGATGCATTTTGCTGGGTAGAAGTGATAAAGGAAAACATGCCACATTAGCAAAATTACTTCTTTTACTGAACGGTAATGTCATCATCATTTATGTATAATTTTTACTATTATATCAATTACCCCTCAGTTATCAGTAAATATAACAACTAATTTGTGTACGTACTTTCAGTGCCGATGACACGATTTGGAAGAGAGTCAAATTGTGAGGAATGAGGGAAAATACTCATGTGAGAATGTTGATTGTTTGTTTGATTTGTTTTGCACTAAACATACCATTAAAAGATCAAATGACCTGTAATGTATGTGTAAAAATGCGACGGGTATTGAATTAAAAATTCTTAATCCTTGTGTTTGAAATACATAAAAAAATAACAATATACAACTTTGTTTAATTGTAATAAAGTTTATTTGTTATATTTTCTTCCCACTATCCAGATTTCATAAATTCAATAAGATACATAAAGTCCGGTTAATTTACCACCTATGTTGAAATACATATGTATTAAGGATTGGTATGTTTAGTGATAATTCATTACCTTTATCCAAATTTATTTGCAAAAAATTTCTATATTTTTAATTTTTTTCTTTTTGAGTTATAGTATATTTTACAAAGTTCATATGGCATAGTTTTTGCGAATATTTTTGCCGAACGTTGGCCGGTTAGGGCGCTGATCGTCAGTACCGGAGTTCGTGGGTTCGAATCCCACTATGACATGGATGTTTGTAGCCGTTCGTAATCAGCTTTAAGCAGTAGGCAACGGTCTCATTAGCCCTCGTGTGCAAAACAGTAGACCGTAGCTCTCCAAACCAAACCAAACTAAATCTTTTAATATAAAGATAAATTTGATAGAATGCTATGGATTGTTTATATTATAGAAAGGAATAACAATCATCTCTAATAACATCTAGTTGTATATTTCTGTTTTTAATATTACAACCTGCAATCTACATTACAAAACATTCCAATATAAAATATTAACTTTGTGTTTCAGCTACACTAAAAAACAATTAATCGAAGAAGGTCAAAATTTCTGATTTGAGAGGATAATATCTAGTTCAGGTTCATCTCTTTTCATTGCAATATATGCTCTATATACCAAACAATTTCGATGCAACAAACATTAATGCTTTTGGCATAGCCTTAAAATGATTAACAGTACAATGTTGAAATTCTGTATTTAGGTATATTTCTATAACGTCTAGTTTTGCGCCTTCTCTTTTGATTGCAAAAATGCGCTCTATGCAACTAAAAAATATTCTATATAAAATGCATAAACTCTTTGGACATATCATATCTCAGACACTTTTAGCTATAGAATGCTGAAATTTGTATTTAGTTATGTTTTCATAATGTTTAATTGTGTTCCTTCACATTTTAAAGTAATTTACATTCTATTTAAACAAAATATTTCAGTATGAATTATATTAATGTGGTGGGGCATAACTCAAAAGCAGTCAGCCGAAAATTTTGAAGTATGTGTTCAGGACTACAACATATTATTTTTCACTTTCAATTTTGATTGAAATAATCCACAATCAATATAAAGAAAAATCTCAATATAATGGTAATTAACACTTCTACTCTACATTAATGGATCTTAAAAATATCGACGTATTCATTTATAGATTTGTAACAGCGTTTTTCAAACAGTTAAAGATCAATTTTAGAGAAGTAATATAATGGTAATTAACACTTCTGCTCTACAACAATGGATTTGAATGATATTGACGTATTCATTTATAGATTTGTAACAGTGTTTTTCAAACAGTTAAAAACAGTTAAAGATCATTTTTAGAAAAGTAATATAATGGTAATTAACACTTCTGCTCTACAACAATGGATCTTAAATATATCGACGTATTCATGTATAGATTTGTAACAATGTTTTTTAAACAGTTAAAAACAGTTAAAGATAATTTTTAGGAAAGTAATATAATGGTAATTAACACTTCTACTCTACAACAATGGATCTTAAATATATCGACATATTCATGTATAGATTTGTAACAATGTTTTTCAAACAGTTAAAAACAGTTAAAGATTGTTTATAAATATTTAAATGTTTTTTTTTCTCTTATATTCTATATCTTTCAGTGTAAAAATATTAAAAATCAAGAAAAATATTACTTACTTATTTTTCTGTTCATTAAATGTATAATTCAAAAATCCAAATGCAAACTGAAAAACTTCTTTTATGCTATATTAATTTTTACATAAATACAATGTCTTTCTTTATATGAAAGATTGTTTATAAATATTTAAATACATTTGTTTCATCTGTATTTTATATCTTGCACTGAAAAAAAGATTAAAAGTGCAGAAAAATATTAAAATGAACATTTTGTTCTTCGGCGTGAATGATTTCCACAAATAATTTCCGTTTTCCATATGTTTAACATCTTAACAGTCAAATTAAATGTTTTCAGTCCTTTAAAAACAATTTTCTCTCTTCCTTATTTAATACCTTTGCTTCATATTTCCATAATTTTGCGAGAGTATATTTACATCCGGTTATTTCCGCATGGCAATCGAAGAAAAAATTGATTAAATGCCTTTTTTTCTTATTACGTATTCCTTTTTTATGCATGATAACCTCTCGTGTGCCCATTAAACGGAAATGAGTTTGTTTCTGTAATAAAAATTACTGTAATTAACTTTTGTGGAAATTCATTTGTGTGAAAGTGAGTTAGCATTATTTCATTTTAAAAATTACTTAAATTAGTTTTCAAGCTTTAAAGTAAAGTAATTTAATTATTTTGTGAAAAAATATTTTATTTGTCTAAAATTGCAGCATTTTTACAGGAGTTAACCACAATTAGCAGAGTTAGAAAAAAACTTTAGTCTAAAAAAACACTCTGACGGAATGCATGGAATGAAAAAATTACATATTTTTATATAAAGACGAATTTTTTTTTGTTAGTAACTTTAAGCATTAAATTTAGTTTTCTAGATTTATTGTAACTCATATTTTAAGTTATAATGTTATTCTTTAAACTTAATTCATTCCTAAAAAATATTCCCTATATAATAATAGCCTAAATTAAAAGTTTGAGTTAAATTAGTTTGTTTTAACCAATGCTTTAAAAGATTCTATATAATAATAGCCTAAATTAGCTATCCGTCTGTCCCCGTAATTTATGAAGCGGTTGTACCTGGAATGGATAGAGGTATCCATATTGGATTCTTGATGAGTTAGGGTCAGAAACGCTCGAAATCCACCCCTTTTCTAGCATTTAATGCCATTATTTCAAGCCCTATTTTCCCCGGTTAAGAGCAGGCCATTAAATTTATCAATTTGTCACATAATAAATAGGTAAAAATAACACTTTTTTCTAGCATTATGACGTCATTCCTTTAACCATCTCATTTAATCATTTCTTATTTTAAATTATTTAAATATCGTATGCATTATTTTCATACGTTTTTTCACTGAACTTAGATATTATGTAAATAATTTTCTTTTATATTTGGCTTAAATAATAGATTAGGTACATATGTGATGATTTTAAATTTAATCATCGATTATTTTTTGTTGCAATGGTAATTTTATCACCGGTACTAACAATAAATTATATCTACCTACAAGGTGTAATGGAAAAGATAGTTTCATTCCTTTACTTCCCTTCATTACTGTGGCAAAAAAAATTGAGAGAAAATTAAAGATAATTTCGACGGAGCTGCGAAAACTTTGAATCATCTTTCTAATGAATTCAACGTGATTCTAAACTGCATTCACAGTATCGGGAGAATTTAGAGGAGTATGAAGTTTAACAAATTATTGAGCGTGTACCATATAATTCTCAGCCAAAAAACAAACCAATTAATACTAGCCTCAAAGGGTACTTTACAAATATGGAAAATTAAAACACTTTACTGATCCCTTCATATGACGGGCTATATGCTAGTATAAAAAATATGCATTTATTAGAGTAAATGTGATGATTAATATTACATATCTAGTTTACATTCGTTTTTTTAAAAACATATTTTTTTAATATTTCTCAAATTGTTTAGTAGTTATTTCATGTATATAATTAATTTTTATATAGTTCAGAGTTTCATAGTTTAGTTTTACAAAACTTCAAAAAAAATGCTTATAAAACATTATTTTAAAATTTAGGGTTGAACTAGTAAAGTCAATGAAAGTCATTGTATATTCTCTATTTTTCTATTCTGGTTTTGTATGGCTCCTATTTAATGATGTTATGATTTTTTTCCAGAATTTGCAATTTTAGATTTGAATATTTAGAAATCTATTAAACTACTCTAAAAATTTTGATGTGATTATCTTAAATTGTGTCTGGTACTTTTAAGTACAGAGAAAAATAATTCCAAATAATTCTAAAAAAAGTGAAAGAAAGTTTTCGACTTACCGGGGAAACATTAATGTAATTTTTTTACACAAAAGTGCAAAAATTATTTTTTAAAAAACTAATCATTTGGTAGTTTCATTAAGAACATATACACTTAATTATTTCTTAACTGCTTAAAAATAATCTTCCAAAATCTATTAATATATAAAATAATTTTTATATAAATCTAAATTTCGCCTTTGAAAATCATAATAAAATATACCTAACTTAAAAACTTCACTTTAATTAAAGAATCCCATTAAGTTTTCTGAATTCTAGGATCCCAGTGGGTAGATTGTCAAGTGTATTCCATTACTACTTCTCACTTTAGACCAGTCATTAATGTGGGTAATTAATAAATCAAAAAATAGACTATCATTTAGTTTGGAGCTCTACTGTTTTGATCACGAAGGCTAATGAGATCGGGACCGCTTAAAGCCGATTCCGAGCGGAAATGAACATTCGTGCCATCAGAGGATTCGAACCCGTGAACCCAGAGTTCTTACCATTCAGCTGTCGTTCAGTTAGACTGGCATCTAATGGAGAAAATCGTAAGGGGTATACTAGTTAAAAACTCTAATAAAAAAATAGCAGCACTTTACTATTTCATCTCATGCTGAACAAGTAAAAACGAATATCAAAATTAGTTGCTAATATAGACTTTAATCTCCTTTATAATAATAGCCTTGGTTAACTGTCCGCCTGTCCTCGAATTTAAGAAGCGGTTGGACTTGGAATGGATAGAGTCATCCATATTGGATTCTTGATAAGTTAGGGTTAGCAAAATTCAAAGTGAGTTGGAAAAACATTGGAAATCCAAACCCTTCCTCTCTTTTTGATCGTTTTAATGCCCTTATTTCACGCCCTATTTTCCCTGGTTAAGAGCATTATTTTCTGCATTATTTTCTTATGTATATATATATACATATATATGTATATATATATATATATATATATATATATATATATATATATATATATATATATATATATATAAATATAGATATATATATATATATATATATAGAATATATAGTATATATATATATATAATATATATATATATATATATATATATATATATATATATATATATATATATATATATATATATATCTATAAATATATATATAAATATATATATATATATATACCGGGTGGCCATAATTAAACTGACAGTGCTCACATCTGACAACACAACTGATAGCGCTATCTATTTGCGAGAATGAAGCTACATTTTGTAGGAAGATTAAACAAGGCGAGGGAGGAAGGATTCCGCGAAAAAACAAATTAAAATTAGTTCCAAAAGTCAGCGCTAGAGGATTTTTGGTGGTATGTTATAGAAAATAGGGTGTTATCAAATGCAAATTAATACCGAATAAAATTCAAGTGCAATGTGACAACAATTTTAAAAAATCGTAAAATTTACATAAATATCTATAAAGTCTCTTGATCTGCAATATCACGTACACTGAGCAGTAGAAGAAGTTCTTTATTCAAATTTCACGTTACATCCATTGGCACAGTGACAGCTGCTTGGGTTTAAAAGGCAATGTGTTACGTTTCGAATCAATCGGATTGAAAGTTTACATGCAATGCCTCCTTCTTTAGTTGAGTGTGCTTTACTGGTCCAATTCTTTTACCTCAACCAGTGCAACGCTTCAGCCGCTCTTCGTGCTTTTAGAACGCACAAAAAATGCGTAAAGGTAACGGTCCTGTGTCAGTTAATGAGCTAAAAGGAATGGTTAAGACGTTTGAGAAAACATGTTTTCTGAAGGTTCAGCAGTGAACAAAAACCTGTACCACAGGATCCAACGAAGCAGTTGCCATGGCGATTGTCGAAACAGGACCAGACAATATTGCTGCCACCTCTAGCGCTCGTGGAGTAGTTTGGAATATGGATATGCCTTACAGTATGGTATGGAAAAACTTAAGAAAGATTATCAACTTCTATCCGTACAAGATCAGCCGTGTACAGGAGTTAATGTACCCCGACCATGATAAGCGATTGACTTTTGCTCTCACCTTACTTGCCAGAATGGAGGTGGATGATACTTGGCCATGGAAAATCTTATGCGCAGACGTGGGCCACTTTTACCTGAATGGAACCGTGAATACCCAGAACTGCAGAATTTGGGATGACAAATCACCACCTGCAGTCACAGCAATTCCCCAAATGTAACTGTTTGGTGTGGGTTCACAGCGGAATTTATCGTAGGTCCATTCTTCTATGAGAACATTACCCTGACAGGACCGGAAGCCTGTTCTGTTACCGAAGAGAAATATCGCCACATGTTGAACAGCTTTGTCATTCCGGCACTTCAGCAAAGACAATGCCTGGGGCAAATCATTTTCATGCAAGATGGAACCCCACCACACGTTGCTGTACTGATGAAACAACTGCTAGGACAGAAATTCACAACAGAAAGATTCATCAGCTGCTACTTTCCAACTGCATGACCACCTCGGTCGCCTGATCTTACCCCATGCGATTTCTGGCTATGGAGTTACCTTAAGTCCAAGGTCTATCAAGAAGTGGTCCAGGACCTGGATACTTTGAAGAATAACATATCACGGAGTGTACGGGAGATTCCTGCAGACATGTTACTTTCTACTGTTGTACATACTGTGCAAAGAATGCAATATGCGGTCCACAACAACGGCATCCACATTGAACCTCATTTGAATGCAAAATAAAAGGTAATTCCCGTATTGATTTGGATTTGTTAACAATCTATTTTCTATTACACAGCGCCAAATATTCCCCTAGCGGTAACTTCTGGTACTAATTTGTTTTTTCGCGGAATCCTTCGTCCCCCATCTTGTTTAATCTGCCTACAAAATGGGGCGTCATTCTCGCAAATAGATCGCGCTACAGAACAGTGTGAGCACTGTCAGTTTAATTATGGCCACCCGGTGTATATATATACAGAGAGAAAGAGATTTAACGAAGTAAATATACATCTCAACCTTCTGAAAGTAGGACACATTTACTTCTTATTCCTCAGTGAACTATAAGAAATTTTATAATATCTTATAATTTTACACAGTAATTCTATCAAATAGTTATTTTAACTTATTAATATTACATTATATAATAAGTAATATTATTTTTTAAACCCACAAAACTAACTTATACCTTTTTTATCTCTTAGTTCTGTTAGAAAAAGTATGATTTTGTTCTCATTATCTTTAACTTAAATTTAAAGTTGATTTCACAAGCTGCATTGTTGGTATTGACTTACAGAGAACTATTTTGTCATTATATCGGTGTCGACGAAGAAAACATCAAATAGTCATTAGATAAATGGAAAACAAAAGAAATAAAAGTTCTCAGCAGTCTAGCTCAGGAAATCGAATTGTGATTTCGAACAATCGTTATTTTGTCTTATTTATTAGAAATGTTTTATTTTGATTTTTTGGATTTGATTTTCTTTTACATGAGAGAGGCTGAGAGTTACATATAAATTTCTATTTTAGTTTCCTTAAATATATGCAGTCCATTTAAGGGAACTAAACGCAGTTTAGAATAACCACCTTTCGTAGAGCGGATTGCTTCCAGACAATTAGGTTTCTGAACGTGCTCAAAATGATATTGAGCCATACCAATTCCAAAGCCGTGGCCAACTGTACTTGGTTACGAGGGTGACGATCCATGTGTTAACAGCCTGATCAAAGTTCTCCCACAGATTTTCGCTTGGGTTAATGTCCGGGAAATATATTGGACAAAAGAGTACGGTAAACACATCGTGGTGCTCTTCGAACCACGTGCGTAGACTGCGAGCTTTAGGGCACTTTGAATTGTCCTGATAGTATTCCCCTGTAGTCTCATTTTCCTGAGGAAAACAATTTATATTGTTACCAATTTATGAAGCGTAGCGTTCGTGGATTGAGTAGACTTTGAATTAAGACAGCAAAAATAACAGCACTTTATTCGTAATGCAGGGAAAACACGAATACAGCAGCCAACACCGCGAGAACTGGCTAGCACAGGCGATAACTCTTAGCGCCAAACAACGTAGGTCTTTACCTCTACAAATTTCTCAGCTAACTGAACCTCGATCAGGATCGGCTCCCGGTATTTATATCCTCGGGAGAAACTGGAATATTCTAGAAAGTACTAGGTACAAACGGTCGCCAAGAAAGTCCCCAAGTCGCCAAATTTGGTGATAAATCGCCAAACTTGGCGCCAAAAATTAGTCGCCAAAAACATCGCCAACGAGCCAATTCTCACCAAATACATGATTTACCCATTATAATACACAGTGTACGGCAAAAATACATGCCAACTTGCGAAATTCGTAACAGTATGTACAATTTGTATCTACATTCATAGAACTAAATCCACAACAATAGATACATATTTGTGTTCATCCATCGTGCCTTCCACAATGATGAGTGAACCCAGAAGATGCCATAAAAATATTCCCATGATCATAATGATCCGTCCTCTTGGACCTTCCGTCAATTATTGCAGGGTATTTTCTTTCCGACGCTTCCCGTCGTATACGTCAATGATGGAGCATAAAACGTGATTCTTTGGAAAACGCTACCTGTCTCCACTCAGTGGAAGTCTAGTTGCGGTACTGACGTTCAAATTCTAGCTTTCGTCGTCGATGAACAGCAGTGAGCAAATGTGCATTAACCAGACGTCTGCTGTGGAGGTCCATACGCAGCAGCGTTCGCTGAACAGTGGTTGTCGAGACACTATTCATAGCACCTTGGTTCATCTGGGCTGTGAGTTTCTCAGCGGTTACACGTCTATTCGGACAAACTTATCTCCGCAACCGCCGTTCACCTTTGTTATGAATAGAATGCGATGCACAACGTTTTCCAAGTTGCTGATTTTGGCTAGTGTCATTTTGCCATGCCCGGTATACTTTTACCACAGATGCCCACAAACAGTTTTATAAAATATCTTTTTGGGAATTGCTATCATTGTTGATCCGAAAGCCAATAACCATACCCTTTTGCATTTTAAATAAATCTTTTCGTGTCTACATGACCGCAAATACCGAAATATTTTCCAAATACTTACAATGCACTTTAAATATGCACAAAATTTGCTGAGGATACATGACTTCTGAGACAGATTATTTAACATTGAAGTAAAAATTAGGCGGTTATTAAATTAAAATGACTGTACTATGTATAAGTATCACAATAATAGTATGAAAGAAAGCTGAATTCTGATAATGTAGTTTATATGATTTCAGTCACTATTATAAACTACTTCTAAAAATGTTTGCTTACTTCTTATTTGCAAACTAAACCAAGGAAAAGGTCTAAAAATGTTTTCTATATGGAAAACCTTTACTTCCGGTATATTCCATCTTTCTACCGAATGATTGTCAAATGGTATGACGCTTCTCTTCGGTACTAAAGTTCACGAGTTTGAATTCCGCTACTGGCTTGGATGTTCATAGTCCTTCGGAATCGACTTTAAGCGGTAGATCACGGTGTCATGAGTCCTAGTATAGGAAAACTGTAGGCCGTAGGACTCCAAAACAAATTTCCCCGTTATTTAACCTTTATGGCATGATGTTTTATGTGACTTGAATGTTAAATTCTTATTGATTCATTGTTTTACCTAATTTATTCATTGTGTTGTACTGGAATGCAATAAAGAGCATTATGTAACAAGTCAAGGAAATAATCTTGGAATATCTTGCATGTTTGAAACCTATGGTTCTTGCCTTTCTAGTATGTCTTTACGCTCTTTTCTTCTTCTGTGTATACAGGGACTGTCTCAGTGACCATCTATATTAATTGATATAAAGGACTCACTTCTGTGAAATGCATGCAATTCCAAATAATTTATAGACAATATGCGTATTGACATAGTTATTATTCTATTATATTACTTATGTGGTGAATAAACACTGGTAAGAAAAGAAAAGTAAATTAGTTAAACCCAAAATATAGGCATGAGATTGCCTTATATACTATAAAACTATAGATCTACACTTTCCTTCGATTCTTTTAGTCTTCTGAATAGGCATGACACTCTAACTGACTATTTATATTAAATTATTGTAAAAAAACCGCTTTTTTGTAACTTATACAATTCTCAGGAACTTATGGATAATAAGCATAATGATACATTTCATTCACCAAATGATGTTCATTGCAATGTATGTAAATAAGCATTAAAGCAGAAAATAGACTAATGGCAAAATATCTGGTTTTTAAATAAGCAAAGAAATATAACGCATTGGTACTTTCTAAACGATATATTTTAAATT
>CM063511.1:114370404-114375404 GCA_032207245.1 Pardosa pseudoannulata
TACTCTAATGGTGTTTATTATAGTTGCTCAAAATTTTATTTTAAATTTTTTTTATATTGTTCAAAATTATTTTTACCTTTCTGAAAGAAAATGAAAAAAATTATTGCCATAATTTTTGAAGACTTTTTTCAATTGAAAATATATTTTCAATTTAATAATACTTTATCTCAAAAAAAAATAAGACAAACAAATTTATTACATTTAACATTAAGATACATTTTTGTTTGATATCAAAATTTAATGGTGAACCTCCTTCGAATTTTGCTCAAAATCTTATTTACTTTTTTCACCTTTATGAAAGAAAATGAAAAAAATACATCAAGTAATACCTAACTTTTAGTAATTGAAGATTATATGCAATTCAATTTGAAAATAAATATTATTTTAATTAAAACAGGGTTTATCTCAAAAACCTGAAAAAAATTTAATGCCATTGAACTGTAAGCCTTTTTTCAAGACTTTATAAACACTTTATTTCGAATGAAAATTATAAAATTTCTTAAAACTACTTATTGTGTTTAGTAATGTATAGTTATATTTTTTAAATTCTGATTTTAAAATTCGAATTCATATATTCTTCCATTCCAATCTTTCTTAACTTTTTCATTTATTGTAATTTTTCAAACATATTTTTCTATACTTTTCAATTCGTATAACTTTTAATACTATACAACTCTAATGTGATTTATTAATTTAATTTTCATTATTAAATTTTTTATGCATTCTGTTGTTAAAAATTATTTCCTTAACACCTATTCTAAAGAAAATCAGATTATGCCAGAAAGGATTTTGATTTTTATAGAATTATGCTTTTCATCTCCGGGGGAACGTAATCCAATTTCATCTCAAAATGTGATTTAAAGAATACTACAAATATTATACATTTTATTATAAATTCTTTCCTTGATAAGTGATTTTGTTGTATCGATGGGACGTTTCACTGTATCCTTACGGAGATTCTGCGGTGGTTGTAATGTAAATAGCAACCTATGTATTAAAATCTCCTCTTTAACGTAGCACAGGACAAATTTTTAACAGCCCACCTTGACAAGCGTAAACAGGCCATATTGAAGAATCCTTAAAATTTGTCTCTTCATATGGAAACAGATAACTTCATTAGCCCTTTTTTCCATATTTCTGAATGATTTCCAACTTACTAACTACCTGGAATAGTGTTGTTTTTCAAAAAGTGCACTGTATTTATACGGAATGGCATTTATTGAAATTTTAGATATAAAATTATTACAGTAATTGATAAAAAACAATAAGATGCTGCGTTATCGAAAATTTTATAGAGTTAGAAAAATACATAGACAACTTTAATGGAATTACTTAGTTTCTTACCAGTCCAGGTTTTTTACACAGTTAAGGCACAGTTTGGGCATTTTTTGTATATATTTTATTCATTTACTACACAGTGGTATTTTACAGTTAGAAAAACATTTTCAGTTTTATTTCTTGTTCAGTTTTGGAAGTTTAGTAATGAACCATTTTTATTATATGCATAGATACTTCAATATTATACTTTCATAAAATTAGGAAAAGTCAAGAAGTTTATTTCAATTTCTTTAACTATTTCAGAAATTAGACACAAAACACTAATCAAACACTAGTCAAAATCCCCCAACGCGGGATTCAAGTATTAAGAAATATTTCCTGGTCCGTTAACCCTTGAGATGTAAAAAATAGACCATAGCTTTTGAAACCAAGCCCCTTTTCTAACTTCCCTGTGAAAGAAAATTCTTGTTACCTAATTGATCCTACATGGTATGTAGTAAAATACGAAAAACTTTAAACAATGGAGAATCACATCCTATAAGGGTTTATTGTCTGCGTTCAGCACTTACACGAAGAACATTCTGCAATGTTCGAGACAGAGCTAAAGGATGCAAGTTAAACTTACCATATTTTAGAAATCTTCAAAACAACGGCCAACCAAATCAGTGCAATTTAGAGGCAATTTGTCCAAAGTTTAAAAGTCCGAGCCATTCATTTCTGAGAATTGAAATATATTTTTACAGCCTCATCAGTCTTTACTTCCGAATGAAATGGTAAGCTCGTAAGTGTCTTTTAGGTTAAAATAAGTAATCAAAAGTTACAGATAGCAAGATCTGGGGAATAGGAAGCATATTATATCACTTTGATTCTTTTTCATTTAAGAAATTAAACAGGAAATCTTATCGTATGAGAAGTTGCTTTGCCATGATGAAATATTAATCCCCTTATGTTAGTTTTTTTTAATTCTGCAAGAGACTTAGTGGCATGACAGTTAGCAGCAACTGTAATATCATTATCGAGCTTGATGGCTTTGCTCAGTCTTGTTCTTCTGAAGCTAATATTGTTTTTTTCATAGTCTGTTGTCTTTTCACCATTGTTGGTTTGGGGTCATTTTTATACACATAATATCCTTCCTAGAAGGATCTAGAAATTTAAAAAACGATATGGACATTTCGTCATTAATTATGTTGTAGAGTGTCTTTGCATATTCTAACACTTTTTACACACATTTCTTTTTTTTTGTGATAAGTTATAGAGGACCCAAAGACTATTTTTCCATCTGCCGTTATTCATGAATATTTTCTATATAGCTTCGGACTCAATGCTATGTTAATTCTGTATCATTTGATAAGAGGAGCGATTATAATCCATTATCATTTTCCGTATGGACGACACATTTTCTAGAACTACAGCTGACACGAATATTACTGTGTGTTAATCATCCAGGAACGAACATCGATCTCTACGAAATTCTATGAATCAGCTGAATACGATCAAACAAGATAGACCATTGTTTCCAAATGTTAATGCAATTCCAATGTACATGTTGAAGGTATTCTTGGATTGATTCCTCTTTAAAGTCGTAAAGATTCATAGCTCGATCATTCTGTCACATCAACTTCGCTCTCGTTTCTCTTAAAATTATTTTATCATTGCTAAATCAGAATTGTTTCCACATGTTATCATGTGCAGTCATAAAAAATGTTCAAATAAAATATTTAAAAAATATGTGTTGTAACTATGGTCAGTCACTGCCTATAAAATTTTACATTAACTTAAGTATAATGTACAGGTTTTCAGAGGTATTTTAAATTTTACTTACGCATAAAATAAACAACCATTTTTTTCCAGCCTGAGGTCCAGGTGACTGTGGTTCCTGAACTAATTTGTTTTTATTTTAAATAATATTTTTATATTGAATATAACTATTTATATTAAATATAGCATTTGTTTTGTATATATCATATTAAATATATTAAATTTTGTATTAATATAACATTATAAAATTAATAAGATAAACAAATCATTTTCTCTTATAAAACGAATAACAGATTTTAATTTCTTTTTCAATACAATTCAGCAAAACATTCTATATTCGGCTATTTACATTTATAGTCGGTTTTTATGAGCACAAATTTTAAATAGAGCAAATATTCCTATAAAAATAAAAGTCTAGGTTTCACTGAATTTGGTTAAATTCGTTAACTAAACGATTTGCTGGTATATATTTGTGTAGTAAGTAATGACTGATCAGATACAACCGGGTTTGGCAAAATTGTTCATAAGAAAGTGGAATAGACGAAGTGTAAATTACTTTTGTTTAGCAAAATATTATTCTCTTACTCCTGGCAGCCGAATAGATTTTCACTTAAAAATAGGGCAAAAATACGGTAATTAATGTAAATATAGAAAACAAGAGCCAAAATTATATTATTTGAAGACTTATTTTAAATACTATTATATGAATTTGGCTACTTAAATATTTCATTAGTATGTTATTAGTAATATATATATAAAATATATGATATAATTTGTATATAATAATTTTTGCGAAATATAAAGTTAAAATGATATGGATTTTTATAGCCTGTAAAGAAATCACATATATGAATATAAATATATTGATGTTTATAGAGAAAAATTTTACTTTGCGCTCTGTCACCAAAACTTTTTATTAACTCCTATAGTACATAGAGATGCAAGAGAGCTAGCCAATCAGTTTGGCTAAGAGGATAAAATGGGGAAAATAAAATATGTAAATGAGTAATATGATATTAGTTGAGCTAAGCAGAAATTAACTTGGTGTTCTCGTTGCCAAAAGATACAAAAATTAAAAAAGAAGCAAAGATATTTCACCAAAGGTTGTCATTTTATGTATAGCTCACGACAAATATATTTAAAATATAATAATCATTGAATTGTTTAGAATATCACATCTCTCGGCCATTTTTTTAATTTTTTTGTATTTATAATGAAAGCCCACTTCATTTCAAGCATGTGTTTCAATTTAAAACCTCTCTAAATAATATTATTACCGGAATTATTGAATTTTAAAATCTATACTCCTTTTCTGATCAACCTGTACTTATAGGGACATAAATTTAGCTGAAATGATAGACATTAAAAAGCTTCTCAATTTAAAGAAAATATTACTTTTCTTATATTAAGAAATATAATTTATAAATGCTTAAAATATACATATGAAGTAAAAAGAATAAAACTCTATTTATAAAATAAGATATATACTTATATACATATATATTACTTATATGTATATATATATATAATACATACACACACACATATATATATATTATATATATAATATATATATATAATATATATATATATATATATATATATATATATATAATATAGATAAATATATATATATATATATATATATATATATATATATATATATATATATATTATACATATATATAATATATATATAATATATATATATACATATATATATATATATATATATATAAATATATATATATATATATATATATATATATATATATATATATATATATATATATATATATAATATTATACATATATGTGAGTGTGTGTGTGTAGATACATATACACACACACATATATATAATGCATAAAAGCATTTCTTCTCATTACCTATTTTATCTTTAGATGAATGTGAACTTCCTGAAACCATCTTATTCTTTGAATCTGAATCACTATGTTATCTGAAT
>CM063511.1:114382904-114387904 GCA_032207245.1 Pardosa pseudoannulata
TTTTATTTCAGGAATAAAATATGATATTGAAGAGAGCACATAGCTTTAAGGCGTCTCAATGATCAATAAATAAAGTATATTCATGTCTTGATACTTAATTTTTAGTCATTATTCCAAACAGTAATTAAAAACTACAATTTTCTTTAACAATTTATCAAAATACCATATTTATCTATATTTATACTAAAAGAGTAATTTTAAAACTTGACAAAAGATATCAATTTTTATCAATAAAATTAGTTACCAAAGCCAAATATGTATGAATACTTAATAATAGAATGACAAATGTTTAACGAATTCCGGTTCAATACCTTACACTTTTCTTCAGGAATTTGATCTTTGAAAAATGAGAAAAACTGTATTTTTCACCTTATAAATATTTATGTTTTATTTCACGAATAAAATATGATATTGAAGCTAGCACATAGCTTTAAGGTGTCTCAATAATCAATAAGAAAAATATGTTCATGCCTTGATACTTAATTTTAAGTTATTACTCCAAACAGGAAGTACAAACTACACTTTTCCTTAAGAATTTAACACAATGCATATTTCTGTATATTTATACTAAAAAAGTAATTTTAAAACTGGACAAAAGATATCAATTTTTACCTATAGAATTAGTTACCAAAGCCAAATATGTATAAATATCTAATAATAGAATGACAAATGTTTAACGAATTCCGTTTCTATACCTTATACTTTCTACGGGAATTTGACGCTTTGAAAAATGAGAAAAAACGTATTTTTCACCTTATAAATATTTACATTTTATTTCACGAATAAAATATGATATTGAAGCTAGCACATACCTTTAAGACATCTCAATGATAAATAAAAAGAGTATGTTCATACTTTGATACTTAATTTTAAGTTATTACTCCAAACAGGAAGTACAAACTACACTTTTCCTTAAGAATTTATCACAATGCATATTTCTGTATATTTATACTAAAAAAGTAATTTTAAAACTGGACAAAAGATATCAATTTTTACCTATAGAATTAGTTACCAAAGCCAAATACGTATAAATATCTAATAATAGAGTGACAAATGTTTAACGAATTCCGTTTCTATACCTTACACTTTTCTTCGGGAATTTGATGCTTTGAAAAATGAGAAAAACCGTATTTTTTACCTTATAAATATTTACGTTTTATTCCACGAATAAAATATGATATTGAAATGAGTACGTACCTTTAAGGCATCTCAGTGATCAATAAAAAGAGTATTTTAGTCAGTTATTTATTCCCAAGAACTTTTTTAAAATAATAATGTCTTAAGGTAGGAAAATAAAAATTATATACTTACTTAATGATTTATTAGAGCAATAATGTGGAAATTATTTGACGTTCTTTGCAATTTATTTTTCCTTTCATTAGACATATGTTTGGGTATACAGTTTTTATTACTTTGTAGAATACATCAGTTTTAAGTTTTTTGTAACTGTTTTAAGATTGTTTCAACCGTATCAATTTTCTATTGCTTACGAAAATTTATTAATATATGTAGTGTATTAATTAATATATGTAGTTCAGAAGCATAAAAATGCTATTTTTTCATATGGATGGTTTTTCTCCTAGGAGTTATGGTAATTAAAAGGCATTAATTATATTTTCGCCCATAAGTGTTAAAAAATAGAAAATAACGATGTAAAAATGAAAAATTGCTTTGAAAAATAAGAAAAACGTATTTTTCACCTTATAAATATTTACATTTTATTTCACGAATAAAATATATTGAAGAGATCACATACCTTTAAGGCGTATCAGCAAAGAATAAAAAGAGTATGTTCATGCCTTGATACTGAAGTTTTAGTCATTACTCCAAACAGGAAGTACAAACTACACTTTTTCTTAAGATTTTATCATACTGACATATTTGTCTATATTTCTAATAAAAGAATAATTTTAAAACTGGACAAAATATATCAATTTTTACCTATAGAATTAGTTACCAAAACCAAATACGTATAAATATCTAATAATAGAGTGACAAATTTGGTTTGGTTTGGTTTGGTTTGGAGCGCTACGGTCTACTGTTTTGCACACGAGGGCTAATGAGACCGGGACCTACTGCTTAAAGCCGATTCCGAACGGCTACGAACATCCATGCCATAGTGGGATTCGAACCCACGAACTCTGGTACCGACGATCAGCGCCCTAACCAATCGGCCAGCGTTCGGCGACAAATGTTTAACGAATTCCTTTTCTATACCTTACATTTTCTTCGAGAATTTGATGCTTTGAAAAATGAGAAAACCCGTATTTTTCACCTTATAAATATTTACGTTTTATTCCACGAATAAAATATGATATTGAAGCTAGCACATAGCTTTAAGGCGTCTCAATGATCAATAAAAAAATAAGTTCATGCCTTGATACTTAATTTTTAGTTATTACTCCAGACAGGAAGTACAAACTACACTTTTCCTTAAGAATTTATCACAATGCATATTTCTGTATATTTATACTAAAAGAGTAATTTTAAAACTGGACAAAATATATCAATTTTTACCTATAGAATTAGTTACCAAAACCAAATACGTATAAATATCTAATAATAGAGTGACAAATGTTTAACGAATTCCGTTTCTATACCTTACACTTTTCTTCGGGAATTTGATGCTTTGAAAAATGAGAAAAACCGTATTTTTCACCTTATAAATATTTACGTTTTATTCCACGAATAAAATATGATATTGAAATGAGTACGTACCTTTAAGGCATCTCAGTGATCAATAAAAAGAGTATTTTAGTCAGTTATTTATTCCCAAGAACTTTTTTTAAATAATAATGTCTTAATGTAGGAAAATAAAAATTATATACTCACTTAATGAGTTATTAGAGCAATAATGTGGAAATTATTTGACGTTCTTTCAATTTATTTTTCCTTTCATTAGGCATATGTTTGGGTATACAGTTTTTAATACTTTGTAGAATACATCAGTTTTAAGTTTTTTTGCAACTGTTTTAAGATTGTTTCAACCGTATCAATTTTCTATTGCTTACGAAAATTTATTAATATATGTAGTGTATTAATTAATATATGTAGTTCAGAAACATAAAAAAGCCATTTTTTCATATGGATGCTTTTTCTCCAGAGTTATGGTAATTAAAAGACATTAATTATATTTTCGCCCATAAGTGTTAAAAAAAAGAAAATAACGATGTAGACAATGAAAAAAAGGTGTAATTATTGCAAAGAAGTAAAATCCCTGAATTTCCGAACTGTTGCTGGGGGGAAAGAGATGTAAACAGGCAGAGAAATGTAAAGAGAAAGTGGTGAGAGGCAAGGCAGAACGCATACATTTTGAGTTCAAATCTGGGTCAAGTATAATTGCAAATGACATGCTGGTAGGCAA
Organism: Pardosa pseudoannulata; assembly: GCA_032207245.1. Classification (NCBI taxonomy): domain Eukaryota; kingdom Metazoa; phylum Arthropoda; class Arachnida; order Araneae; family Lycosidae; genus Pardosa; species Pardosa pseudoannulata. Next base: position 114,386,269 of record CM063511.1, read on the forward strand.
CTTGAGATTCAAGAGGCTGAAGTGAAAAATAAATGAGTATACAACAATGACGAATAGATAATCTTCTGTATTTTTAAAACAGTATTGGATTATTTTTATATGAAATCAGCTTATGAAATCCTTAGTATTTTCACATACACTCTGTATAAAAATAATATACAAAAGTAAAATATGTTTGTGGTCACAATGTCCTCCAAGTTTTCAAACAATACCTCTGGAGTGGCAGGCCAAGAATATGGATCTTTTGCTTGGTTCCTGGTTCTAAATTACGAGAACCAAATGATAAAAGCAGTTCTACCCCAGAGGTGATCATTTACCGAAAGGTACACCCCATTACCTCAATAAAATGAGCGTATGGATCAAATCCTGCTTCAGGTGTCGTGTAGTCCTCCTTTATATTTGAGTATCAACCTGTGATCAAATGTATAGTGGTGATTTATTTTTAATTCCGTTGTGTTAAATATTTTTGTACTAAATTTAACCACAGATTCTGAGAAACTACAGACATAAATATAAAAAATAAACTAACTGCTGAATTGACAGCAACCGAGACAAGCTTAATATTTAAAAATTAAATTTATTAACATATATATACATCTATGTACAAATAATGCTAATGCTAATTTAATGATGCTAATTTTCATACGTAAGCTTTTTCAAACTCTTCTAATTTTGTTCTGACAAATTTTATATATTTAAGAAATTTTGTAAATAGTTAGAGGACCTAATCTCGATTTTAAAAATGTATTCAAAATGGGGGTACCTTTGTGGGTCTAAAATGTTGGGCCCGGACCACTTCTGGTTGAAGGGTATCTATTGCTGATCAGGAGAGGGAATCTGTTATAATAGTTTTTACTGGTAATGGGTTGACTGTGGGATTAAGTGGTTTTCTATGGGGAACTAGGATTGTTTGTACCTGAAAGAGAAACCCATAGAAAAGACAATAAAAATATAATAATTAAGTGGGTGACGCATAGTGGCAATACACGTTATGGCCTTAACCCTTAACTTAATATAAATTAAATTTGGCTTTTCGCCAACTTAAGTTTAAATTTTTAAATTAAAAAAAAGGAACACAATAGGCATTAAATTAAAAGAGAGAAGTTATTGAATGAATACATTTTATTGGTATTGATATGAAATTTAGATAAAATTAACATAAGACGATTGAACTTTTGTTTTAAATATAAAAATTAATATAAAAAGGGAGAAAATAAAAATGGACCCAAAAAAAGGCTGATTATGGTGGATCGAATTCAGAATTCCTCCTCAGGATACTGGATACCAGGATACTAGGTTTCTTCCTCTGTTCCATGTCTCTGCAGCGAGTCCAAGTGCAAGTCAAAAAAAAATCTCTCTAACTAACTATCTTCAGTCTACAGGACTGCAACGGCTGGCAACCACTGACTGCTGGAATACTAATCAACATTCCAATGGCCTGGTGGCAAGGGGGAAAACCGCCAAGCGCAGGACTAAAAACATGCCAATGTGTGGAGAGGGGTATGTCATATCATCAGAAAAAAGGGTGAAAATTATAAAGCTATTGCAGCGCAGCGCTCGCCAAGGAGACACCACGTGACGCTCCTGGTATGTGTGATGTAACCTGATTGAAAATCCAGGGCGTCTTATGCGTTAA
>CM063511.1:114392904-114407904 GCA_032207245.1 Pardosa pseudoannulata
TGGATGGGTTCAAGACCGAAGGTTGAGGGTCGAAGGTCATTTCCGCACGAAGATCACTAGTAACAGAGTGTTTTATTTTCGTAGTTTTGATTTATGGTAATATTGGTCAATCATTATGTCTTTAAAACATCGTCGCAGTTTTACTGCTGATTTCAAGCTGAATGTAATTCAGAAGGTCGACATTGAGGTCGACAAAAAAGCAGTAAGAAATTGGCTCAAGCAAAATGAAGCATTAAAAATATGAGATGAAAATTATCGTTGTGGAAAAATACAATGACTATGCATTAGAAGATGATTTACATAGCTTGACTTTCGTGCAGAGAAATGTGGGACGCTCTGTTTTTTCCGTTAAAATTCGTCTCTGAGGCTATGGCAGAAGAAATGGTTTCAAATTTAAAGCTGTAATTAATTGAGTCTAATCCAGATTTTTCGGTACTCTATTGTGCTTAGGTTTTTATTCTTAAAATTATTTGATATTGTCATATTAAAATACATGTTTTTGAAAAATTGGGTAATCTAGTGGGGCGAACTATCTGATGAATTATGAAATTTTTTAAATAAAAAATTTGCTTTCGTGGACTATACGTGCGAAATTACGGTACTATATAATAAGATAATACAATATATAAAAGGACACTCTTTTTTACGCCAAATCTACAATGAAAATGAAAATACTATGTAGTTAAATGGCTTTTAATTAATATCTTTTTAACTAATTGGAATTTTGGAATGTAAATGAACAAAATATCTTCCTTAGCTCCTGATATCATCCTAGGAAGATTACATATTGTGGTGCCTTTGCCACTTTTCAACGTATAACTGTTCGCGAAAATATAGATGCACATGCATAGTTACAATCGAATTTAAGAGGAGAGCCAGTGGAATATCACGCTGCCCTATATTAAATTAAAACAGACTCTTTGGTAGCTCATGGCAATGTGAAATAACAAGATTTATTAAACACAAGAAATCATAATAAGCACAAGAAATCATAATAGTAACGCCCTAGGGCCATTATGTACAAATATTAAAGCTCAAATTAAGTAGGTTTACTAAACACGAGAAATCATAATATTAATGACTTAGGGCCATTACGCACAAAGCTCAAATTACAAAGTGACATATATATATATATATATATATATATATATATATATATATATATATATATATATATATATATATATATATATATATATATATATATATATATATATATATATATATACATATATATATACATATATATGTATGTATATATATATATATATATATATATATATATATATATATATATATATGTCGTGGTCCGAGTAAACACACTGGTAAATATATAAATCAGTTCACACTCAAGTCATTCTTTTCTTCTCTTTATTACTCCATTTCACACGCTAATCAACATGGCGTCTCATTTTGGCGCCCAACTGCAAACAAAGGCAGTCTTTACTACTTCGAGGAGCCACAGTTCTGCCTGTAGTAATTGCTTATCGCTCTCTGCTCATATCACTGCGCGTGAGCCGTATTTATGTGACTAGTAACGCTAGGCGCGTTACTCCCATTAAAAGAATCCCTAATTAAATCTCTTAAATTACTCTATATTTTAAATCCTGACAACTATATATATATATATATATAAATATATATATATATATATATATATATATATATATATATATATATATATATATATATATATATATATATATATATATATATATATATATATATATATATATATATATATATATATATATATATATATATATATATATATATATATATATATATATATATATATATATATATATATATATATATATATATATATATATATATATATATATATATATATATATATATATATATATATATATATATATATATATATATATATATATATACATATATATACATATATATATATATATTGATCATTGTAAGACTGCTGAAAGAGTTTTAGAGAAACCCAACCTCGTGATAAATCGATAACAGGGATCTTGTGGTTGGTTATCAATCATCACGCTATCGGGAAACTTTCCAGGGGAAGCATTCATTTTGCACGTGCACAGTTTAAACAGAATAGTCATGCAGTATTTACATGATTAACCCTATCTAATCCTTTCAACTCCCAAGGTGGTCACGAGCTGTAGTATCTTAAGACTTACAAATGATAATGTGACATGAGCAACGTCACAGAAAGTAACAATTCAATAACCGAAACTAGCAGCTAAATTCCTATTTCTAGTTACCTAAAGAAATCTAAAAGTTGATAGTAAATGACAATTTATGCTATAATATGCATATATAAAATCTAAGTTATACTAAAACGTACTTAGGTTAACTTGTCCATACACACACAGGCATACTGGCATAATAAATTGTATGAAATCATCCTTGACAGTCTCTAGAGGGCCCTCATTGAAACCAATGTGAGAAGAGGACATCCTATATGTTTGCCCGATTCCTGGGGAGAATTGCTTCCTTGGCAATAAGATTAAGACGTACATTGTGTCTTCTCCTCCTTACTATACAGTCCATTAATAAACTTTTTTTGTTAAGTTTTAAATGAAGCAGTGTATCTGAGTTATTTAGCTATGCATTGTTCTCCTTCCTTGCTACAAATTATATTTTTGGATTAAAGGCTCCAAAGTTGAAGATCATTTAAAATCTCGATGTACGTATATATATATATATATATATATATATATATATATATATATATATATATATATATATATATATATATATATATATATATATATATATATATATATATATATATATATATATATATATATATATATTTATTTATATGTATATAATATATATATATATATATATATATATATATATATATATATATATATATATATATATATATATATATATATATCCGTATATTATTTTCTCTTGTAGTGTATATTTGTGTCTAGAGAAATTTAATTTATATATTTTCTAATATAGCTTAAAAATAATCAGTTTATATGAAGATATATATATATATATATATATATATATATATATATATATATATATATATATATATATATATATGTGTGTGTGTGTAAGGAAAATTCTCAGGGGTTTTCAAAACTTAAATCAAGGTTAAAAATTCCCGCGTCATTTTCCATTCCCCTTTTTAACCCCTAACCTAAATTGACCACTGGGGCTACAGGTTACGCCCTCAGAGAAGGGGCCTGGCCAATTATAAACCTACATGGCCCTAGCGGACAATTTAGGAAATTTCCAAATAAAAAGGAGATACACGCTAGCGGAGACAAATTTTTCTAGATATTTTCCCTCAGATGTTGTCCCAGGTGTTACGTGTCTTATACATAGAACTTCATGCTAGCTGACCCTTCAGTTTGTCCTGCCCCTATGATGAAGTGGGAACCCGTCCTTCAACGTTATCAAGGTATCATTTTTAAGGCCATGACTGCAACCCCCCATCAAGAAGTCCGTCTCATTACATATATGTATATATATATATATATATATATATATATATATATATATATATATATATATATGTGTGTGTGTATATATGTATATGTATGTATAATAATTTAACAAAACCAATTAATTTAAATAAAATTATACTGTAAAATAAATTTCTCTCAATTATATATTGTATGAAAATGACAATCTTTGGTGATCCATTGAATGTTTTTGAGCTGCAAAGATGAAAATCAATTAAAATCTCTAGTTTAAATTTTGGTCAATTACAATACTTTCCCTTTACTAGATATATGAAAAAGTAAAAATAAAGCAAAGATACTTGTGAGTGTTAAGAGTATTTAGAATAGACTTAGAATATCTTAAGAATCTTTAGAATTGAGTCAGAATTCGGTCGAACTTAAACAGAAGTAAATACGGTTAAGGTTATTTACCTGTGGCTCTCTCACTTGATTCCGCAACTGAATCGGCATCACACAAATAACAAAAACTGGGAAATTTCACAACTTTAATGATTTAACTAAGATATCTAGAATAGAGGTTTAATGAGAATTACTGCCGCTTTATATTAAGCACGGACACGACACGACGAATCGAATGAAAAACGTAAAAGTAAACTAAGGCAAAGTTGCATTTTCTAGAGTTCCGGAAATCACAAGTTGTCAAATACTTCTTTATTGCTTTTCCAATGAGTGTTTCTAGAAATATTGCTGTTGACTTAGTCCTTCTTATATTGTGACATTTTTAATTCTAACTGTCTCGTATATAACTTCCTTACGTAAACAACTTAAATTCTATTTGGGATAAAATAACTTCCAGTACCTGTTTAATAAACATAACAAAAACCATTCTTAACCCTCTGACAGCTTCATTTTTTTCCAGAATCCGGTCAAAAAAATGTCACATATTTTATTGCATTTTTTTGTTCATTTTATATTTTTAAGTAAAGATATGTTATTAAAATTAACATTTCTAATAATTTTAAGCATTTATTACAACTTTTTTTCTCTCTATGAAAGCCTCATAGAACTGTAGTTTACCTTTCGTCTCATCGATATCCAAGTTAAATTTTGGAATTCCAGTTAAAGCAAATCTAGAAGGCGGATTCGAAGAATTATCACAATTAATTTTAAAAAATTGTCTTGTTTGACTGATTCCATCTGTACTACTACCAAAGTCATTACTATCCAGGTCATCTAGTAAACTTTCGCTACTATCATTTACAGATAATTCAGTTTCTGATTCCGAGTCACAGTTCGAATCACAAGAAGTTAGCTCCATACGCTCTGAATTATCCATTATTTAAAAGTAAAAATATATTATTCAACTCTTACATCAATAAAATTATCAGGCGGTTAGTAAAATATAACCAGAAAGCTATACACTGAAAGATAACAATTCGTCTTCTGATACAAAACATGCGAATAAAACCAGCGCTTTTGAACCAATCAGATTAGAAAGTGCAATAAACTGCAAACTATCATTTACTTGACGAATAAATTACCATACGAATAATTTGTTATTAAAACTGGAAAAAATACTGCCGAAACAGTGCAAATGAAATAATAATCTACGGGCAAATCAGTAAAGGCCCGAAAGCTGTGCCCGTACGGCGTACGGGCAAAACAGGGAAGGATTTAACTCGAAAAAGAATGAAATACTCATAATAATCCAAACATTCATGTACAGTGGTGTAAAGTTTCATAAATAAGTTAATAAAATAAAATCATGCATATTCTGAATTCCTCTATAAATATGAGCTTCATACTTTCACATAAAAAGAAATAGAAGATCATTATGTTTTTCTAAACAATTATTAAATCTCTTCTTATTTTCTCGATAGGATGTAATATTTTATCTGCGGCTGTGGTTAAGTGCTGTTCTTACAGAAAAATGTATCGGATGTGGAGCAAATAAAACAACTTAAGTGTCGAAAAAGTTTGTAGGGCAATATCAGTGCTTCATTTCTTCTGAAAATATCATAGTTTATAAAACATTTCTCAATAATTTTTTTTCTAGAACAATTCCTTTCAGCATTACTGTTTAGTTACGAGAAAATATTTTGTACACAGAACTTTTATTTCCAAGGCGTACGAATTATTTTGTTTCAAAAAACATTAAGCGCCATTCTACGAAATAAAACTTCCTCAACAAATCCTTTCGATTCATAAAATTTTACATGTTCTTTAACAAGGCTTTAACTTTGACAAGTTATTTAATTTTGTGATTTTAAATAATGTATTTAAAATCCTAATATGTAGTCATGAGTTTTTTTTTAATTTACTTATCCCAAGAGTAAGTAAATTAACTTACCCACATAGCACAAAAGCTCCACAGAATGTCGTATGGACGTCTCTTTTGGGCAGACCAAATGTTGATAAGATGTAGCTACTTTGCTTTCGGGCATCTTCCCCGATGTCGCGGGAAGTGAAAAAGTTCCCTCTATTTTGAGTAGTACGATATTTATACACAGTGGTTTCCAAAACCGTTCGTTTGTATAAAAACTAGCATATAGCCCGTCATATGACGGGGTCAGTAAAATTTTTAATTTTCCAGAATTGTAAAGTACCCTATGAGGCAATTAAAAAATGGTTTGTTTTTTTTGTTTGAGAATTTTTATTGCAGCAAAAAATGATGATTAAATTTAAAAATTATCACACATGTACCTAATTTATTATTAACTCCAAAGATGAAAGAAAATTATTTACGTCATATCTAAGTTCAGTGATAAAACGTATGAAAATAATACAGACGTTATTTAAATAATTTAAAGTAAGAAATGATTAAATGAGATGGTTAAAGAAATGACGTCATAATGCTAGAAAAAATGTTATTTTTAACTATTTATTATGTGATAAGTTGATAGACTTAATCGCCTGCTTATAACCGGAGAAAATAGGGCTTGAAATAATGGCATTAAACGATCAAAAATGGGAAAAGGGATGATTTTGAACATTTTAAAGATGACAGTATTTTTTGCTGTAATATGAAGCATATTTATACCAACTTATTTTTAAATCTGATCTACAGTTTAGTAGAAGATAAACTTTACTCATCAAGAATCCAATATAGATAACTCTATCCATTCCAGGTCCAACAGCTTCATAAATTCGAGGACAGACGGACAAATAACTTAGACTATTATTAAATAGGTGATTGGAATAGAAAAATGTAGTTTCCTGAAATTAGAATGTGAAGTTAACAAGTTTTGCATCCATGTTGAACCGCGGTAGCTCAGTCGGCAAAGGCAGTGTTATATCTCAGTTTTGAATAATTCTATGGAAATTAAGCCAGATTTTGTTTTATGTGTACGTGTGTGAAATAAGCAAAATACGACGATCTTGTAACTGGAGGGTTGCTGGTTTGGCGCTCGAGTCATACTAAGATCCACTGTGTTCAATAAGAGTGACTGTAGTATGTAAAATATGTCAGTGGCCACAAGTTCTTAATTGATATTGTAAAACATGGTATTGAGGGGCGTTTGTGAAGGACTCGTGTGACCTGCCCACGTATTTAACTGGTGCAGGTAAGGTGAGGGTTCTTAGGTTGTCAATGGGATGCATAGTATTATTCTTTCCAAAGTTAATGGAAAAACGCAATTTATTTAAAAGATCATATATATATATATAATTAAACACGACTGCATCTTATTTGGATTCCCTGAATCAGGTTATCTGCAACTCTAACCACATGGATGAGCGGTCTCCGAAGGAAATGCCAGGCGTTCCGTTGCGTGTTGGCTATGTAAAACGAAAAATCCCCTCTCCAGTTAGAGATGTTGCCTTATCGAAAACAACCCCTGACTCCCTGATCCTGATAGAACTAACGGAAAACTTTTCTCTCTCTTTCTTCGACGGTCAGCTGCTGGTAATCCGACCCCCCCCCGAAAAAGGAATAATACACATTACAAATCATCCCCTTTCTCTTTCGGAAAACCACCTGCTCCGTTGTTTATTTCACCTCCGTCCTGGGGGAAAAAACGAGTCCGAAGACATTTATTAGCCCTGTAGTTGGCTAGCCCATATTTCCAAAGAACGCCGGGTTGATATGTCAAGGGGTCTACCCTCTGAAATAGTAAGGGGTACAGAACTTAAAACACGGATGTGGCTCCACATTCCTTACAGATATCCATGGGATGGTAGTGCAAGCCTATGAGTTTGGTCCTGCTTTGAGCCTACTGTTTGGTCCATTCTTCTAAATTACGAGAACCCACTTGAGCAAAGTCATTGTTTCATCCTAGGAGTTCTCATTAAAAAGAAAAGCAAACTCCTTTGCTTTAATTCGTGAGTCTCAAGCAGATATGCTTGGCTCGTTCAAGTGGCATTGGTAACGAAAGTCACAACATCCTTGTTATAGTTAAATAAACAAATTTAATCTTGAAAACATTCGGATTTTGAAATGGAAATACTCAATTTGACTATGTCTTAATCTATTTTTTGCTAGTTTAAGGGGAACATAGTACTTTCGGAGATTTAAAATCTAAAATCTCCAAAATAAACCGTTCATTTATTCTGTATAATAAAATTTCTATAATTCATATAATCAACATATATCCATAAAAAATTCAACAGACTTTTTTAATTCATTATAAAAAAAATTCTGTTCAATTAAGCATGAATTTGAAAATGTTCATTAATAATGCTCTAAGTTTAAAAATTTAGTTTTGCTATTTTCAGTAGTATATATTTTAAATAACATAAAAATGTAAACCAAATTTAAAAAAAATAAAATTTACATAAAAAATAAAGACACATAATTTTTTATTCTGAAAACTTAAATTTTAAAGCTATCCAGCATTTTAAATTCACTCGCATTATATAAATGAAACTCAGAAAATAAAAAAAAATAATAATTAGATTATATTTGTTATAAAATTTTTCCTTCTAATTTACAAGCTTTAAAAGTTATTAAATGAGTGAGAGGATTTATTTATTTTTTTCTTGGTGTATATATCTTGGGCTTGTTTAACATATGTCTACATATAACAAAACTGAGACATCTTTTATATGTTAAGCCCTTATTAATGATAAACAAAAAAATGAAGCAGAACTATTTTTTTACTCTCTCTAAAACTCCTAGGCACTACATCCACAAGGGTGCCAAGACCTACGGTGTCAATCTCTGTTTCCGAGACAAAGGACCTGGGGTCCGGAGAATATGTTCCGGTTAGGTGGTCAACCTTACTCGGATCCCCTAGTGTTTAGTTCCCAAGCATGCTTGGTCCTCAGTTTATCTACCTACTGAATGGATGAAAGACTCAGCTATTTTTTTTTCCATTATTCGAAAATATTCCTGATAAAGAGGAATTTACAGCTTGAAATAAATTTATTATTCCCTAGTTAGCTACACATTTAGATACTACAGCAGTCTTAAATACAAAATTCCAACATTCTACATCAAATTGTTTTTGAAATATACCCAACAGTGTTATTAATTGTTATATTGAATTTTTTTTACTATATAAAGTACAGAATTCAATGTAGAACATTGATCACAATTAGCTATTAAAGCAGTCCGAAACAGAAATTTTCAATTTTTATGTTTAATCTTTTTTGAGTTATGCAAGGTACATTGGTACTTACAGACGTTATTATGAAACATGTCAAAATGTATTCAGGAATTGTCAAAATGGAGGTTTAAAATTTCGAAGTCAGAGTTTCGGCGTAAGTGTTTAGAAACGTAACACTTAAACTAATCAAAATATAATCAAGCATGTTCAAAATAAGTATTTTCGCTAAAATGTCAACTGAAATTTTTCCTCTAATATTTTCTCAACTCTCTACAAGAAATTAGATTCGAAATTCATTAAGATTTTTCTCTTTAAAAAAAACTTGCAAAATCTATTTTAAAAGATAAAACTGAAATGACAAAGTATAAAGTATTTTTTTCCGGTATGGGAAGAAATCTGAAAAGTGCTATTCTTTTGAAAGATATCTTATTTTTTCTCAAAAAGTAAATTCTACTCAAAAAACAAAATATCTTCCGCCAAATTTTATACTACATACAATAAAGCTCTCGCAAAGCTAAAAGAAATTGCAAAATTTTGAATCCATATACAAAAACAGTTTTAAAAAATTGCTGCCAGGAAAGATTTGATATTTATTTCAACCAACTTTTAAAAAAGGGAAAAATTGAAATTCCCCATAAAATTATTCAAGTCGGGAGAAAATACTTCTTTTACGCTTTACTAAAATTATTTTTTCTTAAAACATAGTAGTCATTTTACACCCAGCCATCTAAATGTTTGAGACTTCCAAATAAAGTTTTTCAAATTTCAAAAATAGTTTTTAGATTATGTTAGAGTAACAATATAAGTAGTTTTGAAAATACAGGGTGTTTCAAAAATGGCTGGTATATTTGATAAGTTAATAAAAACTAGACGGTCAGTGATATAAATACACAGTTTATTGCAATATGCTTGGGATAATATTAAATTTTTAAGCAGATAAACTTTCAAAATTAGTTACAATGTTCCACAACAGATGGCGCTGCAATCTAGAAAATCTAAACTATGATATTTTCCAGATATCCACCAGGATCAGCAATAATATGGCGTATTCTCAGAACGTAATTTCAGAAACCCGTGTTAAAGTCTTAGGCGAGATGGCTTCACATGCAGAACAGATTTACTGCTCCAGTTATTCAACTGTTTCTGGATAGTGACGGTACACCTGGTCTTTTAAAAGTCCCCACAGAATAATATTGTAGCTTAGATTTCATCAAATTTAGATATAGCGCCATCTGTTGTGGAATATTGTAACTAATTTCGAAAGTTTTTCAGCCTGAAAATTTACTATTGTCCTAAGCATATTGCAATAAATTGTATATTTCTATCATTGTCCGTTTAGTTTTTGTTGCTTTTTCAAATATACCGGTAATTTTTGAAACACCCTGTAAGGAAACTCAATAACGTAGAAAGTATAACAAATTCATTTAAATTTAATTTTCATCATAAACATTTTTATCATGATAAAAACTGTCAAGTCATTATTAGTTAATGTTAGTCATAATTTAGTCAATTATTTTGTCACCTAACATTTGATCGGATTGATTAAAGTTTCCAAATAAAGGTTATATGTGCTTCAAAATTCAAAACAATTTTTAGATTATGTTAAGAGGACAATACTGCAAGGGTTCAAAACTGATTATATGCATTTTTGAAAATAAAAAGACTCAATAGAGTAGAATCTATAACACATTCATTTGCATTTAATCTTTATCATGAACTTTTTTAATCCTAATAAAAATGTTCATGTCAGTCATTATTAGTTAATATTAGTCATAATTAGCCAATTCCTTTTACACCCAGACTTCAATCTGATTGATTAAGGTTTCCAAATAAAGGTTATTTGTGCTTCAAAATTCAATATGGTTTTTAGATTACGTTGGGATGACAATACTGCAAGGGTTCAAAACTGCTTATATGCAGTTTTGAAAATAAAAAGACTCAATAGAGTAGAATGTATAACACATTCATTTATATTTAATCTTTATCATGAACTTTTTTAATCCTAATAAAAATGTTCATGTCAGTCATTATTAATTAATATTAGTCATAATTAGCCAATTCCTTTTACATCCAGCCTTCTATCTGATTGATTAAGGTTTCCAAATAAAGGCTATATGTGCTTCAAAATTCAAAACAGCTTTTAGTTATGTTAGGATGACAAAACTGCAAGAGTTCAAAACTGATTATATGCAGTTTTGAAAATAAAAAGACTCAATAAAGTAGAATGTATAACGCATTCATTTACATTTCATTTTTATCATGAACTTTTTTAATCGTGATGAAAATTTTCAAATTAGTCATTATTAATTAATAATAGTCACAATTAGTTAATTACTGCCTGCTATCTGATTGATTAAGTTTTCCAGATAAAGGTTATATTTGCTTAAAAATTTAAAACAGTTTTTAGATTATGTTGGGATGACAATGCTGCACCATTTCAAAACTGCTTATATAGAGTTTCAAAAATAAAACGACTCCATAGAGTAGAAAGTATAACACATACATTTACATTTAATTTTTATAATGATTTTTTTTAATTTTGATTAAAATTTTCAAGTTAGTCATCATTAACTAATATTAGTCATACTAAGTCAAATCCTCTTATATGCAGCCTTCAATATGACTGTTTAAGGTTTCCAAATTAAAATTATATGTGCTTCAAAATTCAAAACAGTTTTTAGATTATATTGGGATGACAGTACTTCAAGGTTTCAAAACTGATAATATGCAGTTTTGAAAATAAAAAGACTCAATAGACTAGAGTGTAAAACACATTAATTTGCATTTAATTTTTATCATAAACTTTTTTACTCTTGATGAAAATTTTCAAGTTAGTCAATATTAATTAATATTAGTCATAATTAGTTAATTCCTTTTACACCGAGCCTTTGATCTGATTGATTAAGGTTTCCAAATAAAGGCTATATATACTTCAAAATTCAAAACAGTTTTTAGATTATTTTAGATCGACAATACTGTAAGGGTTCAAAACTGTTTATATGCAGTTTTGAAAATAAAAAGACTCAATAGAGTTGAATGTATAACACATTAATTTACAATTACTTTTTATCAAGAACTTTTTTAATCCTGATGAAAATTTTCAAATTAATCACTATTAATTAATATCAGTCATATAATTAGTCAATTCCTTTTACACCCAGCCTTCAATCTGATTGATTAAGGATTCTAAATAAAGATTATATGTGCTTCAAATTTCAAAACAATTTTTTGATTATTTTAGGACGACAATACTGCAAGGGTTCAAAACTGCTTATATACACTTTTGAAAATAAAAAGATTCAATAAAGTAGAATGTATAACACATTCATTTACATTTAATGTTTATCATGAACTTTTTTAATCCTGATTAAAATTTTCAAGTTAGTCATTATAAATTAATATTAGTCATATTAGTCAATTCCTTTTACACCCAGCCTTTGATCTGACTGATTAAGGTTTCCAAATAAAGGCTATATGGGCTTCAAAATTCAAAACAATTTTTAGATTATGTTAAGAGGACAATATAGCAAGGATTCAAAACTGATTATATGCAGTTTTGAAAATAAAAAGACTCTTTAGAGTAGAATGTATAACACATTATTTTGCTTTTAATTTTTATTATGAACATTTTTAATCCTGATGCAAATTTTCATGTTAGTTATTAATTAATGTTAGTCATAATTAGTCAATTCCTTTAAGGTTTCGAAATTAAGGTTATATGTGCTTCAAATTTCAGTTTTTAGATTACGGTCAGGGGGATAATTTAAGCAGTTTTGAAAATAAAACAACTCATTAGCGTAGAACGTATAAGACATACATTTAAATTTAATTTCAATCATGAACTTTTTTTTGTCATGATAAAAATTGTCTAGTCATTATTACTTAGAATTAATCATAATTAATCAAGTCATTTTAAGCCCAGCTCACGATTGATTAAAGCTACCAAATAAAGGTTAAATGTGCTTCAAATATTAAAATAGTTTTTTGATTAGGTTAGGTTGACAATAAGCAATTTTGAATATAAAGCAACTTGGTAGAATAGAACATATAACACATTGATATAAATTGTATTTTAATTATATACTTAACAAAGGCAATTTAATAAATAAAAGAATTATATTTCACAATATTTGGGATTTCATCTTTGCCTGGACTAATGTTAAAGTATTTAAGTAATTTGACAAATTATTTAAAAATTTTAAAAAATGTATCTACGGATAGGAAACACTATTTACCCTACATACACGAAATAATATTCAAAGATGTCAGAAGGTCAGATCAGTTACTTGACCTAATTCTGTGCAACTCAACAGATAATTAACTGACCATTGATTATGAAGGGATAAATTGTACTCATTCTAATACTTCTGTACAATTCATTGAGGTTTCACTGAGGTCCCACAATTGTTGAAAATTAAAAAAAGAAGAAAATATGAGTCAGCGGACTGAAGAAGAAAGGAGTAGCTCTCGCGAGCATTAGTACTTGTGATTTACAGCTGTCTTTAAAGCCTCATACGGAAAATAAGGCAATGTGAAGTTTTAAGCTGCTGTTTTATAAAAAATGGAAAGATTAGGGACACAATAGGGGAGTATGAAACTAACAGATGAAACTGTCGAAAAGTACGGTAGAGATAATGTTGCAAGGAATAACGTTGTTAGCAATATAATAAAATTGAAGTCTAAATTTGAATGAAAAAATGGCACACCATAACTGAAAATGAAAGAAATGTAGAAAATTAACATTGTAGAAATATATCAAATTAATAGGAAGTAAATCACTTAAATAAAGGTTATATCTAATATTCAAAAAAGAAAGGTTATATCAAATAACAGAAAATTTAGTCGCCAAACGCAGTTTACATTAAACAATATTTTATCCCCTGGCACCTTGACTTAACGCAATTTAATCCGTCTAAAACTTTTTCAACCTGAATCACAATGAAAAATTCTATGAAGATTTATCAAGCTATTACTAAATGCCTACAGAGCATAAACACAAATACAGTCATACAACGAAAGATTATATATATATATATATATATATACATATATTGCCTAGAATTGTTCACTAAACTAATAAAATGCGAAGTACCTTATATCACAGAAAACTACTAGACTACAATTTAATGCAGATTTTATTGACATTTTTCTATTGAAATAGTGCATTAAATTTCAGAGATTTATCTTTAGAAAATGAATGGGCAATACGATATACTATTAAAGATAAAAGATTTCGGGTCGTTGCAAACTATATATATATATATATATATATATATATATATATATATATATATATATATATATATATATATATATATATATATATATATATATATATATATATATATATATATATATATATAAAGCAACCAACTTATTTAAGTATATAGCAGTTGTCGTATGAAATGTAATTTACAACAGAAATGCGAAACATTTGAATTACATTAATCATACTGTTCTTCAACATATTTCTCACATAGTTAGTAACATATAAATATCTCACTAATTTCTTATCTAACTGAATAATCGCTTCATGTGGAAAAATTCATCTATAATCATCCCTTCACTTAAACGTACTCTAAAGTACACATCTGGATATGTGTTCATCAAATATTATATATATATATATATATATATATATATATATATATATATATATATATATATATATATATATATATATATATATATATATATATATATATATATATATATATATATATATATATATATATAGAGAGAGAGAGAGAGAGAGAGAGAGAGAGAGAGAGAGTATATTACATAAAATGCTTGGGGTGGATGTCGGTAAACACAATCACTCTTAAACGATACAATATAATGTCATGTTATTTGGTAAAGACATTCTTCGGGGCATTGTGCAAACCTCTACTATAAATTGTTTTTGCTTTAATTAATTTAATTTATTACTAAATTAATTTTAACTTTGTGTTTCATGCAATGATTTCCTTTATTCTATCAGAAATGTTCTTATATTTTGACAATCCTGACAAATTGACTAATAGCATTGACAAGTT
>CM063511.1:114410404-114427904 GCA_032207245.1 Pardosa pseudoannulata
ATGTACAATCCCCAGCTCATACTATACAGTGCAGTAAATATACATTTAAAGTATTTCAAAAATAAATACAATCAAATACATCATATACAAATAAATCAAATACAATACATAGAAATATATTTTTAAAAAAGAAACTGAATAAGATATGTACATGGAGATTAAATACACAGAGAGCGGATAAAAGAAGTATTGCAAAGGTGATAAATTTAGGTTTTTAAGGCAATTTTAAGGCACCTTTTAATTAAGGTAATTCTTAGCAAAATAATCTCAATCTAAGAGTTTTTAACTCTACCCGTCACCGCCAGGTGGCAGTACATGAGCTCTATTGCAATGTTTGACCTCTAGAAACACAATTAACATTGATCCGTGAAGAGAATAGTCAAATGATAACTATAAAATCACAAACAAATAATTACAAAATAAACAAATAATTTAAAAGACATACAATGAAGTCACGTGGTGTCCACATGAAACTTTTTTAACATTAATTCTGGGCTAAAATTAGTCAAAAAAATTAATGTGGATATAGGCGTTTTTTGTTTATTTCTAAAGCAATAGAAATATGTACTCTTAAAACAATTTTTTTTTGTGATATAGAAGTTAATTTTCATAAGTTGAATAACATATATTTTTTCATTTCTCAAAATATCTCACCGACATATGTGTACACTTTACAAGCAAAGTTTAGTAAATATTTGATATCCTAGCATTAGTGAGGTATGAATATCTGATTCTAATACAACCGTAAGCAAATATAAATTTTTACGTTCCATCTTTTTCAAATTATTTGTAATCTATTTCCTAGACGTAAGAATAATGTATATTTTAATGATCATTGAAAGGTCCTAAAATTATGTACTCACTTCGACATCATAGCTTTTTCATTTAATATAAAGCAAAAAAAAAATTTTTTAAATATGACTTTAATAAGCATCACATTCAGAGAGAAATTATGGCATTCTAATGGAATTTTAGTATTACAGATTTATAATTTATGACTATAACCCATTAAATAATTATAATTTTCTCGTTTGACTTTTTTTAGACATTATTCTTTATAATATGTGTTTGTTATCAGAAAAAGTGCCCTTTTATTGACTTTAAAAGGCCCTAAAAATATTTACGTGCCCCAACATCCTATTTTATCAACAAAAAAATTTAAAAATTTATAGTTTGAGTTAAAAATATTTTTCAAAACATCCTATTTACAAAGATAAGGGAAAGAGAAAAAATTCAGGTGAGGAATGACATTCTAGCATTAAAAACTCTATAAAATCATAACTAATTATTCATTGAACAAATATAATTCCATTTTTTTATCATTTTTAGCATTATTTTTTTTATTTTTATCAAAAAAAAAATGAATGAAAAATCACATTTAAATTTTCACTTAGAATCGCTAAAGGTATGTACTTGCTTATACGTCATGTTCCTTTCATGAATCAAAAGAAAAATATCTTTATGTTTTATTTTTATCATAATATAGAATGTCTTTAAAAATTCTGACACATTTTATTTTTAAAAATTCAATACCCAAGAAAGATAAATTTAAATTAATAACATTATGCTTAAATATACGTTTAATATACTTTATCCCCCTTGCCAATAACTTCCCCATGTATGCTCGTCATCTCACAGAAAATATTAACGATAGTGAGCTTCATGATAGACCTGGGCAAACAACCAGTATCCCTATGCGCTTTTGCAGTTTGACACGTTACGGTATTTATGGAGACTATCAAAACGATTTCAAGACTGGAAAGTATATCGACATCACAGCGGCATTGTCACATTTTGATGTTTATCAAGAATATCAAAATGGTAGTCTATTTGATACCAAACCTGACAAGAATATTAGCATCCACAAAGGCATTTGGAGTTTGACACATTTTGATATTTATAGAATCTACAAGAATGTGGTGGATGTCATCCGAAATAGGGTAAATATATCGACATTCACAGTGACATTTACGGTTTTACACGGTCTCATATTTATGAAGACTATCAAGAATGTAGCCCATTTCATGTTAGACACGGCAACGCATATTGCCATCTTCAGCAGTTAGTTCCTTAGCCAATTTTAATGAAGTAAAAGAATATCAGCAATTACATTTCTCTCTATATTTTGAAAAGATTCCATTAGCTTCAAAGCCTCACATTCAAAAATTCTCTTAGATCTTACTATTCCTTTTTCCTTGGGTGAAGAAATTCATTTACTTCGTTTCTAAATCTGCAGCTATTTAAAAAGTTTGTCTTCATTTGCAAGGTTTCGATACAATATAAGGAGTAAATGAAAGCTTGTCTTACTAGAAACAACTGTTTTTCTATTGTTATATTCTAGCATTGTTTGAAAATGCTTACGCAGTGTAAACCGATTCCCTACTCTTAAAATCCTTTCAAATTCATCCAGATTTATTTAAAAACGTAACGTTGATTTGATATGAAGTCTGAAAAAAATGTGATATTTCCCAAAATGTGTCTCTAGTTGTTGGTTTCTGTTCAAAAACTGAAATCCTATAAAGTAGACCATACGGAAGGAAGTTACAGGTTAATATTTCCTAAAACTCCGCGTTCATACAAAACAGAAAAATATGCTAAAACCTCTTTTTGAAAAAACAGCAGTCACCATTTTTACTACTCTATATGTTTCTGTTTATGTGCATTTTATTGCATGCTGTAAAACAGGTCAGTCTATAAAGAGTAACTAGCACTCTAAACATTCTCACTTCGCATATCTTTTTTGTATAACTGCTTGACCGCTATTCGACAGTAAAATATTTTGACTTGCGAATCTACCAAATGATACTATATCATTTCATTTTTTCCTTAGTGAGCCATCACAATTTATAAAACTATAAATACTTTAGGATTTTTGTAATAGTCAATATCAGTGTCCTTAACACTTTCAGTGCTGGATAATACGGTAGAAATAGAGTCTTCATCCAATTCACATAAATCTTCCCTATTAGATTCAGTATCAGACTATCCCTTAAGAAACACTGCAAAGTCTTTTTGTCTAATTTTCTTTCTAAGCGATATTTTGAAACTTATTTTAAAAAACAGATAATTCAATAAATATTTGACTGGTTGAAACACATAACTAATTATTCGTACAGTATCTTAACAAGATATGAGTCTCGAAGTCAGATGTACATATGGCGGATAGTGCATAAAACCAATATTCTTGGGGTTATAAAGGCCCCTCCACACTATGGTCCACTGCAAGCCATTACCACCTTCTGGAGAGGGTATGGCTCATCATGGTCGATGGTACCAGACGATAAAATAGCCTTGGCGGACGATGTTTTTGTCCAAAGATCAAAGGTAGTCAGATGCGCAACTAAAGTGCGCACTAGACCTTATGGACGAATCCACGCTCTCGGATCATTTAGTGGCCAGCGTGTGGATGCTACCCGTGAACCATTGTTGAAGGTCACCATCAGGAAGTGGTAAACATTTGGCTATAGTGTGGAGCCTACATTATGGAACCTACACATGGGAACCAAATGTTTAAAAATAAAATTCCAAAAAATATTACCTTCAAACAACTTCTCAGAGATTAAAATAGTAACAAAATAATACCAAATCAGTAATAGAGTATTTGAAATTTTTTCTTTCTCAAATTGACATTGTATCAGCGTTCAAATAGGCCCATAAACTCAGTACAAAAAAAATCTTTTACATTAGACGTTTTTAGTGAATTTACTTCACATATTGAATAAAAGTCAATGTGATACAAATGAATCCATTTGTAATATAGAATTTTATAAAAAGAGTTTGCATATCCAGTTGTCAAAATTACACCTTCTAGTTTTAACCTGATTCATTCGAAATTTTACTATAAACTAAATTGCATCCGTATTTTATAAACCCATCTTTATAAATAAATCTTGAAAAATATTTTAAATAATAAATAAATGTGACAATGCACATTTATTTTAACCGCTTCAATTACATATATTTTGAGAAAATTTGCAAAATCATCATATTTTTTTATTTTATTATTAAATAGAAGGAAATGAAAAAAAATATGTATGTCTTAAGTTGAATTTGTAATTTTTACAGGTGTAAAAGCATTTAGTTTTAATATAAGTTTAATATCCCGAGTTATCTTGCGCAAATGGAAAAAAGTTAATTATTAGTTTTTGTATGATAGTTTTTGAAACAAGGGACAACACAAAGTGATACCTGACATTCTGTACACTGATATCTGGTCTCTTTTTCTTAATGGCTTACCTCTGGAATCTGTTTTACGGAAGCACATAGTATACTGTCCCGTTGGATTTTATTTTTTTTTCAGTAGCAGGAATAACGTCTGTAAAATGCCTTGAGATTAACTTGATTGGTAAAGGACTAATGCTGGGTCTCCCTGATATTGCAGAAAATTCGTCACGATGATTTTCTGAAATTAATTTTTCAATCAGTATAAAACACCTGACCAATCACGCCAAAAAAACCGGGAAACCAACAAAGTTTGGCAAACTGTCAATCAAAGCTGAATATTTCCTTTCATTTCTTCCAGGCCGAGTAAAAACGGGATAAACAAATGGTACTGACACATTCTGCTTCGCCCGAGTTTTCTCGGGATAATAATTAACTGTAATATATACGAACCCGAGAGTGCTCGGGATAATCAGGCAAGCGGTTAAGCAAAACAATGCTTTGTTTAAGATCACTTTGGATGAATAATTATTAGGCACAATATATTAAATGAACTGAATTACTTCAGCAGAAAGGATTTTACTATAGGCTTTTTTTATTAATTTTAGAGTACTTGAAGAATAAAATAATATCCTGTATGCGGAAGGTCGCGTAAACGAAGTTTTTTTTCACCACCAACCAGAAAGATAAATGCTTAGCGTAAGATTATTTAAATGTCCTTATTAATACATCAAAAAATATGCAATAACAAGGCAGCATATAAAGGCAGTAAAATAAAGATATTAAACCTACAAACCACATTTTCAACGTCTATGTTTTTGCCCATGTCTTATTAAACCTAACAATTTTTAAAAACATTGTTTCTTCCTTACTGTAATAAAGTTTCCAAGTCGTGTAATTTAGGGATATAACTAAAACTTGCACTAAAACTAAACTAATAAAAGTTAGTATATTTGAAGAATTATGGAGGTTAATACTTGTTCCTATTATATATATACAATGTTAATGTGAATGTTAATTTGGAAAATTGCGAAAAGTAGATTATTATTCTTATTATGTACTTTGCGTAGTCTTATCTTGCACACTTATAACCGAAATATTACTCTTGGGTCCTTAACAAAACAACACAGAGTAATAATATTAAGAGAGTTTTATTATATTTCTTTAGTTTGCTCTGATCTTGTATAAATAATACTTATTGTTGATCTTTAAAAGCAAATGACTATCATTATGGTAATGAAATGCTAACTGAATGGAAACACAGTGTGGGAACGCTTGGCTTTAAGGCGTAAAATCCAAAGCTTCTAACACAGTTCTTCTCTTTTGACTATAATTTCATTCATAAATAAGCTTTACAGCTTAGCGTTATAAGATTGGCAGGCAAAATTTTTACATTGAATCTATCATTAAACTATTATTTATAATAGATTTAAATACTGAACATTCATCTAAACCAAACTTGTAAATTCACAGATGAGCAAATATGTGTTTAAAATATTGTATTTACTATTTTTGCTTATGGATATTGGCAATAAAAATGAAATATTCATCAACCTATTTACTCTCTCAACTTATTATTTCATAAAGATTTTCTACCTGTATGGGTGAAATACATTTAAAAATGTAAGTGTATTAAAACATCTTTAATCCAACTAGGACTATATAATGGAAGTCAGTTATTGTTTTTATTGTTCATTTCTCTAATTTAATAATAACTGTACAAGGATAAAAGAAAAATGTCTATTTATTAAACTTGTAATAAGTAAAGAAATCCATTCAAGATGTGAAAGAATGAGACAAAATAAATCTTTTAAATTTTAATCTTTTAAAAAATAAAATTATGCTGTTTCTACGATGCAGAAGAGATCATATTTTTTGTTTAAATCACTGTCCTGAAAAAAATGGCTTAATTTAAATAGTTTTAAGAGCATTCCTTTGACTTATGAAAAGGTAATTTTTATTTCTTTAATTACTTTTACACTTTTATTTAAAATTAAGCTGTTTTTGTAAGGATTTCAGAAAAATATATTAAAAAATAATAATAGTTAAACTACCAATTTCCTTCATACTAAATATCTATAACTGCTTTTAAGTTTGTAATCAACATATTACTACTGATCATGAACTTTTATTTTAAACTCTGCAATGTAAATATTAAATTTCAAATATACGTGACATTTAGATATACCATTTTGAATTGTTGTTAAAATTAGTATAATTATCTTCGGAGACGTACTCCCTCTATTTTTTCTTCTACATCAAAGCGGTCCACAATACTACCATTTAAACTGCGTAGTTAAACTGGTTGATTGTTTGGTTGGATTGCACAGCTAAGATTTACTGTTTTCCTACACAAGAGTTAATGATATCAGGCAGTTAAACTAAGCAAAAAGTTAAGCAAAGGCCTGAACTTACAAAGTACAGGGTTAGTTTCGTTTGGAGTACTACGGTCTACTGTTTTGATATACGAGAGTTAATAAGATCGATCCTTATTGCCTAAAGACAAATCCGATCAGCTACGAATATCCATTCCACTAGTGAATGCCATATTCTTATCAGTTTTGTTTAGGGCTTCGAACAGTAATTATTGTCTTACTTGTTTCCGTACCGATTCAACTAAAAAATATAGGTTTATTTCCGGTTTTCGTTTTACCAAACAATAACGGTTTTTGGTTTTTGGTTTGGCTTTCCATAAATAATTTTAACGATTTTATTCTTTTTTTCATTAGTACACGATGTAAATTGATAGAATTAATCAGAATGTGCGATAATAGCTATGAGCATTCCACGGCGGGGATTGGCATTGTTATCCATTATCAAAATGTATTTGACAACTAAAGACTTAACTTAATTAAATCTGCCTTTTTACAAGAAGTTTCATACGAAACTGAAACAGAAAAGTACTAGTGAACATCGAAAAAACGAAATCGAGAATTAATGTACATGTAGTTTGGTTTGGTTTGGAGCTCTACGGTGTACTTTTTTGCAACATGAGGTCTAATGGGACCAATACCTACTGCACAAAGCCGATACCGATTGGCTATGAACACCGGTGTTACAATAGGATTGAATCCACAAACTCCGGAACCGAAGATCAGTGCTCTACCCATTCTGACATCGTTCGGCACTATGTACATGTAAGGACGATAATCATATTCTTCTTCTTTAGCAGCGCTACAGCCTGGTACAGGCCAAGGCTTTCTCTGTCTTCTTCCTCCAAACGGCACGCCTTTTTGCAAGGTTTCTCCATCTATTAATACCCAAGATCTCCAAATCTTTCTCCACACAATCCAACCACCTTGTTGCTGGTCTACCTCTTCTTCTTGTAACCTCAATCTTTGAAAAAGTTAGTTTTTTAACTGGGTCCAAATCTGCTCGTATGAAAATATGTCCCATCTATCTAATTCTGTTGGATTTAATAACTCAAGATTTAAGGCTGTCTGTATTTAGTACATAATTAATGGTTATACAAACCTCTCCATGCATTATTTTCCTTTTCTGCTCCAAATATTGACCGAAGGATTTTTCTTTCAAAAACGTTAATCACATAGTTAACGTTAAATTACAAAATGTTGATAAGTTGCTTGCAGTAGAAAAAAGGTTGAAAATATCTCAACCTAAATTATATATTTCGGTTCTGTACCAGTTTTCGTTCCGACCAATTTAACGATTTTTCCGGTTTTAGGTTCAGTTCCGGTTCAAAACTGTTTTGTTCAACGTGCATAGATAAAAGTAAAACTTTAATTTAACCATCATGTAGCATAACAATGCCGATACTGCACCCAATCAAAAACCTGAAGGTTATAATTTTATTTTTATAAACCTTAAAACTCCAAAAACAGCATCCAAAATCAAAAAATCATCCAAAACGTATTTAAATTAAATCATTTAATTTAAAATTTATTTCAGATAAATTTATTTAATCCAATTGCATTTAAAATAATTTAATTTACATTCCCTTATTAGATTTTCTACAACCACTAAATTCTATTAAAGATGTATATAATTTTCTTTTTAAAATTCTATACTTTATTTTTATATTTTTCCAACCTTCTATTTTACCAAATATTCCCAACTTCAGAAATTATAAACAAATTCATCCAATTTAAATTTTACAGGTTTTATGTATTCTCCTAAATTTTCATTAACATACTTAATTAAGTGTCTTATTTTTCCAAAGTGTAATATAAAAAAGGCAATTTTTGCGTATTTGTATCTCATAAAAACTTAACTTGGGAGGGTACACTATTTCATTAGTTAAAGGGAATTTTTGATATACTTTTCTAATTCAGTGTCTTATATGTCTAAAGAAAGCTTAATTAATTTAATTGATAATGAACGTGGAGAAAAATTAAATAATTTACCTCTTAAATTTAATTATCTTGCTTAAATTAAGTGTAACACGAGTAAATGATTTGACTTATTATTAGTATAAAAAATATTACATTGTATGTTTAAAGTTTCTTTCTGAATATTAAAGAATAATTTTACTATTACACCGTCAAAATATTGAATATTTCCGAAAAAACTGATATGGACAGTGCATGTCTTCCTTTTATGTTGTTAAATCATATAGATTTTTGTTTTGGTTGTATAATACACGTCATAATTATCATTACACATTTCCTTATTAGTTCAAAGTTTTATATCTAAATGTAACAGTATTCACTGAGTAGGTCTGAAGCCCTGCCATGTGGTGATGAAAGGCAGAGTTAATATATGTTAATAAGAATTTTTCGTGATATAAATATGTTACGGCTTTGAGTTTATCACTAGTGCAACAATTTATCTATTCCGTACAAGGAAATAGAAAATAAGGAAATTACAAAAAATTTTCCAAAAATAATACATTTTTATTATTATAGTTGCTTTAATGGACTTAATATTATTGTTTCAAATGCATTTGATTAGATCCTTATTTTACTTCAATATTTTCACTGACCGGCGGAATTCCGACAGAAGAGGTTCGGGAGTCGAATAGACTAGACAAGTCCTACGGAAGGTGTTCGGAAGTCCCAGGGAAGGTGTTCGGTAGTCCAGAAGAAGAGAAGAGTCCGACGGAACGAGTTCGAGAGTCCAGCCAAGTCCGACAGGAAGTGTTCCTGCATCAAATAGCACGGCCGCACCCCCAAAGACTCAGGAGGAAGCCCCTGACCAGACCGACGAAAGATCCATAGATACCCATCAACCAGCAGTGTTCCGGGCACACCATTTCAACTCCCCAAAGGTACTCCCTTTTACATACATTTTGAAATTGAGATTAGGTCCTCTCTCTTATATTTACATAATTACTTAAGTATTAAAAATTATTGTCAGAACTAATTTAGAAGATGTTGATAAAGTATATTTTATGAAAATTAGCATCAGTTTTGTATGTACATTGGTGTATATATATTATAATAATTTTTCTTATATTAAGCTAGTTTCGAATGCTGTGAATTTAGCTTTTAGTTTAGTTTCATATCTTATGCCTGTCGTTTCTCAGAACCTGAGATTAAATTTAGTACTAAAATACATTTACACAACGCAATCAAAATAAAATCAAACTACACATTTGATCACAGGTTAATACTCAAATAAAAACGAGGACTACACGGCACTAAGACTAATAGCTTTGAGTAATAAGAGATACATACGAACAGACGACACGACTAAACTAATCAAAAAGTATTTAGGACAGGTTAAAATGGATATTTTATACTTTGAACTTATTAATATTTTATGTTTTTATAAGTTGTATGTACGTACAAATTGTCATTTACTTTGGAATCTGAGCACTGGACTATTTCGGAACACAATACATCATTCATTTCGAACCAGGGAGTAAAAATAGAAATTTGATAGATTGATAGTTTCCGGACATTTGAAAATAAGTTTCGTAAAAAAATTTCCACAATTAAAAATGTTAGAAACAAACTTATGAGAGTTTTACTAAATAAACAGGATTAACAATAACTTAAGAATCTAAAGAAAAATATAGAATAATTTTTGGGGATAATTGATTACTTATTTTTATAAAGAGTAACGTAAAAGCGGGTAACTCTTTATCCAGAGACAACAAATGTATCAATAAAAACGTATTCTGTTACGTAACTGCTAAATATTTTTCAAACGGTAAAGCTGTCATTAGTGGAATGAGATTATCATCTAAAAATTGGTAATAAAATTGTTCAACTGAATGTAAAATGAAAGAAATATGTTAAATGAAAATGTATAAAAGGAAATGTCATGTAAAGATTGTCATTTAGCAAGAAGATTTATGATATCTGGCAACGCATTTTAAATGTTGTCAAATGAATTAGGTAACTTAAAATACTTTAATAATTTTAGCACATAATTTAACAAAATGCTTCCAAAATATATTCATCAAACGCAATTTACTTTATAAAACGTTATATCTCATTCGTTATATTTCTATCTTTCATCCTACTTCAGTGGGTAGATGAAATGAGGACCAAGCGTGCTTGGGAACTAAACACTGGGGATTCCGCGTAAGATTGACCACCTAACCGGAACATATGTTTCGTATTCCAGGGAGCTTGGTCACGTAAACGGAGATTGGCACCGTATTCCCTGGCCCTCTAGGGGCTATTGAGCCGGGAAGTTTAGTTTAGTTATATTTCATTTCGCATTTGACCTTTGAATAGTTTTACCTATCTAAAGATTTCCAGTTTTATTTGAACAACCATGCAAAATTCTGTCAATATCGGTTCACCCATTTCAGAGCATAGCAAACATATATATACGACCACCAAATACGCCAATTTTTATGTTAAATTTATATCTACTTAATTTTAATTAATATGTGATATTTATTGCTTTTACACAATATTTATATTATAGCTTATATTAGCTTATATTGGGTTGGGGAAAAAGAAATCCATTATTTTTGCTTGAAGTTAAAGGCTTTATTTAACATGTTTCGGATTGTCCGATTTGGGTCAAATAGGCACCGTTTCGTTGTATAATTTGTTGCCATTTTAAAGGTAGCTCCATAATGTCTCATAGAAGTGTTGGTCCTTATTTGCGAAAAACTCTAGTAATCGATTTTCCCAAGCTTCTCTTGATTCCAATTTCTTATCACTCAGGAAGTTTTACAATGCGAGAAAAAGGTGGTAATCGCTTGGTGCTCCGGAATATATGGTGGATGCAGTAAAACTCCAGCCAAGCTCCCCGAATCCCAGCCAAGCTCCCTGAATTTCTAGCGAGTCACTACAGACGTGTTTGGCCTGTCGTTGTCCTGATGGAACACAACACCTCTTCTGTTGGCCAATTCTGGACGTTTCTGGTCAATCGCTGGCTTCAAACTGTTCAGTTGTTGACAATAGAGATCTTAATTTAGTGTTTGGCCATACAGAAGCAACTCATAATAAATGATTCCCTTCCAGTCCCACCAAATACACTGTAGAACCATTCTGGCCGTTAGTCCTGGTTTGACCACCGTTTGAGCTGCTTCATCGCGTTTTGACCACGATCATGTTAACACAATATTGTCGTATTTGAACCATTTCTTATCCCCAGTCACCATCCGTTTAAAAAATGAGTCGATTTCATTCCGTTTGGCCAAGACTTCACAGACGGAAATTTGATCTAACATGTTTTTTGTTGTTAATTGGTGTTGCACCCAAAATCGAGCTTCTTTTTGAATGCAACTTTGAGCAAATGGTTTAAAACTGTTTTATGATCAATCTTTAGCTCCTGAGCAATGGTAAGACTACTAACATGCCGGTCAACTTCAATTATTTCTGTGATTTTTTCAACATTTTCGAAGACAGCCTTGCCTGTGTGGGGTACATCTTTAACATGAAAAATGTCTGAATGGAATCGACGAAACCAAATTTGCACGTAACTAGCTGTTACAGTACCGGCACCATAAACACCATTCATATTTTCAGCCACCTGGCTGGAATTTTTGCCTTTATAAAAGAAAAACTGTAAAATGTAACGAATTTTCTCTTTGTTGACTTCCATTTTTAACACCCTGTAACTCACATCTGAATGGACCAAACAAAAAACAGTAAAAAGATATTTTAGTGTAAAATTTCACCTTGACAATGAGTATAAACTTGAAATTGTTGGATAGATACTTTACGAGATACCGACCACTACAGCCATCTACCGAAAAATAATAGATTTCTTTTTACCCAACCTAATATATATTATAGCTTATATTAACACAATATTAGTAATACTTGTAACAAAATCATATGTGCATGTACTTTATTTTCTTCTCTAACCACTAAAATTTTTAATTCATATCTTATGCTTTTCATGGTACAATAAGTCAAAAATAATAAAAAAATGTTATTACCTCCCAATTTTGATCCCTTCATTAACTTTTCAAAAGATTAAAACATTAGAAAAACAAACTTACAGTCATATTAAATTTCCGACTAATTGAAACTTTTGAAAATGCAAAACAAATTAGAATATTTTATGCACTTGTTAAAACTTTTTTTATTTAAAAGTTTGCTAATTTTACGCATAAGAACTTGAACTTCAAACGAAGAAGAATATAAAGAACATTCCTAGATTTCAGATCTGCCTTTGCATTACATATTTATAACTAAAGTTACGTCAATAATTCCCTAGCCAATCTGGAATCCCTTGTTTATCTTGATAAACAGATGTCGTTCGCAATTAATAATCTCTCGCAATGTGAATCCGGGGTACAAACATCAATATAATATTTTGCATGATAAAATTCCATTACACTGGTGAATGGCACCTAAAAGTAAAAATATGGACAAGTTCTCGTATTCCATTTACAACATCCAACTCGACTCGATGCCTGAAATAGCGCGGAAACTTTTGCCATTTTCCGGAATTGTTGAATTTAACCTCCGAATAATTTAACATAAAGATTTCCAGTATTGATATGAACAACCATGCAAAATTCTGTCAATATCGGTTCACCCATTTCAGGGCATAGCAAACATATATGCGTCCACCACACACACATATTTGTAATATTAACTTTATATCTATTTAGTATATTTTATTTATACGTGATATTCATAGCTTTCAAATACAATACTTGTAATATATGTAACAAAATAGTATGTGCATGTACTTTATATTCTTCTCTAACCACTAAAACTTTTAATTCAAAGCTTACGCTTTTTCATGGTACAATAAGTCAAAAATAATAAAACTTTCATTCCCTATCCCATTTTGATCCCTTCATTAAATTTTCCAAAAGATTAAAACATTAGTAAAACAAACTTACAGTCATCTTAAACTTCCAACTGATTGAAGCTTTTCAAAATTCAAAACAAATGAAAATATTAAAATTACGAGCACATAAAAAATATTTTTTGTACTCGTTAAAACTTTTTTTTATTTAAAAGTTTGCTAATTTTACGCATAAGAACTTGAACTTCAAACGAAGAAGAATATAAAGAACATTCCTAGATTTCAGATCTGCCTTTGCATTACATATTTATAACTAAAGTTACGTCAATAATTCCCTAGCCAATCTGGAATCCCTTGTTTATCTTGATAAACAGATGTCGTTCGCAATTAATAATCTCTCGCAATGTGAATCCGGGGTACAAACATCAATATAATATTTTGCATGATAAAATTCCATTACACTGGTGAATGGCACCTAAAAGTAAAAATATGGACAAGTTCTCGTATTCCATTTACAACATCCAACTCGGCACGCTGCCTGAAATAGCGCGGAAACTTTTGCCATTTTCGGGAATTGTCGCAGGAAAGACTATTTCACTGATTCTGGGAAGTACTAAAGAGGGTTGTTTGTTTAGCTCGCAGCCGTTATAAGTAGATAGCAGCTCGCACGCGCTTATGCATTTTATTAAGGATATATTTGCGCAGAGAATAATAAACAATTCCTCACGGCTTTCTTTGTTGTTTCGGATTATTAAATTTCATAGCAACGATTATTAAAAAAAAGGCAGTACTCGTGTTCTTCATAAGGTCTCAAATTCTGAACATAAGGATTAATAAATATAAAACAGTCAAATATATTTTTACACTCTTTAAGTTTGTGATTACTTTTTTAATAACCTCTTGATATATGAATTCATTAATTTTAATGCAACAAAATTAGTACAAGGGATAAGAAAATATTTATAAATTCCAATTTCTGTGGACACAAAGTATTACACTTTTACCTTCATATCATTTCCTTTTTTTTTTGCTGTTTTACTTTAGTCCAAACAAAAACATACATTTTTCCTCTTTCATAAATTGTAAATTTGAAATTCTTTATAATGTGTAAAATAATTATATTCATATAAACAAATGTATTCCTTACATAAGCAGTTTTATACTTTAAGTTTGTATGTAGTGTATAATAACATG
The DNA here is from genome assembly GCA_032207245.1 of Pardosa pseudoannulata. Classification (NCBI taxonomy): domain Eukaryota; kingdom Metazoa; phylum Arthropoda; class Arachnida; order Araneae; family Lycosidae; genus Pardosa; species Pardosa pseudoannulata. The sequence continues at coordinate 114,424,895 of CM063511.1, forward strand.
AGATTGCAGCTCGCACGGGCTTATGCATTTTATTAAGGATATATTTACGCAGAGAATAATAAACAATTCCTCACGGCTTTCTTTGTTGTTTCGGATTATTAAATTTCATAGCAACGATTATTAAAAAAAGGCAGTATTTGTTTTCTTCATAAGGTCTCAAATTCTGAACATCAGGATTAATACATAATCAGGATTAAAACAGACAAATATAATTTTACACTCTTTAAGTCTGTGACTATATTTTAATAACCTCTTGATATATATGATATATATGTCTTGATTATATATATATATATATATATATATATATATATATATATATATATATATATATATATATATATATATCTTGATATAAACTGATTATTTTTAATGAAGCAAAATTAGTAAACGGCATTAGAAAATATTTATAAATTAAATTTCTCTAGACACAAAGTATTACACTTTTACCTCCGTATCATTTCCTTTTTTCTGCTGTTTTACTTGAGTCCAAACAAGAACATACATTTTTTTTTCTTTTATAAATTGTAAATTTGGGGTTCTTTATAATATGTAAAATGATTATATTCAATTAAATAAATGTAAAACTTACATAAGATAACCTCTTGATATATAAATTGATTATTTTTAATGCAGAAAAATTAGTAAAGACTTAAGAAAATATGTATAAATTCCAATTTCCTAAAATTCTAATTTTTTACCTCCGTATCATTTCCTGTTTTCTGCTGTTTTACTCGAGTCCAAACAAAAACATACATTGTTTTTTTTTAATAAATTGTAAATTTGAGTGTACCTCAAATTTACAATAATGTTTAAAATAATTATATTCATATAAACAAATGTAGAAATTACATAAGATAACCTCTTGATATATGAATTGATTATTTTTAATGCAGAAAAAATAGTAAAAGGCATAAGAAAATATTTATAAATTCCAATTTCCTCCAATTCCAATTTTTTACCTCCGTATCATTTCACTTTTTCTGCTGTTTTACTTGAGTCCAAACAAAATCATAAATTTTTTTTCTTTCATAAATTGTAAATTTAGGGTTCTTTATAATGTGTAAAATAATTACATTCATATAAATAAATGTAGAAATTACATAAGGTAACCTCTTGATATATGAATTGATTATTTTTAATGCAGAAAAATTAGTAAAAGGCATAAGATAATATTTATAAATTCCAATTTCCTCCAATTTCAATTCCAATTTTTTACCTCCGTATCATTTCCTGTTTTCTGCTGTTTTACTTGAGTCCAAACAAAAACATACATTTTTTTTCTTTTATAAATTGTAAATTTGGGGTACTTTATAATGTGTGAAATGATTACATTCATATAAATAAATGTAAAACTTACATAAGGTAAACTCTTGATATATGAATTGATTATTTTTAATGCAAAAAAATTAGTAAAGGCATAAGAAAATATTTATAAATTCCATTTCTCTGGACACAAAGTATTACACTTTCACCTCCGTGTCATTTCCTTTTTTCTGCTGTTTTACTAGAGTCTAAACAAGAACATACATTTTTTTTCATAAATTGTAAATTAAAGGTTCTTTATAATGTTTAAAATAATTATATTCATATCAACAAATGTAGAAATTACATAGGATAACCTCTTGATATATGAATTGATTATTTTTAATGCAGAAAAATTAGTAAAAGGCATAAGAAAATATTTATAAATTCCAATTTCCTCCAATTCCAATTTTTTACCTCCGTATCATTTCCTTTTTTTAGCTGTTTTACTTGAGTCCAAACTAAAACATACATTTTTTTTCTTTTATAAATTGTAAATTTGGGGTACTTTATAATGTGTAAAATAATTACATTCATATAAATAAATGTAGAAATTACATAGGATAACCTCTTGATATATGAATTGATTATTTTTAATGCAGAAAAATTAGTAAAAGGCATAAGAAAATATTTATAAATCACAATTTTTTCAAATTCAATTTTTTACCTCCGTATCATTTCCTTTTTTCTGCTGTTTTATTTGAGCCCAAACAAAAACATACATTTTTCCTCTTAAACATAAATTGCAAATTTGGGACTCTTTACAATGTGTAGAATAATTACATTCATTTAAGCAACTTTAAAACTTACATAAGCAGTTTTATACTCCAAGTTTGTAGGTTCTGTATAATAACATCAGGTTACGTGAGTTAATTACATTTAATGTAATGTAACAGAATTAGAAAAAGATATAACATTTGAAACTTTCAGTTGTTTTGGAAACGAAGATTTGCTCTTTTAAACCATGTATATTTTTTTCTGCTATAGAGAGAGGTACCCTAAAAAAACATTTTTTAGTAAAGTTTTATATTTAAATTGCCACAGGGAGCTAGCTCTCTGTGTGAAGCCTCCAAAAAGTCACTAATTTCGAAATTCATCAAAAATAAATTTCTTATTCAGGATTTTATTGAAAATTTATTAAAAAAACAATAGATTATCCTATTTCCATATTTTAACTTCATTTCCTAGCTTAAATAAGTTATATATAAAGTACCAATTAAAATTGTTGGAAGTATAGTTTAACCACTCCTATGTTATCTTAACTTGGTTGATGTCCAAAAACAAACTAGGCAATATGAAAAGGAATTTCAATCACTTCTCTATTGCATTTGGTTGAATCGTCTGTTATTTGTTCAGATCTGTTTTATACCAAATATACTTTTCCACCTTTTATTATCCTATCACGTAACCAAGGATACTTTAAAAATAAATTCAACGAGTGAAAATGAATCCCTATTTTTTCAATAGACTCGTCTTTTCCAGATAGGCGTATTTCTTAAAAGAAATTCAACATATCTGTGTGATTTATACTTAATTTATTAGTTTATGTTGCTATTTTTGTTTGTTTATAATGTAAATAAAATAGAAATCCTACTTGAAAATAGTTTATACGAGGAGAAGTTACTGAAATACCAAAAACATATCGCAAAATTAAGAGATTTTTTTTCCTATAGATATAGCATTTTTAAAAATTAGTCCAAAATGG
>CM063511.1:114432904-114455404 GCA_032207245.1 Pardosa pseudoannulata
ACACAATACACGAATATGCAAAAATCTCAACTTTAAAAAAATGGACATTCTGTCTTTTACATAGCATATACAGAAATATTTGTAGATATTAAACAGATGTATCAACAATTAATACATTCTTATCTCCATGTTTTCACTTTTTACCGCCACTGTACAATCAGTGCATGCTATTATAGAAGTAAACTTGGTCGATTTTTACAATCATTTCTTTGCAAACTGACTGACTAAAGCCAACGATTTGAAACTAAGAGGTAGAGTCATCATTCAGTTTATGTCTTAATAATAGTGAGCACCTAGAAAAGTCCGAAATCGATTAATGCTTATGGACACATAATTCTTACAAGCAACACAGGTTAGCATTAAAACCAGTAAAAAACGAAAAACTATTATTTACAATAATTTTTAAATAATATGTATTCATAAATATGTGTGTGATAAATTATAGTTTTTAAAGAAGAAAAGCTTAGAGTTAAATCTAGGAAAAAGATGTATGCAGGATGAGTTAATGAGTTATAAACCTGAGAAAATTCAAAATTACAGTGTGTGGTCATAAAGCGTATATAACACACAACTATAAATACCTTTAAAGAAATCTTCATTAATATAGATATGTAAGATGTACGAGATTCATCAAAAAGAAATAACACACTTTATTACTGGTAACAGTACATGAAGGAATACAACAGGCAAAAGCATCGAGAATATCGTACACACACTTTTTAAGTAGGGATTTCACAGATAAAAAGACTACGAATAATCCCTAAACACATTTGATCATATGATAAAAAATACCCATGTCTAAAGAGAACGCATATACTATTTTTTAAAGAAAAACAGACAGAGGAAAGATTAAGTCTATAGGGTGTCTGGAGGAAAAAATCAGAATTAGGACTCAAAAACCTATAACTTAATTTATGAACAGAAAAGACCAGAAAACAAAAGTGTGAGATAATGAAATTAAAAGTAGACTTAAGACAGAAGTTATTTAGATTAATATTAAACAATCTAAATTAGAAATTTTATTATTACATATAATTAAGGAATGTATACATACTTTTCATTTTTTACGTTTTTTTTTTATTAATATAACAAAGAACCTTGATTCTTAAAAATCAAAAAATACATCTCAAAATACTGCTTGCAAAATAACTATTCTACTTTCGATTAGTGCTTGAAAGAAGTGCATCTATATGTGTCACGATTAATAGAGTATTGTATTTCAATACGTCAAGAATCAAATATCAAAATATCCTAATTTTAGAAAGTAATGATTTTCAGCTTGAAAAACCATTCAAGAAATATGATACTACAAACAATATTTTCAGAAATATACGGCATATGATATTTTTCAAAAACAAATGACTCTAATATTCTTTAGTAATATAAAACATAGCTATTTTAAAACCTTAAAACTTATTTAATGCCATACATTCAAACTGGCTGCGAGTTACATATTGCAGAATTATATTTGGAATTTTCGAACATTTTCATTTGATACCTTACACATTTATATTTTTATGCGTTTCTTTTATCATGATAAAAGAGAACATATTTCTGATTCACTTGTAATATTCTATCCCAACCCCCTTTTTTCATGGTAGAAAGAAAGCACATTATTTTAAGAGCCAAAAACTATTTTGCGGGAATAATGCTATTTACATTATAAAAGTGTCATTTTGTTAAGAGTTTCCAATCTTCTTCCTGCAGGGAAATGCTGAAGAGAGTTTTCTCTCCCTGAGTCACTGAAATTCCCATCTGCTGATAAAGAATAATACATTTTATTCGCCATATTTTCTATCTCCACTTAGATTTCTTTTAAATATTTTTCAGGTTGTTTATTTTCTGCAATTGCAGGGTAAATAAATATATCTATATGAGTTTCATTTTTGCATTATTTTGCATAATACTAAATATCAAAGAATTTAAATTTTCTCTATCTATATCAAGAAACTTTTTTGAAAGAAAAGAAGGTGACTATTCCATGATGTCTATCTTTTTCAAAATTACAGAAAAATCTGAAAGATTTTAATTAGATTTCTGTTAAATAGTTTTCAGTTTGTCTATTTTCTGTAATTGCAGGGTAAATAAATTTATCTATATGAGCATCATTTTTGCATTATTTTGCATAATACTAAATATCAAAGAAATTAACATTTCTCTATCTATATCAAAGAAGTTTTTAGAAAAAAAAAGAAGGTGACTGTTGCCAGGCGACTATTTTTTTCAAAATTGTAGAGAAATCTGAAAGATTTTAATTAGATTTCTCTTAAATATTTTTCCCTTTGTTTATTTTCTGCAATTGCAATGTAAATAAAAATAGTTATATGAGTTTCGTTTTTCATTATTTTGAATAAAACTAAATATCAAAGAATTTAAATTTTCTCTATCTATATCAAGGATATTATTTGAAAGAAAAGAAGATGATTGTTCCAATGCGACTTTTTTTTTCAAAATTGTAGAGAAATCTGAAAACTTTTAATTAGATTTCTCTTAAATAGTTTTCCGTTTGTTTCTGTTCTACAATTAATCCGTAAATATATACACTTATATGAATTTAATTTTTGTGTCATTTTGAATCAAACTGAATATCAAAGAATTTCATTTATTTCTATATCAAATTAAAAAAAAGACGACAAATCATATATTTTCAATCAGTCCGTATTATAAATACAATAATTATTACAGTGATTTTAAAATACCTTATTAAATACAATTTAAAAATTTTGAAGAACAAACAATTTACCCTTTAGTTGGATTTTTTTTATATAAATGTTATATAAAAAATAAAAGATGAGTCAATGAATTTGAGTTAATGAATTATAAACATAAGAAAATTACAAATAACAGTGTGTGGTCATAAAGAGCAAATAACGCACAACTATGAAGATCTTTAAAAAAATCTTAATTTAATTAAATATATGTGTACGGTGGGCGAGATTCATCAAAAAAGAACAATACATTTTATTACTAGTGACAATACATCAAGCAATACAACGGGTAAAAGCCTCGAGAATATCGTGCACACACTTTTTAAGTAAGGATTTCTCAGGTAAAAAGACTAAATCCCTAAACACATTTAATCATTTGATAAAAATATCCGTGTCTAAAGAGAACGCGCTTACTATTGGTTAAATAAAATCTGCATTACCAGCAGACAGACTCTGGATCAAGTCTATAGGGTGTCTGGAGGAAAAAATGAGAATTGTCACTCAAAAATATATAACGTAATTTATGAACAGAAAAAGCCGGAAAAGAACGCTTGAGATAATGAAAAAAAGTAGACTTAAGACAGACGTTATTTAAATTAATATTAAAATGTCTAAATAAAGAATTTTAGTATTACATATATTTAAGAAATGTATACATAGTTTTCATTTTCTAAGAATTATTTTATCAATATAACAGCAAAGAACCTTGATTCTTAAAAAGCAAAAAATACATCGCAAAATATTGCTTCCAAAATAACGATTCTTCTTTCAGTGCATAAAAGATGTGTGTCACGATTGCTAGAGTATTGTTTTTCAGTACGTCAAGAATCAAATATAAAAACATCCTTATTTTAGAAAGTAATGTTTTTTCAGCTTCAAAATCATTAATAGAAATATGATACTACAAACGTTATTTTCAGAAATATATGTCATATGATATTTTTCAGGAACAAATGACACTAATATTCTTTAGTAATATAAAACATAGCAATTTTAAAACTGTAAAACTTTTTTAATGCCATACATCCAAACTGGCTGAGGTTACTTATTGCGGAATTATGTTTGGAATTTTCGAAAAATTTCAAATGATACCTTACACATTTCTTTTATCATGCTAAAAGAAAATATTTTTCTGATTCACTTGTAATATTCTATCCGAACCCCCTTTTTTCATGGTAGAAAGAAAGCACATTATTTTAAGAGCCAAAAACTATTTTGCGGGAATAATGCTATTTACATTAAAAAAGTGTCATTTTGTTAAGAGTTTCCAATCTTCTTCTTGCAGGGAAATGCTGAAGAGAATTTTCTCTCCCTGAGTCACTGAATTTCCCATCTGCTGATAAAGGAAATTACATTTTTTTCGTCATATTTTCTATCTCCACTTAAATTTTTTTAAATATATTCATGTTGTTTATTTTCTGCAATTGTAGGGTAAATAAATATATATATATATATGAGTTTCATTTTTGCATTATTTTGCATAATACTAAATATCAAAGAATTTAAATTTTCTCTATCTATATCAAATAATTTTTTTAAAGAAAAGAAGGTGACTGTTCCAAATCGACTATTTTTTTCAATTACAGAGAAATCTGAAAGCTTTTAATTAGATTTCTCTTAAATATTTTTCAGTTTGTTTATTTCTACAATTACACTGTAAATAAATACGCTTACATGAGTTTAATTTTTGTCTCATTTTGAATCAAACTGAATATCAAAGAATTTCATTTATTTCTATATCAAATTTTAAAAAAAAGACGACAAATTGTATATTTTCAATCAGTCTGTATTATAAATACAATAATTATTACAGTGATTTTAAAATACCTTATTAAATACAATTTAAAAATTTTGAAGAACAAACAATTTACCCTTTAGTTGGATTTTTTTATATAAATGTCATATAAAAAATAAAAGATGAGTTAATGAATTATAAACATAAGAAAATTACAAATAACAGTGTGTGGTCATAAAGAGCAAATAACACACAACTATGAAGATCTTTAAAAAAATCTTAATTTAATTAAATATATATATATATATATATATATATATATATATACATATATATATATATATATATATATATATATATTTGTGTGTGTGTGTGTGTGTACGGTGGGCGAGATTCATCAAAAAAGAACAATACATTTTATTACTAGTGACAATACATCAAGCAATACAACGGGTAAAAGCCTCGAGAATATCGTGCACACACTTTTTAAGTAAGGATTTCTCAGGTAAAAAGACTAAATCCCTAAACACATTTGATCATTTGATAAAAATATCCGTGTCTAAAGAGAACGCGCTTACTATTGGTTAAATAAAATCTGCATTACCAGCAGACAGACGCTGGATCAAGTCTATAGGGTGTCTGGAGGAAAAAATGAGAATTGTCACTCAAAAATATATAACGTAATTTATGAACAGAAAAAGCCGGAAAAGAAAGGCATGAGGTAATGAAATAGAAAGTAGACTTAAGACAGAAGTTATTTAAAGTAATATTAAAATAACTAAATAAAGAAATTTAATATTACATAAATTTAAGAAATTTATACATACTTTTTATTTTCTAAGAATTATTTTATCAATATAATAGCAAAGAACCTTGATTCTTAAAAAGCAAAAAATACATCGCAAAATATTGCTTCCAAAATAACGATTCTTCTTTCAGTGCATAAAAGATGTGCATCTATATGTGTCACGATTGCTAGAGTATTGTTTTTCAGTACGTCAAGAATCAAATATAAAAACATCCTTATTTTAGAAAGTAATGTTTTTTCAGCTTCAAAATCATTAATAGAAATATGATACTACAAACGTTATTTTCAGAAATATAAGGCATATAATATTTTTCAGAAACAAATTACACTAATATTATTTAGTAATATAAAACATAGCTATTTTAAAACCCTAAAACTTATTTAATGCTATACATCCAAACCCGCAGCGAGTTACAAATTGCAGAATTATATTTGGAATTTTCGAACATTTTCATTTGATACCTTACACATTTACATTTTTATGTGTTTCTTTTATCATGCTAAAAGAAAACATATTTCTGATTCACTTGTAATATTCTATCCCAACCACTTTTTTTCATGGTAGAAAGAAAGCACGTTATTTTAAGAGCCAAAAACTATTTTGCGGGAATAATGCTATTTACATTATAAAAGTGTCATTTTGTTAAGAGTTTCCAATCTCCTTCATGCAGGGAAATGCTGAAGAGAGTTTTCTCTCCCTGAGTCACTGAAATTCCCATCTGCTGATAAAGAATAATACATTTTATTCGCCATATTTTCTATCTCCACTTAGATTTCTTTTAAATATTTTCCAGGTTTTTTATTTTCTGCAATTGTAGGGTAAATAAATATATCTATATGAGTTCCATTTTTGCATTATGTTGCATAATACGAAATATTAAAGAATTTAAATTTTCTCTACCTATATCAAGGAAATGTTTTGAAAAAAAAGAAGGTGACTGTTCCAAGACGACTATTTTTTTTTCAAAATGGTAGAAAAATTTTAAAGATTTTAATTAGATTTCTTTTAAATATTTTTCAGTTTGTTTATTCTCTGTAATTGCAGAGTAAATAAATATATCTCTATGAGTTTTGCATTACATTGAATAAAACTAAATATCAAAGAATTTAAATTTTCATTACCTATATCAAGGAAATGTTTTGAAAGAAAGATGAATGTTCCAAATTGACTATATTTTTCAAAATTAAAGAGAAATCTGAAAGCTTTTAATTAGATTTCTCTTAAATATTTTTCAGTTTGTTTATTTTCTGCAATTGCAGGGTAAATAAATATATCTTTATAAGTTTCATTATTGCATTGTTTTGAATAAAACTAAATATCAAAGAATTTAAATTTTCTCTATATGAAAGATTTTTTTTGAAAAAAAGAAGGTGACTGTTCCAAATCGACTGTATTTTTCAAAATTGAAGAGAAATCTGAAAGCTTTTAACTATATTTCTCCTAAATATTTTTTTGTTTGTTTATTTTTTACAATATCATCATAAATAAATATGCTTATACAAGTTTAATTTTTGTATCATTTTGAATTAAACTAAGTATCAACGAATTTAATTTTATTGTATATCAAGGAACTTTTTAAAAAAAGACCGCAAATCGCATATTTTCAATCAGTCTGTATTATAAGATTAACAATTATTACAGTGGTTTTAAAATATCTTATTAAATACAATTTTAAAATGTTGAAGCAAATACAGTTCACTTTTTAGCTAGATATTTTGCTATATAAGCGTTATAGTCCTGATATAAAATAACGATTCTTCTTTCAATCAGGGCATGAAAGAAGTGCATCTATATGTGTCACGATTGCTAGAGTATTGTATTTCAATATGTCAAGAATCAAATATAAAAACATCCTTATTTTAGAAAGTAATGTTTTTTCAGCTTCAAAATCATTAATAGAAATATGATACTACAAACGTTATTTTCAGAAATATATGTCATATGATATTTTTCAGGAACAAATGACACTAATATTCTTTAGTAATATAAAACATAGCAATTTTAAAACTGTAAAAGTTATTTAATGCCATACATCCAAACTGGCTGAGGTTACTTATTGCGGAATTATGTTTGGAATTTTCGAAAAATTTCAAATGATACCTTACACATTTATATTTTTATGCGTTTCTTTTATCATGCTAAAAGAAAATATATTTCTGATTCACTTGTAATATTCTATCCCAATTCCCTTTTTTCATGGTAGAAAGAAAGCACATTATTTTAAGAGCCAAAAACTATTTTGCGGGAATAATGCTATTTACATTATAAAAGTGTCATTTTGTTAAGAGTTTCCAATCTTCTTCCTGCAGGGAAATGCTGAAGAGAGTTTTCTCTCCCTGAGTCACTGAAATTCCCATCTGCTGATAAAGAATAATACATTTTATTCGCCATATTTTCTATCTCCACTTAGATTTCTTTTAACCCTCTAAGCGGTTTGCACATACAATTCCACCAAACCGATGATGTCTTGAAAGCGGTTGTCACGTACAATTTTCGACGTTCCGAAAATGGATGTATTGTACATTTTTGCCAGTGTTTGAGGTAGGAGGGTCAGATCGATTGTTTAGAAACTGCATCCCTCTTTGACAACATTTATTGAGGGATGCACCCCTACTGAACAAGGCACAAAGACGCTGATAGCTTCTTATGGCTTTTGTAGATCTCTATTTCGAAGTATTTCGTTTGTGGTAACAGGTGTATCTCTAATTGCATCACTTAAATATCTTGGAGAACTTTCGTAAAAAAATATAAATAATTTTTTCAACGAATACTTTTATTTGTACTTTTAGAATCCATTATTTCTTATGCGATGATCTTCGAGACTTAACGAGCATTATGTGTATTAAAAATTAGCAATCTATAATATCTATTTATATATCTATTTATAACGGGAAGTAAAGTTACAGTAACGAGGGTGGGTTTCCCGTATTCTATTTTAGTCGACAAAGGGTGAAGGAAAAAATCATAGAACGCTTTGGTCATTGACACAATAAACCTTTAGCTTATTTTTGGAGACTTTTTTTAATCGGTGTGTTCCACTCGGAGGGTTAAACAATTTTCAGGTTGTTTATTTTCTGCAATTGCAGGGTAAATATATATATATATATATATATATATATATATATAAATATATCTATATACGTTTCATTTTTGCATTGTTTTGAGCAAAACTAAATATCAAAGAATTTAAACTTTCTCTATATCAAGGAATTTTTTTGAAAGAAAACAAGGCAACTGTTCCAAGGCGACTATTTTTTTTCCAAAATTGTAGAAAAGTCTGAAAGGCTTTAATTAGATTTCTTTTAAACATTTTTTAGTTTGTTTATTTTCTTCAATTCCATCGTAATTAAATACGCTTATATAAGTTTAAATTTTGTGTTTTTTATTTTAGTGTGATTTTGAATTAGACTAAATATCAAAGAACTCATTTGTCTTAAATATTTTTCAGTTTGTTTATTTTCTGCAATTGCAGTGTAAATAAATATATCTATATGAGTTTCATTTTTGCATTATTTTGAATAAAACTAAATATCAAAGAATTTAAATTTTCATTATCTATACCAAGGAAATTTTTTGAAAGAAAAGAAGGTGACTGTTCCAAGGAGACTATTTTTTTTTTCAAAATTATAGAAAAATCTGAAAGATTTTAATTAGATTTCTCTTAAATATTTTTTAGTTTGTTTATTTTCTACAACTGAAGGGTAAATAAATATATCTATATGAGTTTCATTTTTGCATTATTTTGCATAATACTAAACATCAAATTTAAATTTTCTCTATCTATATCAAGAAAACTTTTTGAAAGAATAGATGGTGACGATTCCAAATCGACTTTTTTTTTTCAAAATTAAAGAGAAATCTGAAAATTTTTAATTAGATTTTTCTTAAATATTTTTCAGTTTGTTAATTTTCTGCACCTTAACTGCACCATTAACTGCACCTTAAATAAATACTCTTATATAAGTTTAATTTTTGTATCTTTTTGAATTAAACTAAATATCAAAGAATTTAATTTTTTTTTTTTTTTTGCATATCAAGAAACTTTTTAAAAAAGAAGGCGAATCGGATATTTTCCATCAGTCTGTATAAGATTAATAATTATTACAGCGGTTTTTAAAATGTATTATTAAATACAATTTTAAAATGTTGAAGAAAAATCAATTCACTTTTTAGTACGATATATTTCTATATAAGCGTTATAGACCTGATATAAAATAACAATCCTTCTTCCTTGCAAAATAACGATTGTTCTTTCAATCAGTGCATGAAAGAAGTGCATCTATATGTGTCACGATTGCTAGAGATTATTGTATTTCAATACCTCAAGAATCAAATATCAAAACATCCTAATTTTAGAAAGTGATGTTTTTTCAGCTTCAAAACCACTAAAGAAATATGATACCTCTAACATTATTTTCAGAAATATACGGCATATGATATTTTTCAGAAACAAATGACACTAATATTCTTCAGTACTATAAAAGATAGCTATTTTAAAGATGTAAAACTTATTTAATGCTATATATCCAAACTGGCTGCAAGTTACATATTGCAGAATTATATTTCGAATTTTCGAACATTTTCATTTGATACCTAACACATTTATATTTTTATGTGTTTCTTTTCATGCTAAAAGAAAACATATTTCTGATTCACTTGTAATATTCTATCTCAACCCCCTTTTTTCATGGTAGAAAGAAAGCACATTATTTTAAGAGCCAAAAATTATTTTGCGGGAATAATGCTATTTGCATTATAATAAAAGTGTCATTTTGTTAAGAGTTTCCAATTTTCTTCCTGAAGGGAAATGCTGAAGAGAGTTTTCTCTCCCTGAGTCACAGAAATTCCCGTCTGCTGATAAAGAATAATATATTTTATTCGCCTTATTTTCCATCTCCACTTAAATTTCTTTTAAATATTTTTCAGGTTGTTTATTTTATGCAATTGCAGGGTAAATAAATATATGTATATGAGTTTTACTTTTGCATTATTTTGCATAATATTAAATATCAGAGAATTTAAATTTTCTCTATCTACATCAAGGAAAATTTTTGAAAGTAAAGAAGATGACTGATCCAAATCGACTATTCTTTTTCAAAATTAAAGAGAAATCTGAAAGTTTTAATTAGGTTTCTACTAAATATTTTTCAGTTTGTTTATTTTCTGCAATTGTTTTGTAAAAAAAATACGCTTATACAAGTATAATTTTTGTGTCATTTTGAATTAAACTAAATATCAAAGAATTTATTTTTTTTTAAATATTCTTCAGGTTGTATATTTTCTGCAATTGTAGGGTAAGTAAATATATCTATATGAGTTCCATTTTTGCATTATGTTGCATAATACGAAATATTAAAGAATTTAAATTTTCTCTACCTATATCAAGGAAATGTTTTGAAAAAAAAGAAGGTGACTTTTCCAAATCGACTATATTTTTTCGAACTTAAAGAGAAATCTAAAAGTTTTAATTAGATTTCTCTTAAATATTTTTGAGTTTGCTTATTTTCTCTGCAATGTCATAGTAAATAAATACTCTTCTATAAGTTTAATTTTTGTATCCTTTTGAATTAAACAAAATATCAACGAATTTAATTTTTTTGTATATCAAAGAACTTTTTAAAAAATACGGCAAATCGGATATTTTCCATCAGCCTGTATAAGATTAACAATTATTACAGTGGTTTTAAAATATCTTATTAAATACAATTTTAAAATGTTGAAGCAAATACAGTTCACTTTTTAGCTAGATATTTTGCTATATAAGCGTTATAGTCCTGATATAAAATAACGATTCTTCTTACGTTTCAATCAGGGCATGAAAGAAGTGCATCTATATGTGTCACGATTGCTAGAGTATTGTATTTCAATATGTCAAGAATCAAATATAAAAACATCCTAATTTTAGAAAGTAATGTTTTTTTAGCTTCAAAACCATTAAAGAAACATAATACTACAAACGTTATTTTCAGAAATATAAGGCATATAATATTTTTCAGAAACAAATTACACTAATATTATTTAGTAATATAAAACATAGCTATTTTAAAACCCTAAAACTTATTTAATGCTATACATCCAAACCCGCAGCGAGTTACAAATTGCAGAATTATATTTGGAATTTTCGAACATTTTCATTTGATACCTTACACATTTACATTTTTATGTGTTTCTTTTATCATGCTAAAAGAAAACATATTTCTGATTCACTTGTAATATTCTATCCCAACCACTTTTTTTCATGGTAGAAAGAAAGCACGTTATTTTAAGAGCCAAAAACTATTTTGCGGGAATAATGCTATTTACATTATAAAAGTGTCATTTTGTTAAGAGTTTCCAATCTCCTTCATGCAGGGAAATGCTGAAGAGAGTTTTCTCTCCCTGAGTCACTGAAATTCCCATCTGCTGATAAAGAATAATACATTTTATTCGCCATATTTTCTATCTCCACTTAGATTTCTTTTAAATATTTTCCAGGTTTTTTATTTTCTGTAATTGCAGGGTAAATAAATATATCTATACGAGTTTCATTTTTGCATTATTTTGGATAAAACTAAATATCAAAGAATTTTTATTTTCTCTATGTCAAGGAAATTTTTGTAAAAATAAAAATGTGTCTATTTCTTTCAAAATTAAAGAGAAATCTGAAAATTTTTAATTAGATTTTTCTTAAATATTTTTCACTTTGTTTATTTTCTGCAATTTCATGGTAAATAAATACACTTATATAAGTTTAATTTTTGTGTCATTTTGAATTAATCTAAATATCAAAGAACTTATTTCTTTTAAATATTCATCAGGTTGATTATTTTCTGCAATTGCAGGGTAAATAAATATATCTAGATAAGTTTCATTTTTGAATTATTTTGAATAAAACTAAATATCAAAGAATTTAAATTTTAATTATCTATATCAAAGAATTTTTTGAAAGAAAAGAAGGTGACTGTTCCAAATTGACTATTTAAGTTTTCAAAATTATAGAACAATCTGAAAAATTTTAATTAGATTTCTCTTAAATATTTTTCAGTTTGTTTATTTTCTGCAATTTCAGGGTAAATAAATATAGCAATGTGAGTTTCACTTTTGCATTATTTTGAATAAAACTAAATATCAAAGAATTTAAATTTTCTCTATCTATATCAAGAAGATTTTTTGAAAGAAAAGAAGGTGACTGTTCAAAATCGACTTTTTTTTCAAAATTATAGAGAAATCTCAAATCTTTTAATTGGATTTCTCTTAAATATTATTTAATTTGTTTATTTTCTGCAATTTCATTATAAATAAATACGTTTATTTAAGTTTAATTTTTGTGTCATTTTGAATTATGTTAAATATCAAATAATTTAATTTTTTGTATATCAAGGAATGTTTTAAAAAAATACGGCAAATCGGATATTTTTAATCAGTCTGTATTATAAGATTATCAATTATTACAGTGATTTTAAAATATCTTATTATATAACATTTAAAAATGTTGAATCAAAAACAGTTCATTTTTTAGTTATATATATATATATATATATATATATATATATATATAATTAGATATATGTTAGTTATATATATTTTTATATAAACGTTATAGGCATGATATAATGTGTTATACGGATAGAAATTTTAAAAATAAGGTTCTGTATACAGAATTCTGCCATATTACATGCTCCTATAATATATACAAATTTAAAGTAGGTTTAAAATAGGTTAGATATATTTTATTTCAGGATATTTATTTTACAATAACAAATAGAAATCTTACATTTTAATCAGTTTACAGTCTAAATAGTTCATCAAATTAAAATTATTAATATCGAAACACATTACAGATTATTCAATATAAATCTTACAGAGTAGAAAAAGGGTATTGAAGACATGTAAATTTTAAATAGGCTTCATTTTGATAAAAGCTTTTATATTAGAAAGGAAATAATTCTGTAACATAGAAGAAATTTGGTTCACAAAATATAAAATAATTTTAAATTTTCACATAAATACATAATTATAGCATTTATGTAAACGATTTAAAGAAATTCATTGAATCAAGAAAAAAAACTAACGTTTAAAATTCATTTGTGCTTTGTAAGCTCAAATGAATTTTAAATGTTAGTTTTTAACAAGTACTCTTTAATTCCTAATATTTTAATATGTATTGTGTACAGTAGAATATAAATTCTTATAAGTACGTAGACTGTTCAGTTTAATATGTAGCACGGCTCACTCTATTGTCGAAAAATTCCTAAACACAATAACTTCTATAAAGTAAAATATATGTTGGTATCTCCATTAACAACAGTAGTCGATCGCACGTAACGACTGATGTGACAGTGTCATGTGACTAAATTTTATCATTTTTCACGTCGCCTGCCAACTGTAACCCATCATCTTTATAATGCAAGGACAAGTATTGCTGCTTATGTTCGCTACTAGTGAGCAACGCAGATATCGTACCATGTTCTCTCAATATCTTGATCACACACTGAGCAATTTCTGGTATTAACAACAGTAGTCGATTTAAAGCACTTTATGATTGATTTGCTAATATTACTTCACTTAATACTGCCTTTTATCAACCATGACTTGATGTCATGGTAATGTAAGAATACATATTGCGTACTGTTCTGTACGTCTGGCGTACAGTCTGTTCTATTACGTTCTGGATGTTTTACTTAAGTAACTTAGATATACCACGCTCACCACAATGTCCTGATTTCACTCTGTGCAGTTTCTGGAATTCACAACAACAGTCCATGGATGGCACATTATAGCACATTTGTCACTTCATGCTTGCCTTTTACATTTCGCCTACCAACCTTAGAAGTTGTCATGGTAATGCAAAGATATTGCTGGCTGTGTTCTGGACGCTTTACAGGAGAATAACGTAGATACCATTCCCCGCTCTATTCAATGTCTTGCTGTCACACTGGGCAATTTCTGGTATTAACAACGTTTATTGTTGGATGACACATACAGGTTGTTGTGCCATGGCTGTTGTACAATGTCATGGGACGAAATGTATCACGTGTCGAAATGCAAGATTATGTTCATGTCGATTGCCAACCTTGGCATGTCGCCATAATAATGCAAGGACACATATAGCTGGTTACTCACTGGAGCTTTTACTGGAGAATAACGTAGATATATCAACCACGCTCGTCTTAAAGTTGTAATCTCGCATGGCGAAATTTTTGGCATTGCCAACACTAATAGATGTACGGTACATACAGACTGATGTGATAGTGTTACGTTACTTAATGCTTGCATTTTACTTTGCCAACCAACCTAGGTGGACGTTACGATAATGCAAGGACAAATATTGCAGATTACGTACTACACGTTTAGCTGGAGACTAACTTATATATCATACCACAGTCTCCTCAATCTCTTAATCTCGCATTATGCAATTTCGTTCTCTTTGCTTTCCTCAATTTAAGGAACCACTAAAAGTCAGCCACTTAGACAAAAAAAAATGTATAAGAACTGTGTAGGTGGTTTAGAGAAATCTCTCAATAAACGAATTTTCACTTGTTTAGGAAGTGGACAGAACGTTTAAACGAATGCATTGTGTCTCAAAAACTTCGAAGAATGTTACGCAAGTATTGACTATTAGTAACATTCTGTTTTATGTGTAGATATAGTCTTATTACTGATGAATAGCCCTCGTATACACATATATATTAAGCATTTCACTTCATATTGAATGACTCCTGAAATAGCAAAAAAATAAAAATCTATTTCATTTCATGTTAGAAGCAAATAAAGAATTGGAAATTTTTCCGCAGTTTGTAATGATAAAATAACAATTAATACACTACTTCTAAAATATTTCATTAAATGAGACTTAAAAATGTCGGAACACAAGTAATTATTCATTTAAATTGGGTATTTCTTAATAAAAATTTTAAACATTTCATCTGTATGTTCAATTTTAAATACACACTTGCTTTTATTAATAGATTTTATTGATTTTCTAGTGAGAGCCAAAATACATTCCATTTTAATTCTACTTTCTACTTTCAATACGTCTCCTTTTAATTAAAGAGTAACATGGTTATTAACAAAAAAGAGTATTAAGAGTTCATAATTAAATTGTATTTTACAGAAACCTTGATTTTTTTTATCTTTTAAAAGGAACGTCATTATTCAAATATGTACATACAATGACATCAAAAGCACAGCACATACAGTATTTTGATAAATTAATTTATCCGTGAATATAATCATTAAACTTACTATTTTAAAGAACAGAACATCTTATTGTATAAATTTTCAAAGTTTTAAATGTATGTAGACGAAATGAATTCTTTACTCCTTATGCATTACCAGATGGGATTGTTGTGGAAATTCTGTCAAATCTTAGTGGACGTCAAAACAATAGGAATAAGGCTTTAAATAGCGAAATGTTTCATGTAAAATTTCTGTCACATCAAAAGTGAATTGCTCTTTACTTATTTTATTAGAAATATGAATATTTTAAATATCTTATTTCTATAATGATTTGGCAGGTGGCATTTAAAGTTAAATGACAGAGATATAGTGTGTGTTATTAAACTAGGCCCTTACTCTGGACTTTGCGGTTCGGTTCGAACCTTCGTTATGACGTTATTTTGACTTCAGCTTTTAGTCATTGTGTGATTAAATGATCAAGTTGACGTCACGATGAAGGTTCGAACCAAACTAAAACGTCCAGAGTAAGGGTTCTAATGGTTACAACTGTAAAAAGTGGTAAAACTTACAAGAACAAATAATGTTTCGAATGGAATTTAAGGTCGAAAAGAAAGGAATTCCTGCGATGGTTGTGAGCATTTTCTAGAAGGGTCAAAACAAATTCCGTCAGCTGCTAGTCGTTACCAGAGATATCGCCAGACAGAGATCATATACCAGTTGGAAGATTCCAGGCATTTCGAGAAATGTCTGCAGCTACGACGCTAATTTGTCCAACAAGTAAAGGATTATATTTTTAAAAAAAGAGTTTTTAGGCGGATTTTCACAATTCTTAATGTCTCTAAATTCAATTTTAAAGGACAAGAAGTTCAATATGCCTTTTGTTTTAGGGGCTACAAACGAAAATTACCCAGAAGCACTAAGACTTGAAACAGGGGTTGTTTACAAGCTTGGCACTGTGCAATCAGAAAGCATTTCAAAGTTTTCACAAGCAATCCTTGCAGGAAGGCTTGTTCTTTTGGATGCAAAAATATCAAGAGAAAAATAGCTATATGAATACGATTAGAATTTCCTAAAATTACTCGAATCCACCTTAATACCGTTTTCCAGAAATACATATTGTCCAAGTTGGATCCGTCTCTTGCCTCTGTTCTCAGTCCTGTTTAATATTTTATTTTCTGGTGACAGTTATAAATCATTGTTTACATAATAAACAAATTACCATCATAGCTGCAGACTTTCACAAAATATCTGACATCTTCCACCGTATGAGTGATTCAATCTGCCACTAATGTGATTCAGGTGTAGCAGCTGGTAGTCGTTCATTTGCCCACGTTTTGTAAAGCTCGTAATAATAAAGACTCTTTGTTCTGTATTATTGTCTTTACTTTCCTCTTCCCGACACGCATTGTATTTGATAAGTCTTTGTTGTGGCACGTTCTATCACTTTTAACAGTTGTGACTATTTATATTTGGGCAGCCTGTATCCCGCAATAGCTTTAAAGGTTTAAAACCAGTTGTCATCAGAGACATATGTAGTTGTTTCAAATCATCTCGATTAAAATATAATAATCAACTCCTTTAACTCAATGAAAAACTATTGAGAAAATATTTCCATCTAATATTTTTTTCTAACGACTTGCATTGAAAGACTTCTTTAAACAAACTTGACCTCAGGAAATAATGGAAAATTATGTTAAGAAAGTTTTGTGTTATGTGTAACTCAATTTCTATAAAGAGCAAAAATGATATTGTTGCAAAATTTTCCTGTAAGTTCGTTGATTGAATAGACTTTGGCTAAGACAAAAAGTATAACAATTTATTAACACGCCAAATGAATCACAGTTACAACGGATGGCGATAAAACTTGGCAGCCTTTTGGCGACTTTTTATGAGAACTCATGGCCCCTTTATATTGCTCTCAGTTTTCTGGAAATTTTCACAAGCTTCAAACTTCTAGTAAAATCCAAAGAAAGGGGGTCGGCAATAAATGTCACCAAGTCGCCAAATTTGGAGATATATCGCCAAATTTTGTTCCAAAATGAGTCTTCCAAAATTTTGCCAAGAAGCCAATATCTCGCCAATTTGGCGAGATACCATACACATTACATCTTTACAGCATTATTAGCATTATATTTAGTTTCAAACTATTTGGGGAAACTTTTCGAGAATTTCTTTTTTAATTACAAATATAAGAACTTAAAGCCTTATTACACGTAAACATGTAGGTGTTATAAAAACAAAAGTTTGCGATTACTTTTCCCGATGTAGAATTCCCGAATTTCTCGTTTCATAGCGAAACATTTCAGCCTTTTAAAAGCCTTATCACATTCAACTGGAAACAAAACAAGTAGGATGGAAAATCTTTGATACTTCACAAGAAATTGCCGCCTTCTTGATCGGGAAAACTAATCTGTTGTTTTTTCAACATATACATGTCTATGTGTGATAAGACCTTTACACACATATTTTTTATTTAAAAATATTGACATATACCTAGAGATTTAGTTGTTCTATTACATTCAAAAATGTGTTCATAAATCTTTATATTTTAGCTTGTTGATAGCATATATAATTTCCCTTGAGTTAAAACCTATCTAGGAGAATTTTACCGACACTTTTAAACTGTAATTTCCAGTTTACATTAAAACTTGTCTATTATAATACTGAATAAACGTAGAAAAATATTGCCTTAGATAGGTATCGTGACAGGCAGTTTGATCAATTCCTCATCCTACTATTATGTTAGTAATGTGCATATAATACTTTGAATTGTATATATAGATAGTATATAATTTTATTTAAATAATATTACAGGTAAGTACAAGGTTCGTAGATTTTAAACCCCCAGTGAACCATAAAAAAGACAAGAGTAGAGAAAACATGAAAATGTTACCAAATCTAACAAACTACTTTTGGTCACTGTTCGACATAATTGCCATGAAGATTTGGTATTTAACAAGTCGAGGGCCAAGTTTGTGGTCCAGTGTCCAAAAAAGGTGCTAATAATAGAAGAAGGGTGTTAATATATGTTCATTAGTCATTATTAGTTGGCCTCCTAACCAGTATTGGACTGAAACGTAGTGGAAACATCTCTCTTTTAAATGCCTTCTGAAGGTGCTCGGTTACATTACTTGCTAGCTAAAGGGTGTAGTGAGACAATTTAGATCATTCTAATTAATGTAATTAATATAAATAAGACTGAAAGTGAAGTGCTTGAGATCTAAGTCTGACCTCATCACGTCTTTTGTAAAGGAGAGAGGACCTATAAAAATTAATTGAACTGAATCGTCGCGTGCAAGATTCTCGGGCGGTGTTCAGATCCCAGTTCCAGATTAGAATCATGTCTCAGTTCATGACACTAAATAAGCATGTACATTTGAATGTACCTAAGGGACAGTGCTCAATTTGAAGGGGTAAAGTTTTACCCATGTTTGCGGTTTTAGGGCGGGAAAATTGAGACCAATGGACATATACAGCTCTGCTGACTGGACGAACAAAAATAAGAAAGGACAGAGATTAAAATAATATAAAAAAAGAAAAGTTAAAAAGGGAGTTAGAGTTTGGGAGAGCAGAGTTCGGGGACCAAAGGAAGAGTTGGTCCAAGAGAGACTCCGAAAAACCTACGAGGACGACATCTCGGAATGACCAAAAGTGTTCAACTGCATCCGCCTTTCAGAATCACCCCATTCATTTAGAAGGCCCCAGACTAGTGGTGAGAGAAGTTAGCAGTGTCTACATCCTTTCGCTAAGAGTTTCCAACCTGAGTACCGCCCTGGCACACCCAATAGATCCACAAAGGTACTTATTATAAATATTTGAATTTGAAATTAGGTCCTCTCTCTTCTTTTTTTTACCTAAATGTTAGGATATTATTAATGTTAAATTTTCAATAATGTGGCACCTAGTAGAAAGTTTGGAAAAGCACATTTTATGAAGTTTGAATCAATTTTTTCTACAAATACGCGTAAATAGACGACAAAGGGAAACGTTGTCATAAAGGAAAACAACTGTTTAATCCTCTTTTTTAATTGAAAGGAATTTTGAGGTTGTCGTAATGTCTAACAACAAACCACTGTATTGATTCATTCTATTGCTGGTTACATGAATTCAACAAGAAAAACACCTTTTAGTCCTTCAAACACCTTCTTGTTAAAGAGAAATTTTAAAACTTCTTCGGTTGATGAATATGAATGCATTGATTCCTTTTTCCGCCTCATAGTCTTGTTTCAACCCAGATGTTTAAAAAGCTGTTGAGATGATCAATCGGTAAATAACACTAAAAGATTTTTACATCTTCTCTGATTTAAAAAAACAGGTAGAATATAAAGGGTTTCTGACATAAAGAACTTCAAAGTAACATTAAGGCCCATCTGAAATCACCGGCGGCAATGTATTAGCAAAATTGGGGACCTTAGTCCATCGATAAGACAAATTCTCGAAACTTTTAAGATATAAAAGTTTAAATAAAACTTAACCATGTTTTGACACAATCTTTGGAAAAAAATTAATTTTTTCTCTAAACAAATTTTATAAAACAATTATTAACTTCTTGGAAATTTTATTTTAGGAGACATAGTGCCTTTTGAAATAAAAAGTTCTACATTCAGTCACCCTTTTTTGACTGATTATAAATTACAAATTGCTGCTCCGTTAAAAATAGCAGCATTCCTATATAATTAATTAATATTTTTAGATCATTAAATATTTAAAACACATAAAATATGTACACGAAGTAAAAAAAATAGAAATATATTTATCTGGAAAATAACTTTTGAAATTTGTAAATTAGAAGATGATTTTTTATTAGCCTATTAAAAATAGACTATTCATTATTATGTTTTAAACCTTATACGCTTAATAATCATATTTTTTAGCAAGGAAAAAAGTTATTTTTTTTTAGATTTTAAAGTATTTAGATAGCTGTAAAGTGTAAGTTTACAAAATAAGTCAATAATTTAATTTAGTAATCTAAATTCAGTATAAAAAATTCGTTTCTTGTATACATATTTTAAAAGTTAATTTTGTGGGTAAATAAATTTTATTGTTTATATTATTTATGGTATTATATAAATATTCTACTTGATACGACGGAACTAATTAATTTGTTAAAATTGGAGCGTTAATTAGGAACTGGTAAAAATTCATTCTAAAAGGAGCAAGCATTTTATTTTCTAAGGATCTAAAAAAGGTTCTAACAATCAATATAAGTAGTCTAGAAAGATACTTTATCTCCTTAAGTAAATAAAGAGTACATTGAGTTAATAAGGGCTTCCATAGAATCAAAAATTGTTAGAGACATTTTATTGTTGTAGACAATATCACCAAATAATAAATTTTTGTATTTTGTCTCCAAGTGGTGAAATATTTACCAAAGTACTTCTATTTAAACAACCGAATTTAATATATCTGCCAGAAATTGATACATAGTTCTGTTTGCCTTCATTATCCTTTAAATATCTGCAGTGTTGTTATTCCTTCATTACTTCTAAAATTAAATTCTCTTCTACGATTTTATCCCCTTTCTATTCGACATCCCGCATTAATTCCGTTCATTTACTCCCAATTTGAGGCTTTTAAGGAATAATATTTTCTGATAACTCTTTCCTTTTTACAATTAAGTTGGGATAATTACTTTTAATAGCTTGTTTTAAGTTTATATAGTGCCATTAAAACGGAGTATTTAAAGTAACAATGTTTGTTTAGGAAGAGGTCAAATGATTTCAGTATGATCTAAACGTAAATAGGAAATCGAAAAGTTATATGACTCCCTGTTAAGAGAAGAGTTGGATGTGTTTTACAACTCATTGAATGCAAAATTATTTTAATGTAACAAATATGTTCGATAAAGTTTGAATCAATTTCACTTTTACGAAAAGGATATCTTAAGTATAAGAAATTAATGAATAAAACTGAAGTAATTTAAACAAAAGGATTTATACTACCAATTTGAGACGTTTAGGGTATAATATTTTCTGATAACTCTTTCCTTTTTACAATTAAGTTGGGATAATTACTTTTAATAGCTTGTTTTAAGTTTATATAGCACCATGAAAAGGGAGTATGTAAAGTAACAATGTTTGTTTAGGAAGAAGTTAAATGATTTCACCATGTTCTAAACGTAAATAGAAAATCGAAAAGCTATATAATACTATCTGTTCATAAAGAGAAGAGTTGGATGTATTTTACAACTCATTGAATACAAAATTATTTTAATGTAACAAATATGTTCGATAAAGTTTGAATCAATTTCACTTTTACGAAAAGGATAGCTTAAGTATAGGAAATTAATGAATAAAACTGAAGTAATTTAAACAAAAGGATTTATACTTCCAATTTGATTCGTTTAAGGAATAATATTTTCTGATAACTCTTTCCTTTTTACAATTAAGTTGGGATAATTACTTTTAATAGCTTGTTTTAAGTTTATATAGTACCATGAAAAGGGAGTATTTAAAGTAACAATGTTTGTTTAGGAAGAGGTTAAATGATTTCAGTATTTTCTAAACGTAAATAGGAAATCGAAAAGTTATATAAGACTATATGTTCATTAAGAGAAAAGTTGGATGTATTTTACAACTCATTGAATCCAAAATTATTTTAGTGTAACAAATATTTTCGATACAGTTTGAATCAATTTCACTTTTACGGAAAGGATAGGTTAAGTATAGGAAATTAATTAATAAAACTGAAGTAATTTAAACAAAAGGATTTATACTTTCAATTTGAGGCGGTTAACGAATAATATTTTTTGATAATTCTTTTCTTTTTACAATTAATTTGGGATAATTACTTTTAATAGCTTGCTTTCACTTTATATAAAGGGAGTATTTAAAGTAACAATGTTTGTTTCGGAAGAGGTTAAATGATTTCAACATGATCTAAACGTAAATAGAAAATCGAAAAGTTATATAAGACTATCTGTTCATGAAGAGAAGAGTTGGATGTATTTTACAACTCATTGAATACAAAATTATTTTAATGTAACAAATATTTTCGATAAAGTTTGAATCAATTTCCCTTTTACGGAAAGGATAGGTTAAGTATAGGAAATTAATGAATAAAACTGAAGTAATTTAAACAAAAGGATTTA
>CM063511.1:114460404-114472904 GCA_032207245.1 Pardosa pseudoannulata
TTGAGCGGTGGGAAAAACAAACTTGGTCGAAGAGAAAAACCGTTGGACATTCGGCGTCGGTTTTAAAATGTTATTCCTGTATTCTATTCTTATTCATATATGAAACGGATTTAAAGCGTAACATAATTCGTAATTCTGTATTCAGTTCACAGTTTATTCTCTATTGATCGTGTTGTTGTGCAATAAAAAGTGTTTGTGTTTAACAGCCGTGTTTTGGATTTATACAGTCATGAGAATCCCAGAATAAACAAAAGGTAAGCAGTTACCTTATTTACTTCTTCAGTAATATTGAACATTTACATATCATTTTACCTCAAGAAAATTCTAAATTCATTAACTATTCTATCCAATAGGAATTTTTAAAAAAAATTCATTTTCCAGATTTCAAAGGAAGTACTCCTTTTCACCATTCCTGAAACAATATAAGCTATCTTCAACAATTTCAGTATTACATCTGTACGTACATACATGGAAAGTTTAACCTTCTAACCGCATTTTGATTAATTTCATCTTGACATCTATCCTTCCGTATGTATGTATCCCCTATATAGTAATAGCCTAAGTTATCTGTCCGTCTGTCCTCGAATTTATGAAGCTGTTGGACCTGGAATGGATAAAGGCATCCATACTGGATTCTTCAGGAGTTAGTGTTAGCAAAATTCAAACAAGTAATGTTTATCTTCTCCTAAATTATCGATCCTATTCTAAAATAAATTCGTGTAAATGTGCTTCATATCACAGTAAAAAATACTGTCGTCTTTAAAATGTTCGAAATTCACCTTTTCCCCCTTTTCGAGATTTTAATACCATTATTTCAAGCCCTCACTATCCCGGTTAAGAGCAGGCGACTAAATTTATCACATAAATAGGCAAAATAAGCATTTTGTTCTACCATTATGACGTCATTCCTTTAACCATGTCATTTAATCATTTCTTATTTTAAATTAATTAAATACCGTCTGCATTTTTTTATACGTTTTATCGCTGAACTTAGATTTTGCGAAACTAATTTTCTTTTATATTTGGCTTAAATAACAGATTAGGCACATATGTGACAATTTTAAATTTAATCATAGATTATCTTTTGTTGCAATGAAATTTTATCACCGGTATTAACAACAAATTCTTTACATAAATTTCTATGTGTCTTTTTCACGGGCTAAAAAATATCTAGCATTTAAGTTATACATATATTTGAAAATTAAGAACTTTGGTCGTTTGTGTGTTTGTTTTTTATACATAATCACACGGTTTCACTAAATGAATCCCACGTGATTCTAAACTGCATTCACAGTATCGGGAGATTTATATGAGTATGATAATAAACAAATTATTGAGCGTGTACCAGATAATTTTCAGCCAAAAAACAAGCCATTTTTACCTGCCTCATAGAGTATTTTACAATTCTGGAAAATTAAAAATTTTACTCGTCATATAACGGGTTATATGCTGGTCTCACGAGGTTCATTTACGTCCTCACAATGGTTTCTACACTCATTGACCAGTTTTAACTTCAAACATTGCAATAAGTCACTTACTGAAAAGAAAAATCAAGTGATTAAAAATTTATTTGCTGCCATATATAAAAAAATATGTTAAAATGAAAGTTTGGAAATGCATTTAGCTACTTGTTAATATTTGTCAATATGGTGAGGCGATTTAGATCATTATTATAATTGATAATTAATATAATTGATATGAATTAAAACAGAGGTGAAATGCTTGGGATCTAAATCTGACCTCATAACATCTTTTGCAAAGAAGAGAATTAGAGTTCTGGAGTTGGAGAGAAGAGTTCGGGGACCAAAGGAAAAGTTGATCCAAGAGAGGTCCAAAAATAACGAGGACGACATCTCGCAACTACCAGAAGTGTTCCACTGCATCCGAATTTCATAATCCCCTCAATCATTTAGAAGGCCCCAGACCAGTGGTGAGACTGAAGTCAACAGTGTCTACACCATTTTGCCAAGAGTTTCCAACCTGAGTATCGCCCTAGCACATCCAATAACACCACAAAGGTACTTATAAATATTTGAATTTGAAATTAAGTATTCTCTCTTCTTTTTTTTTACCTAAATGTTAGGATATTATTAATGTTAAATCTTGAATAATGTGGCACCTAGTAGAAAGTTTGGAAAAGCAAATTTTGTACATAGACATGTAAATAGCATAATAATAAATTTGCTTATTTTTTATTTTAAACTATCAACCTTGTATGTTTTTATTTTAAGTGTGCAATATTTGATTTTAGTAGCTTTTAATTTAGGTCATGAATTTTTTCTAAAAATAAGTCTGTAGTCTCCAGAACCAGTGGTTAAATTTAAAACTTAAATAATCTACACAACGCAAGATAAATAAAACTTAATCTTTGACAAAGAAAATAATAACAACTATAAATATGATCATAGGTAAAACCTAAATTTAATGAGAACTACAAGACAGTCAATATCTCATTTGATGTTCCTGCCAGAAAAGAAAATTTTTAAATGGGACAATCGATATTTCAGAAGAGGTCTAGTTAAATTACAAAATTATAAATAATAGCAGATATTTGAAAATTAAGGTGAATGTTTATAGGATTATCGTATACCTACACTCAAAAAGTTTACTCGTTCTAAGAAAATGTAAAATTTCTTTAAACTATTTTCTAACTGTCACTAAAAAGAGACGCTAGATATTAGAGGGCTTTGTTTAGTTTACCTTATAATGGTTCATTTAGAATCAGAAACTTGAAATTGATATATCTAAAAATTTTATTTACAGTTTAAGTCTGACAGTTTAGACAATTATTTCCTAGTAAAAAATTTTTCTTTGGAAATAGTCGTCAGGATTTTTAATTAAATTCAAATATATGCCCGTTGTATAATATGAAACTTAAAATTGCAAATCCTTAAAGTAAAAATTTTACTTTAATAATTATTAAAATTTTTCGTTGAATATTTTAATAAACTACGAAGACAAAATAGTTTTACGAAATTTATTTACTTTAAAAATATTTCAAAAACTCTATTGCTTCGAAGGTAAATTAGATATATTAGATTTAAATATGTTTAATGTCTTAAATATTTTTTCAAAAGTATACCTGTGAAAATTTTATGAAATTTTATTCACGGTTTATGTCAGACAGTTTAGACAAATTTTTTCTAGTAAAAAAATTGTCTTTGGAAACGGTCGTCAGTATTTTTAATTAAATAGAAATATATTGAAAATATTTTTCTGCTGTATAATATGAAATTTAAATAGCAACTCCTTTAAGTAAAAATTTTACTTTAATAATTATTAAAATTTTTCTTTGAATATTTTAATAAACCACGAAATCAAACTAATTTTACGAAATTTATTTACTTTAAAAAGATTTCAAAATCTCTATTTCTTCGGAAGCAAATTAAATATATTAGATTTAAATATGCTTAATGTCTTAAATATTTTTTCAAAAGCATACCTGTGCAAGTTTTATGAAATTTTATTTACGGTTTATGGCAGACAGTTTAGAGAAATGTTGTCTAGTAAAAAAAATTGTCTTTGGAAACGGTCGTCGGTATTTTTAATTAAATAGAAATATATTGAAAATATTTTTCAGTTGTATAATATAAACTTAAAATTGCAAATCCTTAAACAAAAAATTTTACTTTAATAATTATTAAAATTTTTTCGTTGTATATTTTAATAAACCACGAAGGCAAAATAGTTTTACGAAGATTATTTACTTTAAAGGGATAAATTAATTTCAAAAACTCTATTGCTTCGAAGGTAAATTAGATATATTAGATTTAAATAAACTTAATGTCTCAAATTATAAATTTTCTTACATATTTTTCAAAAGTATACCTATGCAAATTTACTTTCTTCAAGACTACACTTCATCAAAAACAAAATTATTATAAAATATCTATAAATAAAAAGCACCACTTTAAGTTTCAGACCTTTTGAAAATGTTGATATCTTGAATAAGGTATGCATGTAATAAAAATATCATTAAATTAAAGTAGTATATTTTATACATGAGACATGTAGTATGCAGATGATTTAAACAATATCAGTATAAATGTTTGACTATTAGAAGTACTCTTTAGTAAGTAATTTTACAGCTATTTTGTAACATGTAATACTAAGCAATCAAAACTGAATC
This sequence comes from Pardosa pseudoannulata, assembly GCA_032207245.1. Lineage (NCBI taxonomy): Eukaryota > Metazoa > Arthropoda > Arachnida > Araneae > Lycosidae > Pardosa > Pardosa pseudoannulata. The sequence continues at coordinate 114,464,534 of CM063511.1, forward strand.
TATAAATTCAATGCTCCATTTAGAATTAGAAATGAGTTTCTAAAATTATCAGTTAAATATTGCATTAACTTGAAAGATTTTAAAAAAAAGTAATTTCTAAAGTCTTTTATAGTATACGAACTCATATATTTGTCAGATAAACATAAAAGATTGTATTTCGGTTTGTTTACTGAAGCATAAATTATCACATAACTCTAGGTCAAATCATTGCACCTTATATTCACCTTATATTTATTGTATCATCACACTAATGACCTCTAACTTCATTAAGTATTTTACTAAGAAAAGTCACGAAGACTATTTTAACAACTCTATCTCGTAACCTTGAAAGATGTCAATTGTTCACTGTCAAAGTGATGTTTATTTATTTTACAAGAGAGATTAGTTCCTTGATTACAGGAACAATGGTTTGCCTTTGACCCTTATTTGTTATGCATATTAACTGAGTTAATTTCAGCATAAAGTGTAACAAAATATGTATTCTAAAGTCAATAATAAAGGAGCTTGATGAAGAATTGTGTTTTATTTATTATATGTAATAACAAACTATTTTTAACTTTTATTAGTTACTAAAATAAGGATTTTATGTTAAAAATGTTATCTAAGTACCTTTAACCTACATATCGGGAGACAGTTTTACATAATAAAAATTATTTAAATCCTTAAATCAAGATTACAGGAACAATGCTTTGTTTTTGTCCCTTCATTGTTATGCATATTAACTGTGTTAATTTCAGCCAAATGTATAATTAAAAGATGTATTCTAAAGTCTATAATATAGGAGTTTGAAGACGTTTGTAGTTTTATTCATTATATGTAATAACAAACTCTATTTTTATTTTTATTTGTTGATAAAATAAAGATTTTAAAATAAAAATGGTACCTATGTACCTCAAACGTATAAATCGTGAGACATTTTTACATAATAGTAATATTTTTAAATTTTTAAATCAGGATTACAGGAACAATGGTTTGTTTTTATCCATATTTGTTATACATAATAACTTTTAAGCCATTTAACTAAAACTACTTAAAGTAAATAAGCCATTTTTTAAAGATGTTGGAAGTGGTAGACATGCTGATCTTAGTGGCTCTATTCCTAAGCATCTTATATAATGATCCAAAATAATTGAAACCACATGTCCCATGATATGATAGAGGAATTAAAAGCCGAAAAAGATTTGGTGATTTGGTTACTTTATGAAAGAAACTTTTGTAAAAGGGAAGGTGTTGTATATAACTGTGTTTGTAACTGTATATTTCTGATTTTATTCTAACTGTACGAGGTGAAGTACTAAAAAAAACTAAGAATCCTTTAAGTTATTGGATTAAAAATGAAAATAATCAAACCTTGAAAAGAAATAGAGTTCACTTAAAACCGTCCAAAAACTAACCATTTTTTTAACCCTCTAAGCGGTTCGCACGTAAAATTCCTCCAAACCGATGATGACTTCAAAGCGGTTGTCACGTAAAATTTTCGACCTCCAAAAACGTTCTGAAAATTAGTGTAATGTACATCTCTGCCAGTGTTTGAGGTAGGAGGGTCAGATTGATTGTTTAGAAACTGCACCCCTCTTTGACTGACATTTATTGAGGGAAGCACCCCTACTCCCTAAGGCACAAAGACACTGATAGCTTTTCATGGGTGGCTTTATAAATCTCTATTCGAAGTATTTCGTTTGCGGTAACACAGACGTATCTCTAACTGCACCACTTTAAATATCGTGGATGACTTCTTAAAAAAAATATAAAAAATTCTTAAAGAATATTTTTACTTTTACTTTTAGTATCCATAATTTCTTATGGGATAATCTTCGGACACTTGATGATCTTTATGTGTATTAAAATTAACAATCTATAATATCTATTTATATAATAACTATTTATAAACCGAAGTAAAGGTGGACAATAACGAGGGTGGGTTTCCCGTATTTCCATTCTAGTCGACAAAGGTGGGAGTCAAGAAGAAGGAGGGGACTAAGTTAGAGAATTGCAGGGGAAGCCCCCAGTGAATTGGAGCAGAAGGCCCCAGAGAATTGGAGGAGAAGGTCCCAGGGAGTTGAAAGAGAAGGCCCAAGTGAGTTGGATCGGAAGGCCCCACAGAATTGGATGAGAAGGCCCCAGAGAGTTTGGATAGAAGGTCCCAGAACGAGAGTTGGATGAGAAGGACCCAGAGAGTTTGGTTAGAAGGTCCCAGAAGAGAAGTTCAGTCCGGAGGTCCCAAAAGGAAGTTGCTATATACTCCAGCCAAGTCCGCCAGAAAGTTTCCTGCAAAAGTTGTACGGTCGCACCCCAGAGACAACAGATCAACGGTTGATAAAAAAATTTTCCTCTCATACCCTTCAACCAGAAGTGTTCCGGGCCCATCACTTTAGACCCACAAAGGTACCCATCTTTTTGCATTACATTTGGAAATCGAGATTAGGTCCTCTCTCTCTACTTACAAAAATTTCCTAAATGTTTATATAATTTGTCAGAGGTAATTTAAATAGATTTTGACTAAGCTTAGTTATGGACTTATTACTTTTTTTTGTAAATATATGTATAAATGTTTTTTTATAATAAATCTACTTTTTTTTATATTAAGCTAGTCTCAGTTGCCATTTTTTTAGAGGTTAGTTGATTCTTCATTTTAATGTCTGTAGTTGCTCAGAACCTGTGGTTAAATCGTAGTAAAACAAATATTTAACACAACGCAATTTAAAATAAATTCCACTATACATTTGATCACAGGTTGTTAATAAATATATAACGAGGACTACACGACATTAGTACATTAATAAAGGTACTAGATATAACAGTAACACAACTCGTTTTTCAATCTCTTTGGTCTAAACTATTAAGAAACAATAATTGTGTAAATTCGCCTTAAATTACTTACTCTTTTATCTTAAAGTTTCTTATTTTGATAGGGCGATAAACTGCAGAAAAACAAAGATTAAGGATTTCTCTCTCTTCAGGAGAAAAAATCATCAGAATCATTGCTTCAATCAATATTGAAGACATAAATTGTGGATCCTGAAAAACAAAAAAACTGAAAAAAGGAGAGGAAAAGTAGAAAAAAATAGTGTTATTTTAAGGAGCCGAACAAAAACAAACAACGTAAGATAAATATGTTGAAACCTGAGGAAAAAATTTTTGTTTAAGAATTAAAAAAAAACTAATCTTGAATAAAATGTTAATACTGCAAATTTTTTTTAATGTTTCGTAATTCTACAAAGTAATTTAGTAAATAAGATAGATTAGACATCATTGCGTAAGAGTAGAGTGAATTAAAAATAATTATTTCATTAAATTTCCTCATAAATTTTGCATTTTTAAGTACCTTTAAGAAATATTTCTTATCAAAAAAAGAAAATATTAATTAAAATTTAAATATTTTATTAGTTCCTACTAATATACACATATACATATATAACCTACTAATATACATATATAACAACTTCCTTATTTAACGGAAAAAATTACTTTTTTTTTCTTTTTACGTACCAGTTTTACACCGATACACATTTTGTATTTTATTACATTAATGAATTTATGTTTATTTTTAAAATTTTTTTTGCCATTATACACTGTCTACCAAAAAGTATTTGGACACCTGTGATAGAAAAGAAAAACTAACTTCATTCAAAATCAATAGTTGGTAGAGCCTCCAAGAGAGGAATTACAGCATGAACCCTCCGGGGCATACTTTCCCCAAGTCTTTGTATTACAGCTAGTGCTATTGTCTTCCACTCGACTTGGAGTAGACATACAAGTTCCTTCACCGATATTGGACGGTTAGTGCACCCCTTAATTCAGCAATCCAACTCGTCCGTTGGTTCTCGATAGGGTTCAGGTCTGGGCTCTGGGAAGGCCAGTCCATTCGATGAACTCTATTGGCACCATACCAAGCCTTGGTTAACCTCGAAACATGACAACTGGCATTGTCATCCTGAAAGTAACAGGAATCCAATTCGTAAAACTAACACAACGTAGGATGCGCATTGTCATCCAAAATAGTGCAGTAAGCATCGGCGTTGAGATTACCATGAATGGGGACCAAGGGTCCCAGTTCATACCAGGAGAAGAACCCCTAGACCATAATTCCACCTCCGCCGAACTTGACCCTCGGCAAAATGAATTATGGCAGGAGACGTTCTCCAGGCAGACGCCAAACCCAGACCCTGCCATCCGAACGGTAAAGGGAGAACCTTGATTCGTCGCTCCAAAGAACCCGTTTTCACTAATCTACGGTCCAATTTCGATGTGCTTTGCACCACATTAACCAAGCAGCCCGGTTGGACTTTGTGATCAAAGGCTAATGGGCAGCAACACGACCATGAAAACCAAGCAAATGTGCTTACTTACGGATGGTATTCATTGAAACAATACTCCTGGATACCTGTTGAAACTCCTCGCAGATGAGGGCCATCGGTTGAGTTCGGTTTTTCGGAATTTCTCTCGACAGCACTCGTCGGTCTCTATCTCCCAGTTTCGTTGGTCTGCCGACTCGGGGCACATTTCGACAATCCTTCCCACTCACCTTCCACTTCTTAATAACATAGCCCACTGTCGATTTTGGGTACTTCAGATCGCTAGATATGTCCCTTCAGGATAGGCCACATTTGTGATACCCGATAATTATACCTTTCTTGAAATCAGATAGCTCCGAACTGCTCGGTATCTCGCATGCCACTAATGCCGATTTTTGCCCAAGGACAATTAAAACCCAATTTTTCACATACAATGTGGTACGACCTAGCCATGGTGTGTGGGCTTCCATCTAACACTGCCACAACTGTTGACTGACTTCAAAGTAATTTTTCCGTCAAATGACCCAAACACTCATGCACATTGAAAACTACAATTGGTTTACTGTGTAACTAATTCCAAAACCGTCGGATTTCTATTCAAAATGTCACTTCAAAATCCACTTTCGTTATGCCGCTTACAGCGCCATCTATTAAAACTTGGTCAAATCATTTCCCCTTTCTTCCAGTATATTCAGTTCCAGTATATTCAGTGTTTCTTTCTTTGCAGTCTTTTGAAAGTGGGACTCTGTAAACATATATATATATATATATATATATATATATATATATATATATATATATATATATATATATATATATATATATATATATATATATATATATATATATATATAAATATATATATATATATATATATATATATATATATATATATATATATATATATATATATATATATATATATATATATATATATATATATATACATATATATATATATATATATATATATATACATATATATATATACATATATATACATATATATATACATATATATATATATATATATATATATATATATATATATATATATATATATATATATATATATATATATATATATATATATATATATACACAGGGTGATCCAAAAGTCAGGACGAACTTTAAAGTTGAATAATTCGAAATCGAATAGTGATAATAAAGATACAGTTTGCATCAAACTGATGGAAAAGAAACCGGATTTTGTATGTCAACGAAAAAATAGTTCTGTTGCCATCAACAGATAGCGCTATCTAATCCCTGATGTAGGATGGTAGGATATGATGTAGGAAGCAACAAACGATATAGAAAGGAGAAACTGCAGCAGGTAATGGTATTCGAAGCTTGTGTGCATCGAAATGCTGTCCATAGTTGAGAAAGCACTCTTAGTTAAACTGTATTATTAGAATTCTGAAACGGACATTGGGACTTTGCTAGCATATTGCCACATAAAGAGTATGACAGTGTGATGATTCGTCTCACAGCTGTACTACTGAATGATGGATAACACATTGAACGTTTACTGAACTGCTAATTAACTGTTATTAAGTTAACTTGTAAGTTGTCCACAGTTTTTCATTTGTAAATCATACTTTGGTGCAATAAAACACTACAGCGCCCTCTGTTGGTCACCCACAGAACTATGTTTTTCGTTGAGACACAAAATCCGGTTTCTTTTCCATCCGTTTGGTGCAAACCGTATCTTTGTATCTTTATTCGTTTTCGAATTATTCATTTTTAAAGTTCGTCCTGACTTTTGAATCACACATATATATATATAGATAAGTTATGCTATCCAAGAGAGAAAAGCATTCTTTGAAGAAATTATGATAGATCAGTGTTTCTGCATTCTAACATGCTTGTATGCTGGCAGGAAAAACGTTAGCCTTACAGCAAAAAAGTACAAGTGAATCCCCAAAATCTCGTGAATACAGCATTGATGTAGGGAAAGAGTAGCAACTTAGCGATATAGAAAATTTTTTATCTAGAAATTGGAAAATTGTTAAGCTCTCTAAACTGAAACTATTTATTTTTATCACTATTTATATTTATCATAATGTAGAATTAAAGTTGGGAAAAAGAATTTAATTGTTTTTTAAGATAATCTTAAATGTGTTATTTATATAAAAGATACAAATAGATGTATTTACACACACACACTAATACATATGTATATAAATTTCTGGAGAAAGATTTTGCAGTGAATATAAACACTATAGGTTGGTTAAAACAAAACTAATTTGCATTTCGTTTCATGACACTAAAAGTTATATAAAATATCATTTATATAAAAAAGTGGAAAATGTGCAACAAAGTTCTTTTTATAATTCTTTTATCATTTAACAAGATTTTAATTTTTTTATACATAACATCAAAAGTAATAACTAAAATATTTTAATTCCAATAAGTATTTGAATTTTCATATTTATATTAGACTATATTTCATTTTGTAGAAATGAAAATAATTTTTTTAAACATTAAATTAATTCCTTACATTCAATTTAATTCTACGCCTACACAAGAAACTTTCAATGAAATTTCATTACTTATTTTTTAAAGTAGAGACAGCTATACTTTATTCTTGTTAGCATAATTTTTTCTATGTCAATCTCAATGACTTTTTTTCTTTATGCTCAAATATTTTGAAATATAAAAATGCATATGCATAAAAAATTCTATTCTCATTATTAATATAAAAATGCTATGTAATTTAATTTAGATATTCAAAGTCTCAGAGACAGTAAAAATAAAAAATAAAATTACTCCTGAGAGCGTCGAATCTTTAAAAAGAATTTTTTTCTGTATCCAAAGTTTTAAATTTCCCATCTATGATTTTTCATTTATCAACATTATTTATTTTACTACAATTAAGGTAGCCCTTAATATTCAGGTTATTGGTTTTGTGTTTTTTTAAATTTCCCTTTAAATTAAATTTATTTCATTAAGAGGAATAAAAATTGAGGAATGGATTAGTCGTCAAAATAAGACGAATTGAAGACATACTGATCGATGTTATATGCCTGTTACGTAACACTCTCTTCCATTATACATTTTCTTTACAATATATGTATATATATATATGTGTGTGTGTGTGTGAGTGTGTAAAATGATATTTTTATCGGTTTTGGTTCCGATTCTTCTTTTCTGGTAATCTTTTCTCGCAACCCAGGCTAATGTTCTCGAATGTTTTCCTATGGATTCCTTCCGAATGCATAGCTAAAAATAGATTTCCGACGTTACGTCCGAAGTTACGTCATCCACGTGAATTTTGGTGATTGATATTTGGCTGGTACAAACAGTTATAAAAGGAGAATGTCTGCAGGCAGTTTCAACAGTAGAGTTTACAGCTTCTTTCGTAAGTGCATATAAATAAATTATGATAGTAATTTATTCCTTTATTTACATGGATTCCATTTGTCTTTATTTCTTTGTCCTTCTCGTTATAAATTCCACGACTGCAGGGTGGTAATATCAGCTCGGAACTCCCTTCAAAATGAGGCAAAAAGCTTACTTTCACACATATATACATATATATATATATATATATATATATATATATATATATATATATATATATATATATATATACATATATATATATGTATGTATGTATATATATATGTATATATATATATATATATATATATATATATATATATATATATATGGAGGTTTTAAGAATTCGTGAGTGTGGAATAAGCATAGAGTGACTTGATCGAATCAAAATTTGGTTCTTATATATACTGAATATATAAATTTTAGACGAATTACATTAAGAAAATTAAGTTTGTGTATGTGTGATAAAAGAAATAAAGGAGCAGATAAGAACCTATAAACATACGTAGAAAGCTTATGGATAGTCTTTAAACATTTTCAGAGGGCTTGAGACAGCATGTGTCCCACAGAAGAATTATTTCTTCACAGAGCCCTTTTCAAAAGGTTAAGACAATCCCTAACCGATTATAACGTTCGTTCTTTCCAGTATTCCAAGAATATAATGTCTCCATGAGGATTTCTTCTTAAAACTCTTTACTAAGACTCGTAATTTTTTTCGGTTTCATATCATGATT
>CM063511.1:114480404-114500404 GCA_032207245.1 Pardosa pseudoannulata
TTCATTGATAAATTGTTCGTAATCATAATCAACCTGTCAACGATTTACAATTTCGATCTTTTGATTTAATGTTAAATCATTTCGTTTTCTGGCTTCCATATCCAAGCTGCATGTAAGCGAGCAAGGCATAAAATGTGAATACGTTCCTTGTGAGTTCCGATAAGAATGTGTTGCCTTCTGCTAATCTGACGACCACTGACCACCAGAAAGTTGTGCGTATTTCAGAAAAATTTCAGTAACTTGTAAACCCCACTCCTTTGTTCATTTCCTATTTCCCTAGTTGGAAGAGGGATTATTTTCAAAAATTCAAACAGCGAAGAAAAAGAAAGGATGGGTTCCTTCTGAACAGATTGTGAATATTCCTTTGCCAGTTAAAATGAGGTTCGAAAATTGATAACATTAACCGATGTAATGATCATATAAAACGATAATTTTAACATACAAATGAATAGAGAAAATCGGGACCAAGTGATTTCGATAACAATAAACGATTGATAACATTAATGTGATCACATTAAGCGGAATCCTCTGTACAAAATATTGAAGTCAATTTTATTTTACTATCCATTTCTGAGTTACTAGAATTATTTTGTACCGAATTATTTCTAACGGTTTCTTTGTGAACTGAGTAATCAAATGAATTTCACAACTATTCCTCAAAGAATATTTTAAAAAAATTATTGCTTACCTTAAAACTCCAATGACAGTTCGAAGTTATGATTACATGTATTTAAACCGTGGAAATTTCTAAAAAAAAAAGTATGAACCCAAAATACCCAAATCTTCTCTAGTTTGGTATTTAAGTCATATTCTTTTTAATCGATCAGGCTGAAATCCCGAATTTTTTAATTCAAGAAGAGACTATACATTTACCAAGTCTTTAATTAATTTTCTTAACACAAATTGAAGATGTTTTAATTGAAACCAATGAATTAATAAATAAAACAATTTTAATGTATATAAATAAAATATTTATGCTAAATAACTTGCTCAAAAATATAATATACATTTTAAAATATATTTTATCCAATAATTTTGTACATACTTTAGATTATTGTGTACAGCAATGTAATCATATCTTAGGCACTGTTAAACACTTGAATACTCAGCAATAGATTTTTAGAGTGCAGTATTTCTTTACCAAATTCTAAAAGAAAAATATTTGGCATAAATATAAAACTATTTTTAGAAGAAACTGATGCATCAGTTACATTTTTTATCTAATTAGATAAAATCAGAGCATATATAAACTTTCAACATAATATTAGGTTTTTTATTTTTATTATTTATATGCACTATACGTGGTTGTTTTAATATTAAAAGTTTTACTATTATAGAAAGATAATGTAAATATAAATTTAATTGAAACTAATGAATAAATAAATAAAACAATTTTAATATATCTAAATAATGTATTCATGCTATATAACATACTGAAAAATATAATATACATTCTAAAGTGATATTTTATCGAATAATTTTGTACATACTTTAGATTATTTTGTACAGCATTGTAATCATATCTTGTGCACAGTTAAACACTTAAATACTCAGCAATAGATTTTTAGAGTACAGTATTTCTTTACCAACTTCTAAAAAAATATTTGACTTAAATATAAAACTATTTTTAGAAGAAACTAATGCATCAGTTACATTTTTTGATCTAATTAGATAAAGTCAGAATATATATAAACTTTCAACATAATTTTAGGTTTTTTTTATTTGTATTATTTATATTCGATGTACGTGGTTGTTTTAATATTATAGAAAGATAATCTAAATATGAACTTAATTGAAAGTAATGAATATAGAAATAAAACAATTTTAATGTATATAAACAAAACATTTATGCTAGATAACATGCTCAAAAGTATAATATACATTTTAAAGTGATATTTTATCGAATAATTTTGTGCATCCTTTAGATTATTGTGTATAGCAACGTAATCATATCTTGGGCAATATTAAATACTTGAATACTGAGCAGTGGATTTTAAGCGTACAGTTTTCCTTTACTAAATTATAAAAGAAATATATTTTACATAAATATAAAACTAAATTTAGAAGAAATTAATGCATCAGTTGCATTTTTTTATGTAATTAGATAAAATTAGAGCATATACAACCTTTCAACACATTTTTAGGTTTTTTTTTATTTGTATTATTTATATGCGCGATACGTGAATGGTTTAATATTGAAAGTTTTAATATTACAGAAAGATAATCTAAATATAAACTTAATGTTAAGATTTTTTATATATTTCACAAGGAGGGTTATACATTTCTTCCAGAGTTTCTAGACGTTTTGAAGACATTGTATAATCACATTTGATGCTTCTATTTTGTTCATACTGTACAGGTTACCCCTGAAACCAAACGAAATAACATTAATAGTTGTAATTCACAACACTGTATACACAGTTATAAAATAATATTCAGAATAAATTTTTATTCAGTTATATGGGTTATTTATTAAAAATATAAGTTATTTTTCAGTTTCTTAGAAATATAGGTAATATCAGTTATGTAAGTCATTTCTTAGAAATAATTTGAACTTCCTATCAATAAAACTTATGAACCTCTAACTTCTCCTCATTGCTTATTACTTCATTTGAAGGCGTTTAAAAATTAAAGAAATTAATAACTGCAATTTACAAAAACTGTGTAAGGATAAAATAACATTCATAATAAATTTTGACTCAGATATCTAAGATTATTTCTAAGAAATATATTCAATTATTTATTAGAAATAATTTAGACTTTAAAATAATCACACTGCAAGCCTCTAGTTTCTGTATAACGTGGGTTACTATAATCAATGATCAGAACATATCAACATTAATAGCTGTGATATATAGCACTATGTACATAAGCGTCAACTAATACGAAGAATAAATTTTGAACGAGATAGCTAGATTATTTCTTAGTAATATTTAAAACTTTATTTTGTCCTACGTATAGTGGAATAAAAAATCTGATGTAGATACCACATGTCTTCTTTGTGTCTAAATGCTTATTAAATTATACACTTTGTTTTATTTTAATTGTCCGATAGTCCTAAGAATTATCTTAACAGTTATATGTATGATTAAGTAACAAATTGCAACACAAGTTGTAATAAGGCTTATTAAATTATGCGCATTGTTTTATTTTAATTGTCCGATAGTCCTCAGTCTTACTATCTCAATACTTATGCGTATCATTAAATAACAAATTGTAGCACAAATTGTAATATTAAATATATTAACTATAATTAATGAACTGAAAAACATTTTTTTTCAACTTTAAAAAGAAAATTGTTTGAACTGCTTGTAAATGGGTCGATATCTTTCTGTTTTCATTTTTGTAGACCAGTAGTGTTATTTTTTGTTATATTAAGATTTTTCGTTATATAGATTGTTCATTTCTTTAAAAAATGTGGGTGTCCAAGTGTAGTTTTTATAACAATCCTCAATTCAAAATTTTAACAGTTTGCAAGCAATTGCTTTTGAGTTAGTGTCCACATCGTTAATACAGGCGGTAATACAATATCATTTTATAAATTGTTGTGCAAAACTTAAGCAACAGGTGGGCTTTTTGTCATAACTCTAAGATATCATTCGAATGAATTGGACAGCTCACTCCCCTAATTTAAATCAAATCGAACATGTGCGGGATGCTTTGGGATGACGCATTCCAGAAAGCTCATATCTCCAGAGAACACCCAAGAATTCAAACATATTCTGATTCTGGAATGGACACTCCTACCGCAAGAAATGTTGGACCAGCGGGTTCTGAGTATGCAGAGACGATGTGAAGCAACCATTGAAGTTAGGGGAGGGCATATCCCATATTAAGGAACATCTACTTGTTCTTCCTCTTAGGTAGACAATCATGAGTCCCGATACTATGCATTCAATAAAGCTTGTTTTTCTTGATTCCATACCGTATGTATTGTATTAGTCTTTTAGTGTCGATGCTTTTGTCATCTTTTACCTACATATTACTCTCTCTATCTCTCATTTCTGAATTTCATGTCTCTCAGATGGTTTCTCGTGGAGTTTTAAAAAAAAACCACCTGTCGCATAAGTTTTGCACACCAGTATATATTGCAGAAGGAATTAAAAAGAGGAGGTGCATAACTAAATGTTAAAGCAGTTTATCAAAGACAAAATTTTAACCTTCTACTGCTGATTGTTTTTAAGTTATAGTTGATACATGCATACGTACATAGTCAAGACCAAATGCCCACAGAGATGTTTAAGATACATATTTAAAGTTTCATAGATAAAGATTCCTTGTGCAAATTTACGAGGATATACAGAAAGTTGTGAAAATTGATTCAGATAAGTTTAAACTGAGTACTTCCATTTGAATCTGAACACTGAAAATTTTCGAGATTAAAATAATTTCTTCAATTTTTAATAATTAACCCTTTAATGCAAGAGTCATCTATGTCGATAGATAAAGTTTAATTGTACAAACATACGGAGATATACAGAAAATTCTCAAAATTGATATAGATAAGTTTAAACTAATTTCTTCCATTTGAATATGAACACTGAAAATTTTCGAGATTAAAATAATCCCTTTAATTTTTAACAATTAACCCTTTAAAGCAAGAGTCATCTATGTTGATTACATATCGATATATATCTTCAATCTAACTTAGTGTGGACCGCTTAGAATAAAATACATATGAGTTTTAAATAACTCAGTATATTAAAGCATTATACTAGTTATGATCTATCCTTTTAAATATCATAGGATGCCATTTATGAAAAGGAAAAGTATTTGTTATTACATGTAAAATAAGTAAAAAAATAAGTACTGTAAAATGAAATTTTATAATAGATAAAGCAGTTTGTCCTCATTTCATTATATGTATCTTCGGAAAAAATAATTTTTTGGTTGCTGTTTGAAAAATTATAAAACGCCGATCTAAATGGAAAATATATAAATAATAGAAATTACTTGAAATTTGATTAGGTTGTTTATACGATTGTCCTCTACCTACACTCAAAAAGAAAACTTGTTTTAAGAAATCATAAAAATTATAGAAGCTATTATTTTTACGTTATTTAAAATGACACAGTTAATAATTTTTCTTAACTTTTTGTTCGAGAATCAAAAAATAATTCACTAGGAGAAACTCTGAATATCTTAAAAGTGCAAGACAGTTGACAAATATTTATCACTCCTGATAAAATTTAATGGTAAATTTAATTCATGGCAATCTCAACATTGAAAAGGATTGTAAATAATAAATGCAAAAAATCACATCTTTCTTTGACTATTGTCTATATCAAGACATGGATTGTTAAATACTAGAAATTTATGTAAAGGTATTTTCACAAGTTTCACTCATCTTTTCACACTTAATAATTTTTTGAAACTTTTTGTTCGAGAATCAAAAAATAATTTTCTAAAAGAAACTCTACATAACTTAAAAGTGCAAGAAAGTTGACGAATATTTATCCCTCCTCTGATAAAATTTAATGACAAATTTAATTCATTGCAATTTCAACATTGAAAAGGTTTGTAAATAATAAGTGCAAAACATTCCATCTTTCTTTGGTTTGGTTTGGTTTGGTTTGGAGCGCTACGGTCTACTGTTTTGCACACGAGGGCTAAGCCATCTTTCTTTGACCTATGTCTATATAAAGACATTGATTTTTAAATACTAGAAATTTATGTAAAGGTATTTTCACAAGTTTCACACATCTTTTCACACTTAATAATTTTTTAAAACTTTTTGTTCGAGAATCAAAAAATAGTTCACTAGGAGAAACTCTGCTTAGATTAAAAGTGCAAGACAGTTGACAAACAGTTATCACTCATGATAAAATTTAATGGTAAAATTAGTTCATGGCAATCTTTTCAATGTTCATCTCAACATTGAAAAGATTTGTAAATAATAAATACAAAAAATCACATCTTTCTTTGACTATTGTCTATATCAAGACATTGATTGTTAAATCCTAGAAATTTATGTAAAGGTCTTTTCAAATAAATATTGCGTGATTTCATGCAAGGATGTTAAATGTTACACGTAACATCCTTGTTAACCCATGCATTCGTGCGTGAATGTAAAACAACACTATCACGGCGATCTATTGACACAATGATTTAGCAAGACGTCTCTCTCTCTCATAGAAAAATGTTAGAACAACAATTAGTGTAAGGGTTGTTCTTATTTGTGAGATAGGTTTAAATGTCATAATAGTTAACTTGTCAGTTTCAAATACTTCGATAAATGTAGTGTTATATTTTAAGTAAATGATCTGACGAATATTGTTCAAAGTAGAAAATAAAGTTTGTAGGAATTAATTAATTGCTATCGGTATTATTTACTAAAATGCAATTCAAATGACTCATGAAAAGTAATTAGTTTTCATTTTATAAAACATCTGTCTTCTGCAATAACATATCTAATTTTGACAAATATTCTAAAGTTATATTAAAGAAAAAATCCATTATTTTAAATTCCCTAGTATTTCTGACATTTTAAACTCATATGTAAACTTAAATTATCTTCAAAAAGATTCGATATATATTTAGAGTCGACTTTTGTGTGTTGTTTATTTGTTAGATAAATAGTTTTTAAGAAAGAATTACAGAGATATTTAGAGAAAAATAATAAGAGTTGAGATATTTGTTGTCTTAACTTTAGAGATAACTAAAAGTTGATAGAAGAAGTTGATTCTTTCTCTACAAATAAACTTTTAAAATTATTAAGTCAAGTAAAATAGTAAAGTCATTATTATAAATAATATCTATAAATACCTAACGAGTGCATAAAAGTGTAAACTACTCTGCAACTAAAATTTTGAAGTATTAAATGTAGCAAAATTAAAAAAAAAATGATGACTATACGTTGTTCTAATTTATACTATTTTTGAAAATATGTGTATTATCAGTACGTTAAGTCAGTTAAATCAATGACTATAAATCCCCAATGAAGGTGAAAACTACTGTATATATTTCTAAATTTCAAAATATTATTTTAAATTAAATCTTCATTTTTTTTCAAATCAACTTAGATTATTAAAATAAATACTTTAGTAATAAAATTTATTTTTAAACTTAACATACCTGTCGAACTAAATAGGAAACATTAGAGTTTTCGTTCATATTAATATTGAATTTATGTAATTTGGAAAACTACGTTTAATTTCTTACAGTATAAAATACTACTTTAAAGCTACATAATCATAAATAATGATTCTATATTTAAAGTTTGGTTACCAATTCAATCAGCTAAACTTCGCATTCTATCACATTAGTTAAGGAGAGATTAGTCATGTGAGCAGGAATTATACGGAATGAATTAACACCATGTCCTATCTAGCAACCTTGTTGGTAATGTCCGTTTTTCCATTAGAAATGGATTTGGATATAGATGCTAAATGCTGCCCTCTGTAGCCTATCATCATTTAGTTTTTAAGTAGTAGCCATTGTATTCAAATAGAGACCGTAGTACAAATTATACAGTCAAATATACATCACTGAATAATTACAAATAACACACCATGTCCTATCTAGCAACCTTGTTGGTAATGTCCGTTTTTCCATTAGAAATGGATTTGGATATAGATGATGGCTATATAGATGACTGCCCTCTCTTTGTAGTTTAAATAACCAAAGAATATTCGTGATCATTTAGAATGGGTTTTAAAAAGTAGGTTTAGCCATCATGTATTCAAATAGTAGACCGTAGTATTTCAAACCATATCAGTCAAATATACATTAAAGATGCCCTTCTGGGTACTTTTGATATTCCTTGCAAATAACACCGTCATATCTGGAAACCTTGTTGATAATGTCAGTTTTCCGCTAGAAATGGTTTTGTACATAGATAATGGTGGTAAATTAATGCCGCTGATCTTTCTTTGTAGTTTAAATAACCAATGGATGTTCTTGATCATCGGGAATAGTCTTTAAATTGTAGGTTTAGCCATTGTGTATTCAAATAGCAGACAGTAGTATTCCAAACCATATCAGTCAAATCTACAATAAAGATTCCCTTCCAGGTACTTTTGATATTCCTTGCAAATAACACCGTCTCATATCTGGAAACCTTGTTGATAATGTCCGTTTTTCCATTAGAAATGTATTTGTAAAGAGAGGATGGCTGTAAATTAAAGCCGCTGTTCTTTCTTTGTAGTTTAAATAACAAATGTATGTTCGTGATCATCAGGAATGGGCTTTAAAAATAGGTTTAGCCATCGTGTATTCAAATAAAAGATAAAAGTATTTCAAACCATATTAGTAAAATTTACAATAAAGGTGTCCTACCATGTACTTTTGATATTCCTTACATAAAAGACTATTTTTATGCAAAATAAATCTTTAATAAAACATTGAAAGCAACAGCTACTTTGTAGCAACAATATAGTTAATTATTTAATGTGGAAACAAGGAAAGCTTAACTTTGTTCCTGCCACTAAGCTCTACTTGTGTTTACAGAAAATAAGTAGCTCGATTGCAGTTACAAAGCGGCTATTTGCATTAAATGTTTCGTAATTTGTGTCACTATTTTTATTAGCTTTGCGTTTATCATTTCACTAGAAAACGATGCCTTCACTTTATTTAAGACCACTTACTCAAATATTAGTTGATCTGTGGAAGCGTGGAAGCTTTAATTTTCCATTTAGGTTTTAATTAATAATTAATAGTAATGATCATGTAAAGTTATAGTTCAGAATAACAATCGAATTTTTTACTTGTACGCTTATGGAAAAGATACGATTCATAAAATTATTTAGTTTAGTGCCATATTCACAGAATAATCCTCATAATATCAGCATCATGAAATTTTGTAACATTATAACAAAATAAGAATCTCGAAAATTAAAGTTACAATTTTTATCACACTGCAGTTACATTTTTCCTTAATGTCAAAGAGAAAGAATGTCGTTTAATCACGATATTATTTTTATAATACTGCGGAAATGGTTTTTGCTTTAAATTGCTTTTCAAAGGAAATTAATGGATCTTTCATTCAACGTTGTCATTATATACCTACTTTGAGTAAAAATTAAATTTCAAACGTGTTGCCAAATTGCTCTTTTCCTTTCCAAGGCAATTTAAAAATATTATGGGTAGTGGGATCTGTTATATCTCGGTCTTATTTTTAGGATTTATTGCCTTTTTCTCATATTTCGCAATCAAAATATTATTTGATGCATTATTTTGATATTATAGGTTTATAATGAATGCCAGCAGAAGAAGATTTTTTTTAGGTATCTAATTTCCAAACCACATATCACATGATATAAAAGATTTTGTACAAAAAAAATAGAAATCAAAAATCTAGTATTTCCCTTTTACCACAGTTGATTTCCAACTTGATCTAGAAAGAAGGATGTACATTCAATTATACGCATCTGTTTTTAAATTTTGAAAATCACGTTATTTTTTTACTTGTACGCTTATAGAAAAGATAAAATTCATAAAATTATTTAGTTTAAAAACGAATTCACAGAATAATCCTCATAATATCAGCATCATGAAATTTTGTAACATTATAAGAATCTCGAAAATTAAAGTTACAATTTTTATCACACTGCAGTTACATTTTTCCTTAATGTCAAAGAGAAAGAATGTCGTTTAATCACGATATTATTTATATAATACTACAAAAGTGGTTTTTGCTTTAAATTGCTTTTCAAAGGAAATTAATGGATCTTTCACTCAACGGTGTCATTATATACCTACTTTGAGTAAAAATTAAATTTCAAACGTGTTACCAAATTGCTCTTTTCTTTTCCAAGGCATTTAAAAACATTATGGGTAGTGGGATCTGTTGTATCTTGGTCTTATTTTTAGGATTTATTGTATTTTTCTCATATTTCGTAATCAAAATATTATTTGATACATTATTTTGATATTATATGTTTTTAAAGAATGCCAGCTGCGCAAAACGATTTTTTTCGAGGTATCTAATTTCTAAATCACACATCAAGTGATATAAAAGTTATTGCACAAAAAAAATAGAAATCAAAAATCTAGTATTTCTCTTTACCACAGTTGCTTTCCAATTTGATCTAGGAAAAAGATTGTAAGTTCATTTATGCGCATTTGTTTTTAAATTTTTCAAATCACGTTAATGAAAATCTTTTATAAAATGGAGTCGCAGGTTCTTCTTTGTTAAATATTATTTCTGATCTTTCCTTCAAATTGCTTTCTTCATTAGAATAAAAAAATATTTCTTTAGGATAAATAAATCATTAAAATAAAAAATATTTTCCGAATGTTTTTACCTCTCTTGACTACTATGACACAATAATTAATTTACCTATTTCTTTTACAGATGAAGAAGATTTCTTAAATGATGGGAAAAGATTAACAAGACAGAATGAAAAGTGAACTTCAAGGAATTTTGTATTCCACTTACTGTATTCTAACTATAGATTCAGATAGTTTTGAAAAAGAGAGAAAAACTTTAGCTGCTGTCATTAAGAAGGAGTATTAATCCCACTTAACCCTTCTGTGACTGCACCACTGTTGTATTTACAATTTTATTACAATTTTTACACTATTCATCTTTATATTTAAGCACTTAACAGTAAAATTTGAATTAAATTAAGTTTCAACATCATAATGCGCTTTTAAGGAAGTGGTACTGTGGTACTTGAATGCTGTGTTACTTGGTCCTGGACTGTCACCAAACAATGAAGCTAGTCTGAGTTTCTATAGGTAGACTGTCTTAGCATTTGTTATTTACTCCCAGTTAAAGGTAAAGTACATGTCATATATGTAGTATTAATACATTTGTAAATAGTGTCTGATTTAATCATAATAGTTATTCGAGTTTGAAAGATAATTTAACTCATTTAAGAAAAAAAACAGATCGAAATATTTATTTTGAACTTCTGCAGAATCAAACCTAACTATGTTATACTAGGGTTACTCTGAAATTTTTGAGATACGCGCAGACTAGAATTTACAAAATAAAAATAACGGTTTAATTTTAAAATACAAAGTATTTTAACACAGCAGACAGTTTTTTGCCGATTTACTCCAACTTGTTTAGAGTAGAATAATTTTAAAAAGAAAAGAAAATAGAGTTAAAGCGAGAACATTTTCAGGCTATGATTTTCTACGATTTTAAAGCAGGATTAAATTAAGAAGAACGGTTTCAACGGTGAATCTCCATCTCGTGCTACTGTATTCAGATGGTTGAAAGAATTTAGCAGAGGTCACAATTTTCTTCGATGATAATCGCTGTACTTATCAAATTATACAGAAGGAACTTAACATTGGATACGCAGCCATACACAAAATTATTAATGAAGAAAAACGTAGTTTGCTGTTGGGTTCACTATAATCTAACTGAGCACAAAAAGGGGAGCGTGTCAGAATCAGTAAAGAAACACTTAAATTACTAAATAGTGGTAACCACCGCGTCATTACTAAAATTGTAATGTAAACGTATGATGAAACGTACATACCATTTTTTGACGTTCCATCATGTCAAGAAAGCAAAGTAAGTGTCTTTGAAAATGATCCCATGCCGACAATGGTGAAAAGTCAATGAGCACTGAAAAAAAGTTATATATGCCGTTTCCTTCAGAAGTACACGATTGGTCAAAGCCATCAAGTTGGAAGGACAGAAAACAGTAATAGTAAACTAGTATACCCCTAAATGTCTTACCCAAATTCTACAAGAAGTAAATTTTAGGGGACTAATGCTTCACCATCACAATGCATCTTCACATACAGCCGGGTTAACAGTTGAGTTTCTTAAACAAAAACAAATTAAAGTTATAGAACATCCGTCGTATTCACCTGATCTAGCTAGGTGTGACTTTTGACTATTCTTTAATTTAAAAAGAAACTTATGTGGACGTCGTTTTCATTCAGAAGAAGATATTGATGCGGCTATAAATGCATTTTTTATCTATTCCAAGAAATTAATGGATTGAGGCATTTATGGAAATAAATAGAAAACAGAAAATTATAATTTTCCGTGGAAAATTCGTCTACAAAAGTGCATTGATGCTGGTGGAGACTACTTTGAACACACATAAAATTTTGTAAGTATAATTTTAAAGACCTCTTTGTATCTCAAAAAATTCAGAGTGAACCTCGCATAACTTCCTTCTTTATTGTGCTGTCGAAAACTCTACAAGCAAGTCTATAAATAATATAAAATTCATCAAAATTCATTAAATTTATAAGGTAGCATTTAAAATACTGAAGTACCAAAGTACAATAGGTTCAAGGCACTACATGTTCCACTATACTTATTTAATATTTCTTTCCAGAGTTTTGTACATTTAAATCTAACCGTTTAAAAATTAATTTCATTTTAAATCTCCTATATATAAAATTTAAAAATAAGCAAATTTTTAATGTATTTATCTGTATCTGATTGCACAAAACATAGCCCATTTAATATTATAAAAACAAGTATAAGTGGGTAAACTCCTTATATTTTTATTTTTACGAATTACTGTCACTAAAATGATATTGCCGCATAAAGTAACTTAGCCAACGAGCTCAGTTGCCGAATGGCCAAAGCACGCGATCCAGACCCGAAGATTGTGGGTTCGATGCTTGCCATGACAGTGTGTCTAAAGTACGGATTTTTAATTTAAAAATGTTATTTATTGTTTCCTTATGTTCTTGAATATTCTAGATCTTTCTTTAATATGTAAATTAGTTATTTCTCGAATATTCTGTTCGGGTATAAAAGCTGATACCCACTAGTTGTAGGCAAGTTCCCAATCTTGTAAAGTTGCGAGTTGCTACTTAGCTTCAATAAATTCATCTGTTAAGTTAAACGGTGTGTTCATTCGAATCTTCGTGACAATATAGCCAAGACAATTTCTTGCTCTCATAAAAAGCTTTATTTTAACTTAACTACAAAAAGACAAATTTGATAATAATAACAAATTTTATATTAAGATATAACGGATTTGGAACAATACGGTATTTAATGTCCATTAAACTAGGAATCGATTAGTTTCAGAAACACGGACTTACTATTTAATTGCAGTCTGCCCGTCGCTATGCAGATCAATCTGATCTAATTTGAATTGCAACTCGAATAATTATGTAATGCACTACAGTTGTGTTAACTAATAATTAATTGTTCACATTCAACTTCTTTATAACTGTAAATTTTGACCAAAAAATTTAAGCTTCATATATCATACAGGCGACAAAGTAGATATTTGTTAATATAAAGGAAAAATAAATAAATAGTTAAATAGTTGAGTCAGTGTTTACATAGTTAGATGTAATCTTACTATGCTATATTGAAATTTAATGTTAGCAAATATTTGAAATTGTTTGATAGGAAAATATGGAAAGGAATAAGTATATATTTATTTACTGAAATCTTAATTAAAATTTCAGAAACAAGTTATCAAAATACTTTTAAATACATTAAAGCGTAATTATTTAAAAGTATATTATATAAATAATCTATATCAATAAAAATTCATACCATGCATGTTGTTAGATATAGACTCCATAACTGCGATTTTGTTCAAAATTGTTTAGTTTGTTTACAATGAGCCGATTTATATCTCTTTAAAACTAATTAAAATTTTAATTAAATTACGAAAAGTAAAATTTTGAAACCTAACTCAAACCTAATTACATTGTAAACATTTAAAAGCGACCTGATTTGAAATAAGTACGAATAGATTTTTTTTCTGGTGCAATTTCAGTTTGAGATTTGATCTCAGACTGGAAAGAGAAATGTCGCCGAGGTTGAAGTTAAAGAAGAAAAGATCTTTATGAATTTATTTATGGGTAATTAAGGTCCAAATTTTCTGTGACCTAATTATCCTAGATGGTCTAAAAACTTGGAAGGTGCAGAAGGCAGCACTTACTGGAGACCTTAATCAAATGAGAAATCAAGAGATCTAAGTCAATAAATAAAATAATTCAAGAGGTCCTATAGGTTAAGTGTGGGATAGAAGTGTATCATGGAACAGGAGATAAAAAAAGTAAAAAAGTAAAGGATTTGATATTTGGGAAATACAGAAGACACGTTGAAGAGAGTGTGGTAAGTCAAACCGTTTCAAGTCAAGTTGTTTCGGAGAAAGCTGCGCAGATGCTCTGCAGTCCTGTAGTAAAATAGTCTCCTAGTTCAGTGACACCTTGTCCGAAATTCTCTTCTTGCCTCTCAATATCTCACCACCTTTCTAAAATGACCCATTCTAAAATTAGGTTCATGTTATCTTTTGAATTATTTCAGGTCCTTAATAATATCTTTATTTAAAAAATATATATATATATTTGATTTGCTTCTGAGTCTAACAGTAAAAATTAGTTAAAGCAATTAAATACAAGTAAAAAAATTATTTTCTTCTTTATAAATTGAAGTGTATATAAATTTTAAAACTTTTGTAAATAAATAATTTAATTTTTTATAATTAAGTTAGTAATTTTTTCATAGGGTCTGGGTGAAAATTTTTAACACAAAGCAACCACTTAGACCATTTTTATGTATTAGGTAGTTTAAGATTAAAACAAACTACCATATCATCACTGTCGACAAATAAAATACTTTAGGAGAGCTACACAGCATTTATATCGGTGACGGACAATTTTAGAGAAAGTGGTTTGAATAAAACCAGACAGCTACAACTGCTGTTTTTGTTTGGGGAGGTTAGTTCAGCGTAACATTGACGTAGAAACAAAATGTCTGAAAATAGTAATGGGGAATACGGAATATAGGTTGCTATTACGATGGTATTTTCTTTAGGTAACTACTTTACTAAAAGAATTTTTGAAAATCAGCTCCTGAAAAAAGAGTATTTAAAGGACAAAAATTTCGTATTTCAAATTTTAAACTATTTTCAAGTATTACTTTTCAAGAAGAAAGAAAAACTTAAGCCAACATTTGGCTTATATTTTTATTTTTCACTGATAATAATTGTTCCGTGTGTTTATTTTGTTACCGTTGAGCTTAGTGCCATCTGAAAAAAAAGGTAAAAAAGTAAAGGATTTGAAGAACTTGAAGATACAGAAGACAACTTGAAGAGAGTGCAGTGGGTCAGACCGTTTCGAGGAAAGGTGCTCAGATGCTCTGCAGCCCTGAAGTAAAATAGACTACTAGTTCAGTCAATAGACTACTAGTTTCACCTCTTCTGAAACAGTTCTTCTTGCCTCTCAAGATCTCACCACCTTTATTAAATGACCCTTTCTGAAAATTAGGTTCGTGTTATCATTTTGAATTATTTTAGGTCCTCGATAATTTTTTAATTTAAATATATATGTATATAAATATAAATAAATAAATAAATATATATATATATATATATATATATATACATATATATACATATATATATACATATTTGATTTTCTTGAGTCTAACAGTAAAAATAAGTTAAATCAATTAAATACAAGTAAAAAAAAATTATTTCTTTTTTATACGTTAAAGTGTATATAAATTGTAAAATTTTTTAAAATAAATAATTTAATTTTTTATAATTAATTTAGTAGTTTTTTCATAGGGTCTGGATGAACTTAAGCATTCAACTAAACTTTAACACAAAGCAACCACTTAGACCATTTTTATGTATTAGGTAGTTTAAGATTAAAACAAACTACCATAGCATCACTATCGACAAATAAAAAACTTTAGGAGAGCTACACAGCATTTATATCGGTGACGGACAGTTTTAGAGAAAGTGGTTTGAATAAAACGAGACAGCTACAACTGCAGTTTTTGTTAGAAGGTTTTAGTTCAGCGTAATATCGAGGTAGAAACAAAATGTCTGAAGCTAGAAATAGGGAATACGGATTATAGGTTGCTGTTACGATGGTATTTTATTTAGGTAACTACTGTACTAAAGAAATTTTTGAAAATCAGTATTAAAAGGAGTATTTAAAGGACAAAAATTTCGTATTGTAAATTTTAAACTATTTTCAAGTATTACTTTTCAAGAGGAAAGAAAAACTTAAGCCAACATTTGGCAAATACTTTTATTTTTCACTGATAATAATTGTTCCGTGTGTTTATTTTGTTACCGTTGAGCTTAGAGCCATCTGAAATAAAAAGGTAAAAAAGTAAAGGATTTGAAGGACTTGAAGGTACAGAAGACAACTTAAAGAGAGTGCAGTGGGTCAGACCTTTTCGAGGAAAAATGCTCAGATGCTCTGCAGCCCAGAAGTAAAATAGACTACTAGTTCAGTCAATAGACTACTAGTTTCACCTCTTCTGAAACAGTTCTTCTTGCCTCTCAAGATCTCACCACCTTTATTAAATGACCCATTCTGAAAATTAGGTTAGTGTTATCATTTTGAATTATTTCAGGTCCTCAATAATATCTTAATTTAAATAAATAAATATATATATATATATATATATATATATATATATATATACATATTTGATTTTCTCCTGAGTCTAATAATAAAAATATGTTAAATCAATTAAATATATGTAAAAAAACTAATTCATTTTTTATAAGTTGAAGTGTATATAAATTGTAAAAATTTTGTAAATAAATAATTTAATTTTTTATAATTAAGTTAGTAGTTTTTCATAGGGTCTGGGTGAACTTGTGCATTCAACTAAATTTTTAACACAAAGCAACCACTTAAACCATTTTTTATTTATTAGCTAGTTTAAGATTAAAACAAACTACTATAGCATCACCATCGACTAATAAAAAACTTTGAAATCGCTACATGGCATTTATATCGATGACGGACAGTTTTAGAGAAACTGGTTTGAAATACAACCAGTTACAACTGCTGTTTTTGTTAGGGGGGGTGGGGTTCGTTCAGCGTAACATCGACGTAGAAACAAAATGTCTGAAACTAGAAATAGGGAATACTGAATATGGGTTGCTATTACCATGGTATTTTACTTAAGTAACAACTGTACTAAAGGAATTTTTGAAAATTTAAACTATTTTCAACTATTACTTTTCAAGAAAAATGAAAAAAATTAAGCCAACATTTGGCACATATTTTTATTTCACACAGATAATAATTGTTCCGTCTAGCAGAAATAATGTTTTATTATATCATCCATCAACATTCAAGATTTACATTTTTACTTTTATATTTACTTTATTTATACTTTCTTTTCATATTTCTGCTAGAAATCCAGTTTTGGGGGTAATTTTTTAGTGTTAGTTTGAAATAATCTTCACAATGAAATCAAATAATCTAATGATCTATTTTATATTTCCTAAATATATTTCATACCTGTATCTGTGAACCTCCATTATATTAATACGAATGACACATTTTATTACACAATGTAATAAAATCTGACTTTTACCTAAATTTTAAATTTCTTAATGGTTTTTGTTTAAAATTTTAGATACTTTTCAAGTTTTGCTTTGCAGAATGAAACAGAATACTTTACTTGCATATGATATAAAAATATGATTTCTAATATATATATTTTAAAATTTATTTTTAAAGGAATTTGCTATTATTCATTTGGTATATATTTTTAATATATTTTAATAAATTTTTATCATAAATATACTTTACTTGAAAGGACAAATGTAATTTTTTTAAACTAGAGGGTTATTAAAGATCTTGTAAAAATTCATTTTATAAGGAATAGAACGTTTGGTTTTACGAAGGAAAGATGAAATACTGTTGTAATAATAATTTTAAAACTCGAAAGGTACAATATGCTCTTAATCAAATTGATATGTTCAAAAATATGAAATCTATTAATTATGTACTTAAATAAACTATTATAGGAACATGTTTCAGGTAAATTTATTATTTTTAATATTGTTATTTTTTTTTCATATTTTCCGTAACTATATATGATAATAACTATTATTTTAAAGCCTAAAATGTAACTTATATATTAAAAATGTATTATTTATAAAACGAATACGTAGAGAGCATTTTAATAAATGTATTTTTAAATATTTAGTAATTAATAACTACTAAAATGATTAATATTTTAACTTTAGATTTCAAGCACTGTCATACATATTATATTATTTATATACATTTTATATATTTTTATGTATTTTTATTAGCGTGTGAAATTTTCAAAAAGAACTATGAATAGCAAAATAAATTTGTTTTGATAGTTTACTGTAATTTAAAGTATAAATGATAAATTTTGCTAAAATGAACAAAGGTACATACCTTAATAATATTACCTTTCTATAACCATACCATATGTGCTCTTAAACAAATTCATAGGCTCAAAAATATGTAAACTATTAATTATGTACTTAAATAAAATATTATAGGTACATTATACAGGCAAATTTATAATTTTTGATAGTTATTTTTTCATATTTTCCGTAACTATTTATGATAACTATTATTTTAAAGCCTAAAATGAAACTTATAAATTAAAAATGTATTATTTGTAAAAATAATACACATTGAGCATTTTAGTGCAAGTATTTTTAAATATTTAATAATTAATAACTACTAAAATGATTTATATTTTAACTTTAGATTTCAAGCACTGTTATATATATTATATTGTTTATATACATTTTATATATTTTTATGTATTTTTATTAACTTATGAAATTTTCAAAAAGAACTATGAATGGAAAAATAAATTTGTTTTAATAGTTTACTGGATTTAAAGGATAAATTATAAATTTTGCTAAAATGAACAAAGGTACATACCTTAATAATATTACCTTTCCATAACCATACCATATGTGCTCTTAAACAAATTCATAGTTTCAAAAATATGTAATCTATTAATTATGTACTTAAATAAAATATTATAGGTACAATATACAGTAAATTTATTATTTTTAATATTGTTATTTTCTTCATACTTTCCGTAACTATTTATAATAATAACTATTTTTTTAAAGCTTAAAATGTAACTTATATATTAAAAACTGTTTGTAAAATGATTACGCATGGAAGATTTTAGTACATGTATTTTTAAATATTTAATAATTAATAACTACTAAAATTATTAATATTTTAACTTTAGATTTCAAACACTGTCATACATATTATATTATTTATATACATTTTATATATTTTTATGTATTTTTATTAGCGTGTGAAATTTTCAAAAAGAACTATGAATAGCAAAATAAATTTGTTTTGATAGTTTACTGTAATTTAAAGTATAAATGATAAACTTTGCTAAAATGAACAAAGGTACATACCTTAATAATATTACCTTTCTATAACCATACCATATGTGCTCTTAAACAAATTCATAGGTTCAAAAATATGTAATCTATTAATTATGTACTTTAATAAAATATTATAAGTACATTATACAAGTAAATTTATTATTTTTAATATTGTTTTTTTATCATATTTTAACTATTTATGATAACTATTATTTTAAAGCTTAAAATGTAACTTATATATTAAAAATGTATTATTTATAAAAAGAATACGTAGAGAGCAATTTAATAAATGTATTTTTAAATATTTAATAATTAATAACTACTAAAATGATTTATATTTTATCTTTAGATTTCAAGCAATGTTATATATACTATATTATTTATATACATTTTAAATATTTTTATGTATTTTTATTAGCGTGTGAAATTTTCTAAAAGAACTATTATTAAAAAAATAAATTTGTTTATATAGTTTACTATCACCTGAATGTTACTTTCCAGCGTTATTTGTCCTAACACGATTTATCAGTCGAACTAAAATGTTACTTTTACGGGCGTCAAATATCTTTACAATCACTCACGCTGTTTCAAAAGTTAACCTTGACCTTAAGACGAGCTTCTTAATGAATATCCACCCAAGAGAAGCCCTGCATATCAAGAAATACCGCGAAATTCGGACCTGAGGCAGTCAAGTTTTCCCAGTGCCCCAGGACTGTTTTACACTCGGTCGACGACCTTTAGTACAAAGAACGATCTCTTGGGGGCGCTGAGGTCGAATGGGCGTTACGTCATTGCTCGGAGATCTGAAGTTCCACTACGATTCCCGTGACCTGACAAAACATGGAAGCGCTCAGGATAGTAAGGCAGGTAAGAAGTTTTTTCATTCCTTGCACGCTTCAAGGTGTATTTACAAACGTGGAGGGTTTGCTTGTGTACCGTTGAATG
>CM063511.1:114507904-114585404 GCA_032207245.1 Pardosa pseudoannulata
GTGAAACAGCTTTGAAGACATTATCGGAATGGCGGAATTGTACGTGCAAACCGCATGAGGGTTAAATATATATATTTTTTTTTTATCGTTAAAACTGTTCTCACTTTAGCACACATTTAGAAGGAATATTTTGCACACATATGTTAAATTTTGAGTTTGTAATAAAGAACATACTTGTAAAATTGAATCTAAATTTAAAAAAAAACCTTAAGTTTAATCCCATTTTATATTTTTAAAACATATTTAAAATTTTACCCCTTTTTGGGCGTAATTTTGGCATGTATTTATCCCTCTAAAATGAAAACTATTACTCTCAACGCAATAATTTTAGTTTAATCACATAAAACCTTCGTTGTATTAAAATGCTGAAACTTTTGTGCAAAATGTGTAAAATATGTTTTGAGAAATCTTGTGCTCAGTATTACAAATTTGCTTTCTAAGGAAAATCAACTTAAAGTAATAAGTAAACAACTGCCAAGCACTAGATTGCCTTTTATTAATTTAATGTTAATTTTCAAAGTAAGCGCAATTATTTTTTGCTGTTTTTCAATGCTTACAACAACTGAATCTATAACATATTTCTTTTGAAAATTCAAAATATTTGAAGTTTTAAGGTCCTGAGACCAGATATGTTTTTAATATTTTCAGTTAGTTATATTATAACACTCAATGTAGTCATGTTTAGAGACTGAAATCACAATCACTTAGAGTCCTTTTACCTATCATTTACAAAAGTAGTCACCCTCAAGGATTCATCAGGCTCCCTAAATTATAATTATACTCTAATTCCTAGTGATATAAATAAGTATTGCAAATTTCAAAACTCTTTAATCTAAATATCTCGAAAACATTCTATTAAACAATCTTCTAAAATAAATATTTAATGCCACAAGAAAGTTGCGTTTTAAATATATTTTCCTTTGAAAGAAAAAAATAAGTGCAAAACTCATTGAATTTTTTATTTTATAAATAAAACTGATCTCTTTAGACTCTTACACTATTCTGTATTATTATATATTCAATATAAAACTTTATGACCTTGTTTCATAAAAAAATTATGTCTAAAACAAAGAAGTCGGAACTACAACTTCGTTTAGTTTTTGACAACGTTCGTTTACAGCTTACACAAAGTCAATTTTCTCGCATGTATTCATTCTTGTTTTTTAGAGCTATGTGAGGTTTTGGTAGATTATAATCTTACAGAAAGTTGAAACAATTGTGTCTGAAGGTCATAATGTTATTTTGGACGACCATACTGTAATTTATGTAGTAAAATAAGTTATAAAAATACTGCATAATAATCATCGTAGTAAAAGTTATTTTTATTTCTAAAATATCATATGGACTTCTTCCCCATTTGCGACATATAGTCTTGTATAATATAACATTGTGTGGTTTATATATTTCTAGATCATATGTTTTTGTGAGCAACATATAAAATAATATTACGATAGGGTAAATCTGTTGATGTAAAGTATATGCCTTAATAAAGCATAGCCAATATCAAACATCTCACTGTTTGTAGAGGTTGCCACTGTTTATAAATAATAAATAAAGCAAAAAGTATTTCTAAAGGTGTATGAATATGCTAATATAAAATAATTTAATTAATATGGTTTAAAAACATATTAGCTAGTGTATCGTAAAATTGGTAAAACAAAATCATTGTTAATTAATTATAATTTAATTTAAATGTCACTTAGTAACTCGTTCTTTTCGCGTGTACTTTTATAATTCTTTAGGGAGTGTGTTAATAGTTACAAAATATTAATACAAGTCTGATATACAATAAATAATGTAACCATTCTTTATTAATGATAAAATCATCATCGTTATAAAAATTATGACTGCAACTATAAATAATTATAATTATGACTACAACTTATTTACAGGTATTTTTCCTTTTGCTCTAACAGATAATTTGAATAAGCATTTCAGTTTGTCACAGTTATTAATATCCTAATAC
This sequence comes from Pardosa pseudoannulata, assembly GCA_032207245.1. NCBI lineage: Eukaryota > Metazoa > Arthropoda > Arachnida > Araneae > Lycosidae > Pardosa > Pardosa pseudoannulata. The sequence continues at coordinate 114,509,871 of CM063511.1, forward strand.
CTCAGTTTCAGACTGTTGCGAGTGCGTTACACAGAAACTATTATTTTAACTACTCAAAATATTTCAGATTTTATTTTATTTTCTCTCTTAATTTTAAATTTTATGCTTCATTATAATATAGTATGGTATACATTATAGCATGATAAACAATAAATAATGTAATCATTCTTTATTAATGATAAAATCATCATCGCTATAAAAATTATGACTACAACTATAAATAATTATAATTATGACTACAACTTATTTACAGGTATTTTTCCTTTTGCTCTAACAGATAATTTGAATAAGCATTTCAGTTTGCCACAGTTATTAACATCCAAATACCTCAGTTTCAGACTGTTGCGAGAGCGTCACAAAGAAACTATTATTTTAAATACTAAAAATATTTCAGATTTTATTTTATTTTCTCTCTTAATTTTAAATTTTATACTTCATTATAATATAATATCGTATACATTATAGCATGATATACATTAAATAATGTAATCATTCTTTATTAATGATAAAATCCTCATAGCTATAAGCAAAAAGTACTTATTATGACTACAACTTATTTACAGGCATATTTCATTTTGCTCTAACAGATAATTTGAATAAACATTTCGGTTTGTCACAGTTATTAACATCAAAATACCTCAATTTCAGACTGTTGCCAGTGCGTCCGAAAGAAACTATTATTTTAAATACTAAAAATATTTCAAATTTTATTTTCTCTCTTAATTTTAAATTTTATACTTCATTATAATATAGTATGGTATACATTATAGCCTTATATACAATAATGTAATCATTCTTTATTAATGATAAATTCATCATCGCTATAAACAAAAATTATTTATATTATGACTACAAATTATCTACACATATATTTCCTCTTGCTCTAATAGATAATTTGAATAAACATTTTGGTTTGTCACAGTTATTAACATCAAAATACCTCAGTTTCAGACTGTTGCGAGTGCGTCACAAAGAAACTATTATTTTAACTACTCAAAATATTTCAGATTTTATTTTCTCTCTTAATTTTAAATTTTATACTTCATTATAATATAGTATGGTATACGTTATTGGATGATATACATTAATTAATGTAATCATTCTTTATTAATGATAAAATCATCATCTCTATAAAAAAGTACTTATAATTAATTATGACTACAACTTATTTTTTTCCTCTTGCTCTAACAAATAATTTGAATAAACATTTTGGTTTGTCACAGTTATTATCATCCAAATACCTCAGTTTCAGACTGTTGCGAATGCGTCACAAAGAAACCTCTAACTCCGCGGTTATCCCCCTGACATAGCACTAATGCCATACATTCCCAGCAATTTTTTCTTCTTGTGATGACTCGCAAAACCACTTGAGGCTCGTGACCTAGTGGCCACTGGGGCTGCAATTGTAACATGACCGAGAGCCAGGAATCAGTCTTCAGCCTGATGCTGTACATTCTTCCACACGGTGTTATTTCGCAGATTTTGTTGGTAAGTCATCGCTCAGGGAAAAGAGCGGTTGCGTTAAGTAACAATAAACTAAGCACGGCTGAGAAGGAAATATGTGTCAGGTTTTATTTTTCGTATAACAATAGATACAAATTAGCGTACCAATGCTAGAATTCTTGAAAGTGGAAACTGCTACCCCTATTTTGTTAGATACATGTGATCTTTTTGCTAACATATTTCTTTGCATGAAATATTATATAAATTTTAATTATCCAAAATAAAATAATAAAGAAATACCAATGATATTTAAGCAAGTAAATTACTGTTCTTCGAAAACTTTTTATACTGAAATGATTTGTCTATGTACATTTTATTGCTTAAAATAGTATAAAAAATAGGATATATTATACATATAAAATAATGGGACTTTTATACAAATTGAAATTATTTGTAAATTATCCACACTAAAAGATAACTATTCTTGTACTAGCATATAGATCATATGACGGTATTAGTAAAATTTTTAAGTATTACAGAACTTAAGTATATCAGGCAAAAACTGGTTTGCTTTTTGGCTGAGAATTATCTGGTCACTCTCAATAATTAATCTTCATACTCCTCTAGAGTCTCCCGATCTGTGAATGCAGTTTAGCATCACATTGAATTCATTGAGTCAAACCGTGTGGTTATGACAAACAAACACACAGAACAAACTTCTTAATTTCTATGTATAAATTAAAAGCTAGATATTTTGAGTCCGTGAAATAGACTCCTAGACTGATATGAAAATAATTTGTTGTTAATACCGGTGATAAAAGTTTCATTGCAACAAAAAACGGTGATTATTTTTATCACGTATACCTAATCTAATATTTCAGGCAAATATAGAAAACCATTTACGTAATATCTAAGCAGTGATAGATATTAAAATAGTGTAGACGATTTTATTTTTTAAAAATAAGAAAGGATTAAATGAGATGTTTAAAGGAATATCAGAATGCTGGAAAATATTGCTATTTTTATCTTTATTAAGTGATAAATAAAATTTAATTGTTTAAAATATAAATAATATTAAACTCCCGAAAATAAATTGGATTTCGAACGTTTTAAAGACGACAGTATTTTTTTCTAATATGAAGCATATTTTTAAAATTTATGTTAGAAATATCGATAGTTAAAAGATAAATTTATTCGCTTTGATTATGCCTCTATTCCAGGTAACCGCTTCATAAATTTGCGGACAGATAACTTAGGATATTATTATAAAGGAGATTACGCAAATTAGCAACATAAAATAGTTGATGTGTTGTATTATAAAATGGCTAGTATGACTAATCTTATTATCAATTACAAAGGTGTTACTTGGCAGAAATTTTGTGTTCTGCAAATCACAAATTCCATTTGTGAAAAGACCCTTGTCAATTTTTTTAACTTCATGAATTTTCAATCAGCAGCTCATTAAATTTTGTTATCAATTTTGTGAATTTTAAGATATTTATTTCACCTATTTTGCTTTATAGCGAGTTTGAATATAAAGTTGTAGAAGAAACAGAAAATAGTATTTTTTGTGTATGCATGTACAGATAAAAATTATTTTGTGTAACCCGTATACTCTTGCCGAGTAATTAATAAATTTATTTGTAAAATTATTGGCACATTATTGCTGTCATTTGTTAAATAATCTGTTTCTTAAATAGCAGTTCTGTAAAATGCAGTTAAAAAGTGTGCACGTATCGAGCAAAACTTAGACAGAGTTTTTATTTTAATCCCAATTTTTTTAGATAGAAGTACATTTCAGTAAGATTAATTGTTCCCATTCTCACAAAAATGCTCCCAACAACTGGGCCTACTATAGTTAATATGGTGCAAAATTTACAGATCATTTGTAATTTTATATGATTCAGGGTAAATCAATTTGAATTTTTCCTTTAATTTTTGCTGGTCCCTTAAATACACTAATGATTTGATTTTATAAGAATATGTGGAAAAATGCTTTTGAATACTAATATTTTCCAAACACTTTATTGACTAGTTCTTTAGATTAGAAAATCGAAAAAGTCAAATGTTGGAAAGTGGTCACATTAATGAGCCTGGAATCTGTATATGTATGTAAATACATATATTTATATATAAATATGTATGCATGTAAGTATATATTTATGTATGTATGTATATATGTATATATCAGATGTCCGGTTTGGTCATCTCACTGTAGGCACAGTTAAGACGATTCTTTACACAAAGGAGACACACATTTGTAGAGCCCCATTTTTACAGATTTATTTTGTGCAATGATTTTAATTGTTCTCCCTGGGAAAAAAACACTCACAATTGAAAAATGTTTGTCACGTAAATTATTATATAATTAGAGAAAATTTCAACAGAATATAGCTTGACGATTGGGACTCACAACAGGACAACTGCAGATTGTTGGAGAGAAGGGAAATAATCAAAAAGTTGTCTTTTGAACTGTAAATTTACGAAAAAATTCTTAAATAATGTAAATATAATAAAATCAGTTAATTTATTAAAATACCATTACTCATACACATACACATATATATGCTAAACTACAAATATATGTGTACATGTATATATATATATGTGTGTATGTATATATGTGTGTGCGTTCTATTCCCTAGAGAATAGTGGTGTGGAGCCTGTATATTAATGATTCCCCTCCGAATAGTGATGGTTACAATGTCGCATACTAACTGAGAGAATTATTGGGAAATTCTATACGTGGGAATATGTATAAAATATGTAGGTAGATGTAATTTCTCTAGCGACATGTCTGTGTTCATAATTTACTGTAGGGCACAGTTCTTTGCATGTTTATGATATTCAGTATAATAGAAGTTAATTTGATCTCAAATCATTTCTTTTAGTTAATCAGTTAGTCTATAAATATAGTTTAGTGATTATAGACATTAATAAGCATATATACCATGATATATATATATACCAATTTATATATGAAACAAATAGTATTTTGGATTAATAATATGTACTTCATATTATTGATTTTGCCTAATTTGAGGTGTTTATCTCACTGTAATTAGCATTTTTGTTACATAATTTCTCTTTATATATTATTTTTTCGTGTAAAGTTTTTTTCATGTATTATTTTGAGCAGCAGGAAATAAATGCTGTCAAATTTATTATGTTACATTTCAAAATAACTGAAATACTTCTTTCTTTCATTTTACATGAATCTAGAGTTTGAATATTATTTATAGACTAAACAGACTATGCATAAATTTTTTTCGTTTTCCCCAATCCACATATGGGCAAACTTTGAACTATGGAAAGTCACTTCGTGGTGTTTCACATAGGCACAGAGCTACAATCATTTCATATAGACAGAAATGGCTAAAATGATATAAGATTAATAATCATTAGATTGCATATAAAATTGTATCTGAAAAACATAGATATTGAATAAAATGTATGTAAGTCAAAAACATTATTGTTTTATAATTTCTGGAACAGAAATATCTGAAACAATAAACACAACATTTTTAAATCATTTAACAACTTTTTCCAGATGTATGAAAATAATCTATATTCTATTTCAATTTCAGTTAATTATACTGTGTCTTTCCAACAGTCTTTTCAGCAAGTTGTATTAAATAATTTGTTTAAGTTTACCTGTGCATTAAATGAATTAAATTTCCCATTAACTTATTCTTTGGTTGTTAACATCAAGAACAAAATAGTTATTGGTAAAAATATGTTATGCATTTAGAGGAAGATAGTAAAATATCCCCATTTTCATAAGTAAGCGGCGGACTATATGTCTATAAGTTGGAATTAAACTGCATGGAATGATTTGAATCAAGGTATAACTTCGTATATGCATAAACATATCCTCCAGTTTAAATATCAGCAATCAAAGCAATGAGAACATTGATGATTATCTGATTAAAATCGTATAAAACCACACTGGATCCGCAAAGTATTAGATATTCAAGAAATATTCACACCACAAATAGTTGGTAGACAATCTGTGGTATCCGGTACCATTTCTCCTCAATTTCGCATACACTGCGTATTGTGGTATGCCACCAAGAACCCATTTTTGGATTCCATTAATTTGATACCATGTAAATTAGGTAAATGATAAGAAAATTTCTACTTATTCTTTGAATATTATGGCACAGGATAGATATTCGTAGTAAAGGCTAATGCCTTTTGCATTCATAAAAAGAAATCTACGTGGCTGGTTTCTTTAATATTTATTATGTGTTCATTGTATTGTTCTCAAACAGGGAGTAATAATGTTGTTTTTCCTCTTGAATCAATGTATTTCTAATATCAAACCTCATACAAATCAAGCGTTTTTCTATGTATAAATCACTTTTCGAGGGTTGCCCTAACATTCATATTACCTAGAAGTCTACCTCTTCCAAGTTTGACATTTAACGATATTATTTAATATGAAATACCAATAAATATAAGATCATATATCTATTTTAAAGTCATTATACTATCATAGAAAATATTATCTTCCTTTAATATATTAAAACTATGAATTATCTTACTCTTTGACACAAGTATTTTTATATCATGCTTTATACAAATGAGATGTCACAAATGAAGATTAGTTTTCGTATGATTTAAATATTTTAAGTCCTTGTTAGAAATACCTCAGTGAATAATTTATTGACCATTTAAAAATGTATAGCTCCACGACAGTTCAAGTGACATGCATGAGGAGGTAGGATGTACTCTTGACCATTTTACCAAACTGAGTCCGCTTTCTACCGAGACAATAACGTAATGGCCCAATGCTGATTTATGCATATTACTGCACTCTACAGTACCATTACGTGCTTTATTGTGTACATAAACACTGGAAGTGCTAATGATCAAACTGTTTATAACGATAATAATGCCTATAACAATGGTTTATTGATTTATACAATAATTTTAGGCAGGTTTTACTACATTTTGTGATACAGATATAGACTATCAACTTTTATTTTTTTCCTACATAAAGGAACAATAGTTGTTAGAACAGGTAAATAAATATTTTGCATTTCTTCTATTAAATAAAACATATAAATTCCTTCTTTATAAATTACCTCAATAAAACATGGAAAAAATGGGGGATTTAGAATTATTTCCTCTTTATAAGTGAAAACTAACTATTGAATATTATATAAATATGTTGTCTGTAATTAGTCTTTGTAAATTAGTCCTATAAGATATTGAAAAAAGGGGGATTTCTACTTTTATACTTCGTATTCGTATCCTTTAATTAAACTGTTCCACTTTCATTTCTTTCCCAGCATATCATTCTCTTCTGTCAACTTTATGCAATGAACATGCCTTGTATACTATTTTAAACCCGTCTGGTAATTTTAATATTATCTAAGAGTTATGAACAAACTAAATCAAAATCTTATAATTAAAAGAGGGATAAAACAGTAATCAGCATAAAAAAATAAAAGCTTAAAAAATTAAAATATATCTCCACCATTCATCCACCACACTTTAGAGGATGAAAGTGGAAAATGCTACATACAGAGTGTTCAGAATCTAAAGGAACAACTTCTTGGAAGGGTAAATCTGTACACAAAGCAGAATCACATACCAGTGTAGGATCGGAAATTCAATCCTAACGAAATAGTAGTTGTTACGAACTGTGTTTGTGGCTTGTTGACGAAATTTTTACTTATTGGTTATTGCAAACACACAGGATTCCATACAGTGACGATGCTACGAAACGTTTGACAGTGACGATGATGCGTTTAGGGTAAGCTCACTAAAAAATCGTCTTTTTTGTAAACTTTATCTTCGCCGCTCTTATCTATCAGCGGAAAGATTAATATGTTCTAGAAAGTCTATAAATATAAAGAAAATGTTACTAAGGCATCAAATTAGTACAAGGAAAATTTCTCCAATAATCTCGAAACATTTCACCAGTTCTTATAACCCTATATTACGAAAGGATTGTAATTCCGAGTCCTCCATGTGCACCCTAGCACAAGAAGTTTATTCCTCTAGATTTGAATCATCCTGTGTGTATGTGTGTAGTTATATATATATATATATATATATATATATATATATATATATATATATATATATAATATATATATATATATATTAATATATATATATATATATATATATATATATATATATATATATATATATATTTATATATATATATATATATATATATATATATATATATATATATATATATATATATATATATATATATATATATATATATATATATATATATATATATATATATATATATATATTATATATATATATATATGTAATATATATATATATATGTATATATATATATATATATGTGTATATATATATATGTATATATATATGTATATATATATATATATATATATATATATACATACATATATACATATATATATATATATATATATATATATATATATATATATATATATCTATATATATATATATATATATATAAATATATATATATATATATATATATATATATATTAAATATATAAATATAATATATATATATATATTTATATATATAAATATAATACATATAGTTACATACATATAAATATATAATATTATAATATAAAATATATATGAATGTATATATATATATATATTATATATAAATATATAATATATAAATATATATTATAATATATATATAAAATATATATATATATATATATATATATACATATATATAATATATAATATATATATATATATCATTAAAAAGTAGTTTTCTCTGAGATATAGAAGAAATGGATTTAAAATTAATTTATTGATTAAGTAAAAGCGTAATGACTTATAAGAACACATAGTTCAATACAAGACGTTTGAGGTTTCAAAAGCGTTAATGAACATACAATAAATATATTTTCTCCTTTATAAATTATAACTCCTCACCCCCGAACTCTGGTAGTTAAAGCTTAAAATAAAAAAAAGATAAATGAGTTGTTTCTTCAATCATGATATGCACTCTTATATCCTTTTTGTATTATAGATATCATGGAATAGTGAAGTTCTAACAGAAAGTGCAAAATACTTGAATGTTCCAATTTAGGACTACAAAGCAGCTTACTTATTAACTGAAGGAACATTGAATAAATCCATAAGTTTCGTCAGTCAGAAATTTTCCAAATTACAATTTTCTGTAATATATTTTTTTTAAAACGTATAACAAACTGCTTAAAAAATTATTGAGGTATTTAAAGACTTTCTTTTCAAATATATTTAAAAATGTTCTAAAATATTAATGAATGAATGAAAAATTGAAAATAAAACTTCACTAATTTGTTATGATATCTGATTGGTATTCTCTTCATTTAAACCCTCGAGGTATTCTAAATCTAAATTAAATTATCTCATCGAGAGAAAACTAATTTAGACTACTGGAAATAACGTGATGAAAATTGTACAAAACTGTAAAATAGTTTTGAGTTTTAATACTGCCAATCTTTTGTTTACTTATTGTATGAAAATGAAAGAAAGAAATCAAATTTTTAATTGTTATACTTAAAAGGATATTTAGACTATGAAAAATTATTTAATTTAACTTGACTGGTAGAAGCTGCAAATTAAAGAAAACTGAAGATATAAATGAAAGAGACAATACTTTTAGATCATAATTTTATACTTAAAATTCCAGAATGTTTTAAATATTCTTTTCAAAATGGTTTGATTGTTAAAGCGATATATCTCAAACATAAATTTGTTTTCCTTGTGTTTTCACTTCTTTGAGTTATCCGAGATATCGAAATTTCAATCTTTTGTTAACAACTACCTGCTAAAAAGAATCTACATATTATACCTAGATACATATGAGGTATAAAAAAAGATAAAATATTAGTTGAAAAGTTTTTCATACTTATTTTTATTAGTTAAATTTGGGACCTTGTATACGACCCAGTTAGTGTGACTATTAATAGATACGGTTCGTAATAAATGCTCCAATTATTATTTTACTACATCCGATAATTAGAACAGAATTTAATGGTATTTAGCTTTCGAATGGATAGAAGCATTCTTGATAGTACAGTGAAGCCATAGAGTGGTATTATTAAAACACGATTTCCACATAACACAGATTGAAAATTACGACAGCTTTCTTAAACTCGTTCTGCTTATAGGTCTGCTTTTACTCGTTCTGCTAAAATAATGCATTTTTCGTATAAAACTATTCCAACAATCTAAATGGCTAAAAACATCTGTATATAACAATACTTAATTGATAAGTTAAGTTTTTGTAGCTAATATGGTGTATGAAAAATACAAGTTATAAGAAAATTTCTCTAAAAATTAGTAAACGATAAAGCTTTCCTTTCTGTTAATCTGTAAATTAAAACAATGAAGTAAATATTCAATAAACCTTAATTTAAATTTGTAAAAAATCTACAAATTAATTGCCATTCCTATTATAAAATTTTATTTTTAATGTAACCTCTACACTATGGCCAATTGTTCACCACTTCCTGATGGTGACCTTGATCGATGGTTCACAGATTGCATCCATACGCTGGGACACTAAATGAGCTGATCGCGTGGATTCGTCCATGGGGTCTACTGCGCACTTTAGTTGAGCATCTGGCTCCGTTTGATCTTAGGAGGAACACCGCCTCCGAAGCCATCGTCCGCCAAGGCTATTTTATCGTCTGCCACCATCAACCACGATAAGCCATACACCCTCCAGACGGTGGTAATGGCTTTCAGTGGACCATAGTGTGGAGGAGCTTTTATACTACCAAGCATAGTGGTTTTATGCACCATATGCTCTTTGTATACCTAATTTCGAGACTCATATCTCGCTAAGATAGTATACGCAAGTGGTGGTGGGGCTTTAAATTTATCAGTTCCACTTGATACTTTAAACCCTTCCCTGTGGCGCCCAAACTCAGTTCAGGCAAAGCAAATGCGCCAGTTTTGGAATGTCCGATATGGATGACTTCGGGCTACAGAAAAATTCAATTTCGGGAAGGCCGAAATTGATTTGTCCAATACATAATGTTTAATTTGCCACTTTCCCAAGAGGTAGAGATACTTTCCCTCGAAAAGTTTGGCAGTTTCGCGTCATTTGTAGCTATTTTTTGGATACTGTAAGAGATTTATGAAATTCAAAGGAATCTGAGGGACACGGAATTTATGACAGTTGTTATAGATAATAATGTTGTTTTATTACTGTAATTTGAGCAACAATTTCCAATCCTTTCACATTTCTCACATATGGAAAAATATTGAAAATAGTAGTTATTTTATTTAAATTTTTTAAAATAATGTATTCGTAATGTCGTTGGCGCTTTACTTGGCATTATTACTGTATATTTTATTGAAAAGTTTCGCTGTATGGAATGTAGATTTCATTCAAATGGTGAGGTGCACAACTAGATGTTATTACAGTACAAAATACCAGCCTTCTACTGCAAATTACTGCAATCCTTTAACATTTCTCACATATGAGAAAATATTGAAAATAGCAGTTATTTCATTTAAATTTTTAAATAATGTATTAATAATATCTTAAGGATAATAACAAACAAAATTAAAGCGAAAAAACCATTTTTCACTTTTGCCACATTTTTCTTAAATATATTCCTAAGGTAAAGGGTGAAGAATGCAGTTTTATTATGTAGATCAGAATAGGTCTGATTTATGTGTAGTTTATTTATTTGTAGCTTCTATACAACGCGGTACGAATTTATGTATTAATGCAAAGTACTTTGCATTAATTCAAAGTTTCTAATAACGACATATCCATAAAATACATTTTCTGATTTGAATTAATTTTGCGTTTTATACAACACACGTTTTCCATATTACGCAGTACGAATTAATCTCGTTGTAGAAGACTTGTTTGTATTGATATTCACTTGCATTGACTACTATCCCTAAAAGTTAGTCCTACATTAATGGCAATATTTGGTTAACAGTATTGAGTGTTTTGGTTGAGAGATTAATATGTACAGATGTGAAGTTTACCACATTTTTATTAAATATATTCAAAGGCAAAGAGTTAAGAATGCAGTTTTATTATGTAGGTCATAATAGGTCTGATTTAAGTATAGTTTATTTATTTTTGAGTTTCTATACAACGTGGTACGAATTTGTGTATTAATGCAAAATAATTTGCATTAATTCAAAGTTTCTAACTACGCGATATCCATAAATTACATTTTCTGATTTGAATTAATTCTGAGTTTCATATAACACACGTTTTCCATATTACGCAGTACGAATTAATCTCGTTGTAGAAGACTTGTTTGTATTGATATTCACTTCCACTGACTACTTTCCCTAAAAGTATGCCCTACATTAAAGGCAACATTTGATTAACAGTATTGAGTGTTTTGGTTGAGAGATTAATATGTACAAATGTGAAGTTCAGAGTGCTAAAATAATATGCACAATATGGGTGTTTAAAATGACTTTAATATGTACATTAATTTACATTTTATAACGAAAATTTAATTTGAAGACTCTTTATAAATTTAACTTTTATCTTTTAAAACGAGAAATTCTTTTGAAGACTCTTTATATTTTAAACTTTAATGTTTAACTTTTATTTTTAACTTTTATCCACGAGCCATCTGTGATGCAAATAAATATTTTCCCTTAATATCCATGTATGAAAGGAACAACTAAGTTTTATTTCTTATTTTCTTTTACCTAATACTATGCAATAAATTATCATTATTTTAGGTTAAGTCGAAACAAAAGTTATTTTTATAGTATAGGGAAAAATTAATAAACATCCATTTTTATTTTCCGCAGCATTTCCCTTAAAGTCTGCAGATATATAATGTTTTTTTTTCTGGTGAAAGATAGACAATGCCATTATTTTCTGTTTTTACTGAGAGAAATACTAATTCTTGTATAAATCATAGCAAATTAATTAAGTTGTGTTCTTTTTGGTTACTTTAGTGTTAAAAATGAGTTTACATAAGATTAATGCTCCGTAATATCAAATTTTAAAAAGTGCAGTCTATTTAATGTTTAGAACATTATCAAAGCGTTATAGCTCAAGAGTCAATCTGGAAAATACATCTTATTTATTTCCATAAACGTTGTTTTAAGAGTGATTAATTTCTATAAAGTAAATTTTGCTCTATTCGAATTTTATAATAAATTTATATTCTTTTGTTTTAAAAGGTTATTTATTCGTTTTACTTTATAAATGTCTATAAAAGTCTATTTATTTGTATTTTTCTTAAATAGAACATTAATTAATAATTAAAAAACAGAAATTATAAATATACTTATTAAATATATAATTATATATATTATTAAATATATACTTATATATATAAATTAAATATATAATTAATAACTAAATATATAACTATATATATTATTAAATATATAATTAAATAATTATATATTTAAATATATAATTATTAAAATATATAAATATATATATATATATATATATATATATATATATAAATATTATCAAATATATTATTAAATATATACTTATATATATTATCAAATATATTATTAAATATATACTTATATATATTATCAAATATAATATTAAATATATACTTATTAACTATATAATTAAATTATAAATATAGGGTAATCCAAAATTCAGGACAGAGTTTAAAATCTAATAATTCGACAACGAATAAAGGTGAAAAACAAAGAAGGTTTGCACCAATCGGATGGATATTAAGCCAGAATGTTTCTGACATAAACAAAAAATAATGCTAGAGTATAGTAATACTACCGAGGGGGGCAATAATTCTTCATTTGACTGCCAAGCAAGTAGAATATTGCTTACGAGTTATCATCCAAATGTTCTAGTTGGTACTTTTTGTCATTCAGCAACATAGCTGTCAGAAAAGCAGTAAGCAACAATACGGTAACAAAGCAGTAATACGTTTCTTTCCGTATGGCCGACACAGGTTGCTGAAGGACTTTCACTTCATATTTTAGAATCTGTAACTTCAACTTTCGCAGTCATTTATTTAATGTATTGTCGTGTAGTCCTCGTTATATATTTAAGTATCAACCTGTGATCAAATGTATAGTGGGATTTATTTTAAATTGCGTTGTGTTAAATATTTGTTTTACTAAAATTTAACCACAGGTTATGAGCAACTACAGATATAAATATGAAAAATAAACTTATCGCTAAAATGATAGCAACTGAGACTAGCTTAATATAAAAAAGTAGATTTATTATAAAATATTTATACATCTATTTACAAGAAAAAACAGTAATAAGTAATAAGTAAATAAGTAAGCTTAGTTAATCTATTCAAATTACTTCTGACAAATTTTATTTACACTTAGGAAAATTTTGTAAGTAGAGAGAGGACCTAATCTCGATTTCAAAATGTAATGCAAAAAAATGGGTACCTTTGTGGGTCTAAAGTGTTGGTCCCGGAACACTTCTGGTTGAAGGGTATGAGAGGGAATCTTTACATCAACCACTGATCTGTTACAGCATCGTCAGGGGCTTTCTCCTGAGTCTCTGGGGTGCGGCCGTATTACTTTGTGCAGGAAACTTTCTGGCGGACTTGGCTGGAGTATCGAGCAACTTCCTTTTTGGGACCTCCGAACCAATCTCTTCTGGGACCTCCGAACCGATCACTTCTGGGACCTCCGAACCGAACTTCTCTTCTGGGACCTTCGAACCAAATACCTCTGGGGCCTTCTAATCCATCTCCTCCTTTTTTAGATTTTTCATATTTTATTGTCTCAAACTTAGTCCCCTCCTTCTTCTTGTCTTCCAATCGGGATAGTTGCCAGAAAGTCATTGGTCTCAGCAAACCCCGCCCTGAGACCACCAACGTGAACAACCTTATCCCCTCTAATTGGGCCCTGTCCCTTAGGGACTCATAAATACTCCACAAAGGTACATTCTTATTTAATGTCAAGTACGGAGACGGGATTCTAATCTGGGACTGGAATCAGAACCCCGCCCGAGACAACCGTAACTTGACTACAATATCCGTTTTATCGAAATTTATGGCCCTTGGTCTACCTACAAAGATGTGATGAGATCAGATTTAGATCCCAAACATTTTACTTCTTTTATGAATGAAACAATTATATATCTGATCTAAATCGCCTCATCACATGTATGACACACCAACAAAGCAATAACATTTCGCCTATCATATATATAGCGATATATGCCAACAAATTCACACTGACAAACCTAATTCTTACATTCCTAATTCTTACTAAGTACAGTTAAATTAAAAGGGAATTCTTCAATAAAGAGAGCATTCCTCGGCGTCAGTTACAATTTTCACAGCTATTGCCTCATTCAGATGCTCTTTAAGCAGTCAACTGATTTAAATAATCAGATGACAGTACACAGAAAAAGCCATCTAGTAAAAAAAAAATTATTCGTATGTTTTTCTGCTTATGTTATATAAAACCGACTTCATTTCCCTTTCCATCTTTTTGTTCTTCTTCTTTATCAATTTATTCAATATTAAATTCTTTCCTGACTTTTGAAACACCTGGTGTATACATCAAAGTATAACTATAAAACTCAGAAAAGGCTACGCATTTTGGTAATGATTTTCCTTTGAAGAAAGTAGTTAAATTGATTTTTAGGGAGACACATAATTTTTAAACATCTGAGTATTCTAAAAGGGGATGTATTTCCTTTCGTCTCACACATTATCTGTGTGAGAAATATAGTTGGATTTTTTGCAGTATACCAAATAAAATTGAAGCTTTACATTTATATTGTCAAAATGTCTTAAAATTAATTATAATTTAATAAAACAAGCATATTCATTAAAAATGTTATTAAATAACATTGAATACACTGCTTGAGTGAAGATTTTACTATAATAATGAGAAAAATTTCCTCCAATTTTGAACAGATTAATATGAAAGACTTGGTAATGGCGAAAAATCTAACTATATCATTTTTTTCTTTCTCCAAATTTTTTTAATAAAATCTAGATGAATATTTATAATTTGTTTAATAAAACCACAATATTCAAGTAACTAAATATTATTTTTAAAGATATTTCTACACTACCATTGTCGGTTTCAATGGAACACTTGTTTGAAATTTCATATTTACACATGTAATGCACAAGATGTTTTTGAAAAGTTCAGCGAATGTACCGTAACTGATTAACCTTGCTAATAGGATGTTATGTTTATTCAGAAGCAGTAAGAGAAATGGCAACTAAAGCCCCTTGCGTTTAAATTGAGACAGTTAAGCGGAAGTACGCGCTACGACTAATTTAACGTAGTCAGTGCAAGAAGGTATGTCACTAGGAAATGGAGCAATACACGAACTTTGCTTTAATATAGGCAAAATGGCGACGAAGATACAGGAAAATCTACTGTGTGAAAGCAGTGAATGAAATGTGTATTTTTGAATAGTTTAAATACTTTAGAGTTTCTTTAAATAGCTAAGATAAACCGCGTTAGCTACAACCGTCAACAAGCATCCTTCAAGATAGCACCATACGAGTATGCAGAATTTTCATTTTTCCTCATCCTGAAAGACCTAAGTTTTTCCAACATTGCTTAGATCTAGCAACTTATAAAACTGCTTGAAAGGATATTGAATGAAGTATTTACTGACAGTTTGCAGTAGCTGTACAACCAGTCTTAAAAGTGTATTGTAGTCAACACGTTGACTGCCAGACGCATTTTAGATGGTTTGTCCAAGGCACAGAAGTGAACTTTTCATTATGCTATGCATACGCTGAATATAGTTTAGAATCACGTTGAGTTCATTTAGAAAGATGATTCAAAGTTTTTTTAACTACGTCGTTAAGTTCTTCCCAATTTTTTTGCCACAGTAATTAATGGAAGTAAAGGAATGAAACTATCATTTCTACTACATCCTGGAGGTAGATAGAATTTGTTGTTAATACCGGTGATAAAATTTTCATTGCAACAAAAATAATCGATGATTAAATTTAAAATTATCACATATGTACCTAATCTATTATTTAAGCCAAATATAAAAGAAAATTATTTACGTAATATCTAAGTTCAGTGATAAAATGTATGAAAATAATGCAGATGATATTTAAATAATTTAAAATAAGAAATGATTAAATGAGATGGTTAAAGGAATGACGTCATAATGCTAGAAAAAAATGTTATTTTTACCTATTTATTATGTGATAAATTTAATCGCCTGCTCTTAACCGGAGAAAATAGGGCTTGAAATAATGGCATTAAACGATCGAAAAGGGGAGGATGGTGGGTATTTCGAACGTTTTAAAGACGACAGTATTTTTTGTTGTGATATGAAGCCTATTTATACCAATTTATTTTAGAATCGGATCGATAGTTTAGGAGAAGATAAACTTTACTCACTTTGAATTTTGCTAACCCTAACTCATCAAGAATCCAATATGGATGCCTCTATCCATTCCAGGTCCAACTGCTTCATAAATTCTTGGACAGATAACTTACGCTATGATTTATAACGGATTTGTAAATAAAAAATACTTCGTATAAAGCATTTTGCTACTCCAAATTTCTTTTTTCTTACTTTTGTTCTCCTGCTTTGCAGAAAACTTTTGAAATATGATTATACAATGCAACTAATTGAAAAAGATTTTTCGAGTACAACACCTGAAATGGCTGTTAAAAAGATAGTACTTCTACACAATTTGTGACATGAGAATTCAGTTAGGCACGTTATTTTCCAATCAATTTTTCTAGAAAGGAAACATTATTAGTTTTACTTATACAAAATATCTGTGTTACTAACGAAATAATAAAATAAAATTGTTAACGTAATATATAAGTTCAGTGATAAAACGTATGAAAATAATGCAGACGATATTTAAATAATCTAAAATAAGAAATGATTAAATGAGATGGTTAAAGAAATGACGTCATAATGCTAGAAAAAATGTTATTTTTACCTATTTATTATGTGATAAATTGATAAATTTAATCGCCTGCTCTGAACCGGGGAAGATGGAGCTTGAAATAATGGCATTAAACTCTCGAAAAGGGTGGAAGGGGTGGATTTCGAACGTTGCTAACCCTAACTCATCAGGGATCAAATATGGATGCCTCTATCCATTCCAGGTAGAACCACTTTATAAATTCTAGGATGGACAGATAGATAACTTAGGCTATTATTATATAGGGGATTTTAAAGCTTTTGTTAAAAACAGACTAATTTAACTCAAACTTCTCTCTGACAGAATTAGTAACACCGAAATACGCAACTATCTAACAGACGTAAATATATGTTTATGTTCACTTTGCAGATGCAAAGAAAGAAGGCTCAAATTAGTTTAAGAATTTTATCTAATAGAATAAAATTCTTCTGTACAGTTTTTAAATATAAACATTTTTAACCAATACCTTTTTAACCAATTTCGAGTTTTATTTTAAATTATCCGAGGCCACAATTGTGTTATAGGTTTGATAGAGAACACAAAGGGTTGAAAAGAAATAATAATCTAAAGAAAATTACACAAAACGAAATTTGAATTAGATAAGAGGTTTTCCTGGAATTTACTCGAGAAACCAAAAATAACTTCCTTTCATTCTATTAATGGAACTCACGCAATTTCGGAAACTTTTCGTAATTAAATTCAAAATGAAATAGAAATTCCTTTTATATAAATGTAAATATGTATTGAACTTCATTCTGTTGTATTTACCCAAGTTCTATTTCAAATATGGTGCTTTTCAATTTCTTTATTATTTTGAAATTTAATGTTATTTTTCCAGAAAATATTTATTATCTCTGATTCTTGAGGTTTTGTGTCACTGCTGATAAAAAAATGTAATAACTTTCTACAAAATGTGCATTATCTAAAATAAGTAGATAAAAAGAAGATAAATAGAAATAAAAAAAATTTCTCAGGTTTACTGATGATATGCAGGATTGATATAATTAAACGTTCCGTATCGTATATTTTTATAATCTTTTTTACCGTGAATATGAAACAGTCACTACTATTTTTCAAATTAAAATTGATTTTTGTTCCTTTTTGAAATAAAAATTATTTTAAAAAAAATGGTGAAATCTAAGAAATCACAATTTTTTACCAATGGCTGTGGATCCTTGATTTTGTATGCTATTTCTCATAAAAAAGTCATAATGTGATGTCTAAAGAGCATAATATGAAACATGTAAATAAAATGTATATAAACTAGACAACCTGAGTGGCGTTGTCCTGTTTTGACACTGTAAATCCAAAAGTTGTAAAATGATTTTAATTAAATTATAAATTGGACTGTTTTGACGGAAAAGTAAGGAAAAAAATTGTTTTAAAAATACTTGACGCCACCACGCGTACAGTCATCACAAACGTAATTAGATTAAATTAAAACGCCCACAATACCTGTACGGTGATTCCTTCCTAGTACATCTCGTACTGAAGCCCGTCGCGCTGACCACTGCACCGCAGATACGTTGGCAATGAAGATTTCAAGCGGCATTATAATAATCTCAATAACTGCAGAATTCTGGGTTTTTAATAAAAAAAACATTTTTATCGGATCAAATTGGGAATTTATACTATTCTCGAATCAACTTAATTACATACACAAAATTTCATCAAAATCAGTCCAACCGTTTAAGAGGAGTTCTATAACAAACACACAGCAGAATAATTTTATATATAAAGATAAGAGAATTGTAACTGTACAAAAGTTATCAAAATTTATGTGAATGGAAATAATGAATTATTTTTCAAGGTTCAGTTCAAATTTAGCTTCTTTTATCAAAGTCATGAAGCTGTCTGAGACTCACATACTACCATCTAGTGGTGTCCGGCAGCGTTAATCTGTATTTTACACTGAGAGGTTATCTTTACATAGATATTCCTCATAAACCAAAATATACCAAGGTTACAATATCCCCATTATTCTACACCAGGTAATAATATAGCAATATAAATTTTCTCAGCAAATTTATATTTCTACTTGCTTGTTTAAAACTGGACTTAAAATTATGTTGTTTTAAATGCATATGAAACCGTCATTATATTTTTGCTGCATTATTTTAGACTGGTTGCGATGATGTTAAATTTTTATAGCATTGAGGTTTTTTGTTATATAGAGTGATAATTGCAATCAAGAATGGAAACTCACAAATAGAAGTTACAACCGTTCTAAATATAAAATTTAAGGTTTTAAATCTAATCATTTTCGGGTTTTACTTGGCATTATTACTGCACATTTCACTGAAAATTTTTCTGCATGGAATGTAGATTTCATTCAAATCTTGAGATACTCAACTAGATGTTATTACAGTACAAAATACTAAGTTTATATTTCTATTTGCTTGTTTAAAACTGGACTTAAAGTTATGTTGTTTTAAATGCATATGAAACCGTCATTATATTTTTGCTGCATTATTTTAGACTGGTTTGCGATAATGTTAGATTTTTATAGCATTGAGTTTTATTTATTTTTTTTTGTTATATAGAGTGCTAATTGCAATCAAGAATGGAAATTCATAAATAGAAGTTAGAACATTACTAAATATAAAACTTCAATATTTTAAATTTTATCGTTTGGGGGGTTTACTTAGCATTATTACTGTACATTTCACTGACATTTTTTGCTGCATGGAATGTAGATTTCATTCAAATGCTGAGGTGCACAACTAGATGTTATTACAGTACAAAATACCAAGTTTATATTTCTGCTTGACAAGTTTCTATTTCTACTTGCTTGTTTAAAACTGGACTTAAAATCATGTTGTTTTAAATACATGTGAACACGTCAATATATTTCTGCTGCATAGTTTCAGACTGGTTGCGAAAATGTTAGATTTTTGTAACACTGAGGTATTTTTGTTATATAGAGTGATAATTGCAATCAAGAATGGAAATTCCCAAATAGAAGTTAAAACAGTCCTAAATATAAAATTTCAAGATTTTAAATCTAATCCTTTTGGGGTTTTACTTGGCATTATTATTACACATTTTACTGAAATTTTTCGCTGTATAGAATGTAGATTTCATTCAAATGGTGAGGTGCATAACTAGATGTTATTACAGTACAAAATACCAAGTTTATATTTTTACTTGTTTGTTTAAAACTGGACTTAAAATCATGTTGTTTTAAATACATGTGAACACGTCAATATATTTCTGTTGCATTATTTTTTGACTGGTTGCAATAATGTTAGATTTTTACAGCATTGAGTTTTTGTTATATAGAGTGCTAATTGCAATCAAGAATGGAAATTCACAAATAGAAGTTACAACAGTTCTAAATTTAAAATTTAACGTTTTAAATCTAATCATTTTGGGGTTTTACTAGGCATTATTACTGAACATTTCACTGAAATTTTTTGCTGCATGGAATGTAGATTTCATTTAAATGCTGAGGTGCACAACTAGATGTTATTACAGTACAAAATACCAAGTTCTACAGCTAATTTCTACTTGAGATTTAAACGCAATTGTTTTAAAGTTGAACAAAATTTATTCAGGAATATTGCGAAAATGGATTGTAAAATTTTAAAGTTTTTGTAATATAAGTATAGACAATAAAAGAAATAGTCATAAAATTCCTATTTTTGAAATTTGAAAACTGGGGTTTTACTTGCATTATTATTACACATATTTATTTTTGTATCAACAAAGCAGATATTTATAAAAATAACAAATGTTTCAGTTATTAATACCAATGGAAAATCAGGAACTCTTATTAGTCTTTGAAAATTCTGTATTCACAAGTCAGTTTAATAGCAGAACAGTGAAACAAAACAACAATCGGGAAAAGTTGTAAATGGATTTTCTAAAATAAATTTAGATAAATATGCACTGATTATAGTTTCATGATTGTAATTTGAAAGGAATATGACACTTTGAAAATTTTCTTCAAGATAACTGAGTGTACAGAATTCAAAAACAAAATCTTGCATTAGCGTTAAATACTTATTTTGTTGCACTATGCTAATTCCCCTCAGTCTCTTAGCGGTGTCTTTAATACCAGGTAGTAATATAGCAATAAAATTTTTCTCCGCAAGGTTATATTTCTACTTGTTTGTTTAAAACTGAACTTAAAATCCTGTTGTTTTATATGCATATGACAGGTCAATATATTTATGCTGCATTGTTTTAGACTGGTTGCGATAATGTCAGATTTCTGTAGAATTGAGTTTTTTGTTATATAGAGTGCTAATTGCCATCAAGAATGGAAATTCATAAATAGAAGTTAGAACATTACTAAATATAAAATTTCAAGATTTTAAATCTAATCTTTTTTGCGGTTTACTATTATACATTATATTCAAATTTTTCGCTACATAAAATGTAGATTCATTCAAATGGTGAGGTGCACTAGATGTTGCTATAGTACAAAATACCAACCTTCTACACCTAATTGTTTATGAGATCTATACGTAAGTACAGACTCAATTCGAAAGTCGTCAAAATTTATTCAGAAAACTTAAAAAGGAATATGTAAAGATTTAAAGTTTCCTTATACGAAAGTACACAACTAGTTGAAATGAAACGGGTACAATTTCTGTTGAAATATGAAATTTTTAAGTTTTTGCTATTGCAATAATTTTTTGCTTCGTACAAGACAGTAGAGATTCGTGAAATAACAAATAATTCGGTCATTAGTATCGAGAGAAAATCAGGAACTCTTAACATCTTCCGGTAAAATGACGAGTCTAGCTCGTCATTAGTTTTTCATTCCATACCGCACAATGACGAGCTACACTCGTCATGCGATTAAAGTTACTGTTAAATATGATAATTAATTTAGTTTAAAATTTCTAGTGTACTGAATTTGGCAACACTTTTATCACTTGTGAAAATCACAAGTCACTATTGCATATTGCTTACTTAGAATTTCTTGGTACAAGTCATTGCCAAATTAATGAGTCAGAATTAAAGAAAACTTACTAAGAAATGCCGTGTATTTTACAAGAATCAAATTAAAAGTGAGACTACTTGGCGGTGTAAACAATTAAGAATTCCTTTGCACTTTGTTTTGAAAAGTACCACTAGCTTGAAGACTATTATCTGTATACCTTATTAATGTTTTGCTTTGATATTTTCTTAATTTTACTGTTTCTGATATTATTTAACACTATGTAAAAAGTGGATTTTAATTAAGAATATGTAAGAATTGTAAAATGAAACAAGTTTTTTAAATAAAAATTAAATGGTTATTTCATGCATAGTTTTTGATTATTAAATCATACTGGAAAGGGTTAATAGTCTTTGAATATTCCGTATTCACAAGTCAGTTTAACAACAGAACAGCGAAACAAACAACAATCAGGAAAATTCATAAATGGATTTTCTGAAATAGATATTCACTGATGGAATATGTGTTTCATGGTGTGTACTTTTAGAAAAGAATATACTAACCTTCGAATACTTTTGAAAATATTTCCTGAAAGACATCTGGGATTGCTGCCAGGAATTCAAAATCTTAATGGTGATCCGGTGTGCATTAGCGTTAATACTTGTTTTGTTGTACTATGCTAATTTCCCTCAGCCTCTTAGAGGGTCTTTAATAGTTACCAAATCACGCGTTAGGATCTAACCAAGCCTTTAATGATCCGTAAAGCCAAATCGTTAGAAATTAATTCTATGAAACAATTGAGTTCCTATAGTTTATAATGGGTAATTATAATCATTTTGAGGACTGATTTAAACTAAGTGTTTATACTAAAAACAGATCTAGTTTTGGGTTTTATTTTATTTAATATTTTTAGGTTTGAAATCTAAATTTTTCCAAAGGATTTCATTTACACATTTATTATTCAATCCTCTTTTAGAGAGGTCATACAAACGATGAAGAGGTGTATAAATAACAGGTTTTGAAACATCTATAAAAATGTTTGAAAACATTAATGCCTAGTATACTTTTTTCAGAAAATTAAAGAACAGTTTATTTTATGTTTTAATAGATTTTCCTTTTTACTGACGTCATAGGATAATCCTATAAACAATATCTTAAATTTATAAGCATCTGTTAATTTTTAAGTCATCTGTTAATTTATACTTTATAAAATACTAATGTCTGTTAATTTATAAGCAGAGGTAATTTAAATTTCACACAGGAATTCATTTTTCCAGTAGCTAAACTAAAATGACTAATATATATATATATATATATATATATATATATATATATATATATATATATATATATATATATATATATATATATATATATATATATATATATATATATATATATATATATATATATATATATATATATATATATATATATATATATATATATATATATATATATATATATATATATATATATATATATATATATATATATATATATATATATATATATATATATATATATATATATATATATATATATATATATATATATATATATATATATATATATATATATATATATATATATATATATATATATATATATATATATATATATATATATATATATATATATATATATATATATATATATATATATATATATATATATATATATATATATATATATATATATATATATATATATATATATATATATATATATATATATATATATATATAATATACATATATATATATATATACATATATATATAATATATATATAATATATATATGTATATATATTTATATATATATATTTATATATATATAATATATATATATATAATATAATTATATATTTCAAATATATATATATATATATAAAATATATATATATAATATTTTATATAATATATCATGTGTTGTTTGTGTGTGTGTACATACATAACAAAATTATTTCACTGTACTGTGTTTACTTAGGATAGTACTCTGTTTACAATAAAAAAAATAAATAAAGAAAATTATCGTGAGATTTGTATTTTCATAAATGGCATCCTATATTTTTTTCGAATGTTAGCTCATCGTTAATTAGAACAGGCTGTCATATTCAAAATTTGTTCAAATGTCGTACTTTTTTTACTCTGGGGAGTTCGTAATAGTTTGCAAGTAATTCATTATTTAACACACACGCGCGCACACACACACACACACACACACACAAGGGTTAAAGGCCATTCAAAGGTGAATTCGAATGAAAACTGCTTATTTTCCGGTACAAAAACTAAATTATTTTCACTACTAATACCATTTTTTACAAGTTTCTCCGTCTTTTATTTTATTATGAAAAAGAAAAATGATAAATCGAATTAGAACCCTAAAAGAAAAATGTTAACTTTAGGGTTTGGAGGTCTAGCCTCAGGCAACATTTCTCTTAGTGCTTGGGAATTGTGGTTAAATTAAGACGGCTGTAACAAGGAAACGGAGATAAAATTCAGAATGGAAGTTTCTGCTGAAATGAAATAAAGGATGGAAAACAAAACTTTTCTGTCGCTAAATAAAATCCCTAGTCTGGAGGTATTGTTAGAAATATCATTAGCAAAAAGAATTTCAGACATTTATTGAGTTCTACAGATGTGAAAACTTATATCTTCTCCAGAAAAATAAATTTATTTTTCTGATAAATCTGTACATTTATATCATATAATAAAAAATTTAGATTAAACCGATTTTCTTGAGTTGCTCCAGGCTAGAAATTACTTTTTCTTTATTATGATACAAGACATATCATAGTTATATAGTTTATTGATATGTTTAGTTTTTAATAAGGAATCGAAAAACATTTCACGCTTTAAAACATAAATATTTTTTCTAATTTATTTGTATTCATTTTAAAGTACTAAATCTATTTTTGGGATTAATAAAACAAGGAATCCATAAACAGACGGTTTTCGACTCAGCATTTTTATGAAGTTCTATACTATGCATAGTTTTCATTAAGCGAGCATTCAATATACTAGACTTCTACAGGGCAATCAAAAAAGCCTTTGAGGAATAAAAATCATTACATGCAATATTTTGATTACAGATTTATAAGAATAAAACTTTGATTCGAGTTTCTTCCTTTCCCGGAATGAACCTGCATACTATGTGAGATAGAAATCATTATTTAAAATATTTTGATTACAGATTCTTGTATCGGCTTTTCATTGGTCAGAGCCGAGGGAGCCTTACGTCTCCTTGGGAGCTCGGGGTTTCCTTGGGGCCTGGCAACCCACTTGCTGGCTGTGTTTTTGGCTCTTTCGGAATGAGCGTCTAGGAATTTTTGTAATGAGAGAAGAGAGAAGAAATTTTTAAGAACCTTGCAGACACGTTTTTTCTTTTGGAACCTTTTTCATTGGAGCCCATTTCAATTATTTTTTCTTGATACTGTGACGTTCCTGGAGTTATTTTTTAAAATCACCAACGAACGCAACAAAATTATCTCCGTAATATTTTTAAATAACGCAACAAAATAAACCACCGTTGGCTAAATTGAATTCACGGCAAAAGTTATATTATCTATTTGTAGATTATAAAATGAAAAATTTGAATACTAAATAAAAGGATGCGTCTCGATAAAGTCAGCGTCGAATTTTTTATCTACCTGAGGTGATTCTCTTTACTAGAGCTCCGACTCTTCATTACTTATATCATCTTACATAAAGCCCCGTCTCTCGACTTCAGCATATATCATAAAGCTATTTATTATACTTGTAGATGATAGTCATCACATGGAAAAGTTTGATTCAAACTTTGTAGACATTCTAATTCATGTTTTTCATTTCTCTGAAATATTTTGAATTTATCAATCACACTTTTCCTTTTCTACAGTTGGCTGTAATCCACAATTGTAGTTTTACTTTTTTACAAAAGAAAATACTGTCTAGAATTTTTCAATTTTACCTCGACCATTCTCCATAAAAGTTCATATATCTATGAAGTCTTACTGAAATATTTAGCGCTAGGTGTTTAATTGAACTTGTTATGGATATGGAAGGATAATTTTTGATTGGAATATTTTATCTAAACATTTGTTAAATTATAAATTATAATACGAATGATAGTCATCACATGAAAAAGTATAATTACTACTTTGTAGAATTATAATTCCAGTTTCTCACTTAACTGAAATATTTTGAATTTATCAATCACACTCTTCCTTTTCTCCAGTTGGCTGTAATCCACAATTGCAGTTTTACTTTTTTTTTCAAAAGAAAATACTGTCGAGAATTTTTCAATTTTGTCTCGACCATTCTCCATAAAAGTTCGCTATGTAGTCTTAATGAAATATTTTGCGCTAGGTATTTAATTGAACTTGTTAAGGATATGTAAGGGTAATTTTTGATTGGAATATTTTATCTAAACATTTGTTGAATTATAAATTATAATGCGGAGGATAGTAATCACATAAAAAAGTTTGATTACAGATTTGCAGTAAATTTGAGTGTGAACTTGAGTTTCTCCTCCTTCCAGTAACGAAACTGTGTAATAATGCGGATGATAGTCATCATATGAAAAAAGTTTCATTGCAACTTTGTAGACATTCTAATTCCAGTTTTTCACTTCCCTGAAATATTTTGAATTTATCAATCACACTCTTCCTTTTCTCCAATTGGCTGTAATCCGCAATTGCAGTTTTACTTTTTTTTAAAAAGAAAATACTGTCTAGAATTTTTCAATTTTGCCTCGACCATTCTCCATAAAAGTTAGTTATGTAGTCTTAATGAAATATTTTTCGCTGGGTGTTTAATTGAACTTATTAAGGATATGGAAGGGTAAATTTTGCTTACAATACTTTATTTAAACATTTGTTGAATTAGAAATTATTTCAAATTTCTCCCCTTCCCGGAATAAATTTAGAATTTTCATTCTAATACTCAATATTTTCTCTAGTCTGTTGATTTTTTAGTTTGTAGCTATGTAAATTTGTTGTAATTTGGCAACAGGAAAGGATTCTACAGTACCTTTGCTCAGAAATCCCTTCATTTATAAACAATTATCTAGAAACATTTAACGTTTTTCGAATGTATGTTGACCCCTTAGGGTATTCAATTTTTTTCAGAAATTCTTGACCAAGAAAGAATATTTCAAGAAGGAAAAAAAGCTAATATCTTTACAGTTGGAGAAGTCAGGAGTATTCTGCGGAAACATAACTTAAAGCGAAAGTGAAATTAAGCTTAAATATAAGATTAGAAAAACTAACGACCTAGCAAAGACATGTGTTTTATTCCTACACTTATTCTATTTTCCCAAGAGCCTATGCGTCTTGCATTTTTTTGTTTGTTTGTTCTTATACATTCCTTGATGCAGATTTTAATGACTCCATCACATTTGTGTAAATTCTGCAAAGGGATATTTTCATACAAAGTATTGTAAAAAGCAATTAAAACATGCCAATTTTATTCCAAAAATAGAAGATAAAAGATAAAAAACTAAAATGTCATATTATTCATAAAAAGTTCTATAATTAAAAAAATATTTTAATACTTTGCAAACCAAATTAACTTTACTTATACCCAGCAGTCTGATACAAAATAGTTTTTTATTTATATCCATTTATTGTAGACCTAGCAATTTTAATGGATTAAACAGTCAACAACAATTCTTAAATTAGATAATCGCGTCGATATCGAGCCGCATACCACATTCGACTTTCTAACAAGAAGAATGATGCCGAGTCAGACTCGATTTTGGGTTACAAATGGCTATTAGTAGTGAATACAAAGAGAGAATTAAAAGTAAATAAAAAATTTTAAAAATGCAAAATAAATTAGTAAAAACAAAATTGAAGATTGCAATATGTAGTTTAGCCTTTAAAAGCTTATTATTAAAATTATGTCAATTCCATCTAAGATGAAGATTTTTTTATTTATTTTTCTTTATCTTAATTTGCATATACTTCAATTATTAATTCATTAAAATAAATGCTAGATTTAGATTTAGATTTAAGGTGGGGTGGCTCAATAGAGCACCATCACTGCGACCCAAGGCCTATTGTACTGAAAACAAACCAATAACTGGAATAAAAGATTCCCAGCAATGAGTAAGAAAATTAACAATTAAGTCTCAAAGAGACCAATAGCTGAGATAAATCTAAGCAGCAACTTAACCGGGAAGTTGGCTAACTTCCATGGTTCGATGAAGTGATAACCAAGAAATTCAAATATCTTAGCAGAGTAGTAATCACAATCACACAAGATGTGTTAGGAACTTTCTTCCGCTACATGACACCCTCTACATACCGGGCTATCCTTGATGCCAATAATGTTAAGGTGTCTTTTGGGGCAACAGTGACAAGTCAAAGATGAAAGCTAAATAAGCAGATGATTAGCAGTTTCTTTAATATCGAAAACAGAGAGTAGAGTTCGGAAAATTTACATTCCATAAGTATTGCAGGGAGTAATTAAAATTATTATTATATTATTCTCTGAACGTAATCAACTGAGTATGAGTGCCCAATTTCGAAAAACCCTAAAACATAATATGTCAATAATTGTTTCTACTATATTTGCCCATATAAAACCATGTCAAACTGAAAATTTATTTAGAAATATGCAAAATATTTTAGAAGACTTGTTCTTACTGAAACCACGTACAATTAAGTTCCAATCAATCAATCAGCAACTTTTTTTGTATGTATGTGGAAAAAATTTGACGTCATTTAATACTTACCGATAACATTGTGAAATAAAATATATGAATTCAAAAATAATTTTGGGGCTTATATAAACACATGAAATATCCAAAAATGTAAAAAAAAACTAGACCAAAAGCCCAAATAAAATCAATAGGAGATATTCTTTTTGTAGTCAAAATTCAGCTATCTTCTTTTTAAAAAATGGGCTTATTACTTAGTGGAAACAACTGTAGTTTATCAGAAATTGCTTTTATAATTAAACTTTTAACTTGTTAAGCACACAATAGTATGTAAATTATTTGATATATGCTTCAGATTGTTATATAAAAAGTTTTCTTTTATTATGTTTTTCCTAAATAATAAAGCAACAAAACATAGTTTCTCAGAAAATACTATTGAAGCTTTTCTTGTAGAATGTTTTAACAAAACATTCATTCGTGCCAAATGAAAATTGCCAGCTTAACAAATTGGAATTAAATCCAAAACATCAACAAAACTCTATTTTTAAAAATAAAAAAGTAAATTTAACGATTTGTTTGCAAATAAGTTTTATTTAAGCTATAACTTCCTTATTTGAATGCAACTTACAGTTTGTCGATCAAAATTAGAAATTGCCATAACTTCTATTTCATAGATCGTAAAGGCAAAACAAAATTATTTGGAAATGCAACACTACGATACTTCAAATAATTCAACAGCACAATAACTAAATTTTCACCAAAGTCCATTATCGGATACCTTAAAATATGAATGAATGAGAAGGAAGTAATTAAGAGAAAATAAAGCAAATAAAAAAGGTAGATAATTAGAAGTTCTATTAGCATATTAAAACTGTATGACATATTTATGAGTTGTATTAGCAAAGAGTCATGTACGGAAGATATTTCGAGTCTACGATAATTTGATTTATGGGAAAATTTTGAAGTTAAAGGAAATCTAATTAAATACACGTCACACATTTATGTTTTCTCCCTCAAATAAAGAAGGTTTTCATTAGATAAAACGAATTATTGGAAAAGCTATTTTCACCTCATTAAAACTGCATTTAAGTATCATGTCGAAAGTCTGATGTGATATGGATTAATTATACATTTCTTAATTTTATATTTACTTTCATCTTTAGCTCTGTACTCATTTTAAACTGAATAGAGAAGAATTTGAAAAAAAGATGACTTGAAATAAATTTTTTAGGTCATTTTCTTCTCCCTCAATGATTTGCCCCTTTTGTGAAATATGGAATCCAAACTTACTGAAGCAATTAGTAATGTATGTTAATGCAATGCGCTCACAAAAATATTGCTCATTGCAATAGCAGTTTGTATTTGCAGATTTATATTTCTTAGACTTCACATTGTAATAACCAAGTACTTCTGATTGGCCCGTTAAACCAGGGTACTCGTTAAATCAAAGCTGGTTTGCATTAGATAAAACGATTTATTGGAAAAGCTATTTTCACCTCATTAAAACTGCATTTAAGTATCATGTCGAAAGTCTGATGTGATATGGATTAATTATACATTTCTTAATTTTATATTTACTTTCATCTTTAGCTCTGTACTCATTTTAAACTGAATAGAGAAGAATTTGAAAAAAAGATGACTTGAAATAAATTTTTTAGGTCATTTTCTTCTCCCTCAATGATTTGCCCCTTTTGTGAAATATGGAATCCAACCTTACTGAAGCAATTAGTAATGTATGTTAATGCAATGCGCTCACAACAATATTGCTCATTGCAATAGCAGTTTGTATTTGCAGATTTACACCACTACTTTTACCTGTTATGAGTTGATGCAATCCGCTTAGGGATAACAATTGTAAATTAGGAGACAAAGTACCTGTAAGATACGATCCCTGATATTGTTAATGGTCTACATCTGGTCTCATGTACCACAGGTCTATCATGAGACGTACCCAGGACATTAAACTGAAATTACTCATGTTCTGAACCACTCACATTTTATAGTCTTGTACGATTGTCCATTGGAACAATTTTCATGGAAAAACAAAGGCCCTGAAATCACTGAAATGATGTTCATACCCGTGATTCATTTAAACCACAGGTCTCAGATCCCGATAATCCGCCACTCGGTTTGATGCTTCGGGAGATACTGTTAACCGAAGACGTCTTATGAAAGCCATGAGTGATGAAACGATCATTTCCAAAATCTCTACTGATCCATGGAATCGCGATTTTGATAGAGTTGATGTCTTTGCTGAACGCGAGTGGACTTTTGCTGCGTAGCTATCCACAGTGTTATTGGACTCCGACACATTATTCCTGCATGTAATTGTCAGCTGAGCCACTGTCTGGCTCCGGTTTTGCTACACTATGCGAAACAGTCCCTTTTTCTTCGACAGCGTGTGGACGTCCAACACAATGTCGTCTACTGCAGGTTTCACTGTCATTCATCCACTTTGCATAAGTACTGACAACTGTAGATCGCGAACAACCCAGGAGTCTTGCAGTTTCGGAAATACTTGTTCCGAGCTTCGAGCCATTACAATCTGCCCTCTATCAAAATCGCTTAGATCCGCAGCCTTTACCACCACACACAGAGTAAGTAAAAGAATGATTATTCAGACTCTCCAGCAGTTAAATACCACTTTCACCTGATCATGTGCCTTCCACGTTATCCAAGTGAGTTCATTGCAAAATGTAGAGGTGGTCATAATGTTTTCGCTCTTGAGTGTATATTCCTTAGACTTATCATTGTAATAACCAAGTATTTTGATTGCCCTGTTAAATCAGGGTTCTCGTTAAATCAAGGCTCGTTATAGGCGAGTTGTACTGTATTTTAAAAATAAAACTCTTTCATTAAATAGTCTTGTTTAGCATGGAGGTGGAAAACTTTTACCTCTTGAAGCCACATTAAAATTATACAGTAATAAAGAAGAAAGCATAAGTTAATATACCTATAAAAAGTTATTTTAATGACTAGTACTGTATTTGAAAACATAGTACTTTTCTTACATAGTTCCACCTCAAATGGAAGTAAGAAACATTTTATCCATTAGAGGGAGCATTTAAATTAAATAGCAATAAAAAAAGTACTCATAATTTGATTTAAAGACTCGCTATAAATGAGTTGTGCTATATTTCAAAAATAAAATTTTTCTGTTTCTTAGTCTTGCCTAGTATCGAGGTAAGAAATGTTTTAGCCATTAGAGGGCACATTTCAATTAGAAATAAAGAAGATCTCGTAAATTGATTTAAAGACTCGGTAGGAGAGAGTTGTGCTGTATTTCAAAAATTAAATTTCTTTGTTTCTTAGACCTACGTAAAAAAGGGATGGGAAATCTTTTTATCCTTACCGGCTATATTCAAATTAAGTAGTAATAAAGAAGAAAGCATAAGTTGATATACCTACAATAACTCATTATAATCAAACAGTACTGTATATAAAAAATGTAATGCGTTTATTGCATAGTCTCGAATAAAATAGAGGTAAACCTTTTAGCCATTAGAGGATAAAAATAAAGGATAACGCATAATTTGATTTAAAGACTCGTTATAAGCGAGTTGTGCTTTATCTACAAATATAATTTATTTATTATTAGTACCTCTTAGGACACAGGTTAGGAGTATTTTTGCCATCAGATCCTACATCTAAATTAGACGGTGATAAAGAGAAGGTATAATTTGATATACCTATAAAAACTTGATATAAGTGGTACTTCATTTCATGGTACTGTATTTCGAAAATATAATTACTTTATAACTTAGTCCCGCAGTACAGGATGTAGACATTTTCTGTCATTACAGGTTACATTTAAATTAGATAGTAAAAAATGAAAGAAGTAATTGATATACGTATAAAAACTCATCATTTACGAGTTGTACTGTAATTCAAAAATATAACTTACTTACCTACCTTTAAACTAGAAAACAATGAAGACGACTACATAAAATGACCTACCTATAGATACGTCTTATGTGATATTGATACAGTTTTTTGTATAGTCGTATGAATTTATTGTATTATACTTAAAATTCAAAAAATTAAGTAATTTATTCATTAAGCATAAAATATTTTGCATTCACATAAGGGTAATAACTTGTTATAACATTATTCTTTATTTTTTAGTCAACAATTAAATATTTAAACACCACTTCAATTAAAATAGTAAAGTAGAAGTATTGTTGTATTCTATTGTATTTTGTACAATGCATTACATTATAAAGAAATACTATAGAATAATAAAAATATTACATCCAGTTATAAAAATTTAACATAATAACAATAGAATATTATTAATTTTCAAACTGTCATAATCTGTATAGTTAAATATTAATTATTGCAAGAGCTAGCTTCCATAGAGGTTGTAGAAGAAGCATACAGAAGTACTGTGCAACCTTAAGGACTCATATTCTCCACCTGTGGCATAAAAGAATAAAATAAAATATTGTCTTGACACCTGGTGCCATACCCTAAGTGTCATAAAAACAAAGATGGATTAAAAGGGAATGTCTTTCAATAACCTTAGCTTGTCAGAAAAGGATTGAGATCATGCCCCTTCACAGTAGCATTAGCAATAATGTTTTTTATGATTAGATAAATATGATTAGATAGTGGTGACCAAATAAATAATTTCTGTCGATTCCGTCACGTTATTTGGCCAAACTATTCCCCTGAAACAGAAGAAAATACTTCGTACTAAAATAAAATAACTGATTGTCAAAAATCAGTTGTTAAAACAATAAATATTTACAGAATTTTTTAACGTTAAAATAATATTTACGTTAGTTTTCCATAGGGATTTTAATAGATGATTAGAATTTAAATGATATGACCATCTACTTAAAATTCTTACTGCTTATACACAATCCAAGAACAAGGTTTTTTTCAAAACTTCACCAAATACTTTTGGTATCCTAATCACTGGATAAAAAAGAATTTAGTGAAAATAAAAAATAAAATACTTTCAATCAAAATATTGACTTTTACTTTATCTGTAGATAAGAAACTTGCCTGGAGAGAAACTAATTATAGCTATTTTAAAAGACGGACAAATCTATAGCAAATTTGTCTTTCTTCCCGATTTTTAAACTATATATTTTCAATTTATAGTAATTAGTTGAGAAAGAAAATTAAAAAGTTGGATTTTTATTTACGCAAATATTTTTAATGTTAATTTGAGGAGCTTTAACTGTACATTAAGAAGCAAATAGCATTATTAATTGGTTTTTAACTGATGCTGCACAATACAATCTTCTAGCTCTTAATAAGTAAATAATAAGTAAATCAATAAGTAAAACATATTGCAACACTCCGTTGGGTTTGAAACTCAATTTTGAGTTGATTTGTAAAATTTACATCTCCAGCCGTGGCTTACAAACGCCCAACTTAGAAGTTTTTGGCCAGTCAAATTACTAAATTTAATTACGAATTATAATACAAAATACCTGATAACTGAAATATCAAAAAATTAAAAAAAAAATAATAAAAATGATAACTAAATGTATGAAATGAAATTCTTTCCCCTTATATTGGTTTAATGCTCTGCAGAAAATAGTGCATTTCTTTACATTATTTATTACTAGGCTTTGTTATGTTTATGTTCGTATGTACATATAAGGAAACTTTAAACCTTAAATATCCATTTTAGCCATCAATGAATGTATATTGAATAGTTCCTTCGTGTCTTCTGTATTGTCATATATATCACACGTAATTCAAAATCGGTAAGTAGTAAAATGCACAAATTTTGTCTTTAGTACTGTTGTAACATCTTGAACCTCGTTGGCAAATAGCCTTTCATAAGAATAGGCGTTTGAGATAACAACCGTAAAACAGGCTACTCCGCAACAATAACTTTAAATCAAAATAGTGTTAAAAAAGAAAGGAAAATACTAATGGGATATTACTAATTATAGTTTATCTGTATGCACATATGTATCATACGTAACTCAGAAATAATGAGACGTAGAATGTAAAAATTTTGTGCTGTTGTAACATCTTGAACATCTTGAGCGATCTTGAAATGGGCTTTCCTTAGAATAAGCGTTTGAGATATTTTCCATAAAACAGGCTACTCCGCAACAATTACTTTAAATCAAAATAGTGCTAAAAAACGAAAGGAAAATACTAAAGGGATATTACTAATTATAGTTGATCTGTGTGTACATATGTATCACACGTAATTCAAAAACGATTAGATGTAAAATGCACAAATTTTGTCTTTAGTGCTGTTGTAACATCTTGAACCTCGTTGGCAAATAGCCTTTAATAAGAATAAGTGTTTGAGATATTAACCATAAAACAGGCTACTCCGCAACAATAACTTTAAATCAAAATAGTGTAAAAAACAAAAGGAACATACTAATGGGATATTACTAATTACAGTTGATCTGTATGTACATATGTATCACACGTAACTCAAGAACGATTAGATGTAGAATGCACAAATTTTGTCTTTAGTGCTGTTGTAACATCTTGAACCTCGTTGGCAAACGGCCTTTCCTACGAATATAAATATAACGAATATAAATACTATATAAAATATATAACGTGTATAAATATTATATAAAATATATAAACGTTTGAGATATTTAACATAAAACAGGCTACTCCCCAACAATAACTTTAAATCAAAATAATGCTAAAACACGAAAGGAAAATACTAATGGGATATTACTAATTACAGTTGATCTGCATGTACATATGTATCACACGTAACTCAAAAACTATTAGACGTGGAATGTTCAAATTTTCTCTTTAGTGCTGTTGTAATATCTTGAACCTCGTAGGCAAATGGCCTTCTCTAAGAATAAGCGTTTGAGATATTTTCCATAAAACAGGCTACTCCGCAACAATAACTTTAAATCAAAATAGTCTTAAAAAACGAAAGGAAAATACCAATGGGATATTACTAATTATAGTTGATCTGTATGTACATATGTATCACACGTAACTCAAAAACGATTAGACGTAGTATGTACAAATTTTGTCTTTAGTGCTGTTGTAACATCTTGAACTTCGTTGGCAAACGGCCTTTCCTAAAAATAATCCTTTGGGGTATTTACCACAAAACAGGTTACTCCACAACAATAACTTTAAATCAAAATAGTGCTAAAAACGAAAGGAAAATACTAATGGGATATTATTGATTATAGTGATTGTTTGAAATAAAAAGTAATTATATCAAACTTCTGAAATAAGGAGTTTCAAGCTATCTATTTGTAGTATTAATGTAAAAAAGCAGTATGCTTGAAAATAAAAAGTGATTAGAGCTAGAGAAATTAGTTTTAAGAGAACCCCAAAAATAAAACCATGTCTTATGTTTGATAAAGTTAATTTTAATTCCATTATAATGTCCAGAATAAGTTTCTATTAACACAATTATACTTGGGGGAAAAGGCGAGTCCCTACGCTTGTGTCTGGCTGTAGTAATGATGTGAAGGAGTGTAGCGAATGATATAATAATCAATATAATGAATATTAATGTCACAGATCTCCACCAGAGAGCAGTATTTGAGCTCTGCTAACAACACGGTTATCTTGAGAAAAGAAATATGCGAATGCTGAAGACGATGTAGAAATGATGTGGAATTCTAGTGTCGCATCATACAAAAAACTATTTTGATATAATAGGCTTACGATGAAGTCCTTTACATAAGATGCTTTTTCAATTGAAGTTGTTACGTACCAATGACTTATACCAGGCCTGTTGAGATAACACAAGAAATAAGACATCAGATACAAATGAGCGAGGACTTACCCTTTTGCAGACTCTTTATTTTAGAATTCTATTTTTGATTAAAAACAATCTGGTGACACAAATAAAACAAATTAAGTATTAATATGGAGTATCCATGTACTGCTGGAATTGTTGGAGTGACTCCCTGCCTCTGAAGATGATACCCTTTTTCAGATAAAAAAAAAAATGGTGGGGCACTTCCTTTCTCTGATGAAGTTAACCTTTCACTCCGTCTTGGCCTGCTTTTTTTCTGAAGGACCTTCAAAGCTACCGAGCAAAGTCCAATGACTACTGTTGCCAGGGCTAAAGACGACTGACCCGTGTTAGCAATCCCTCTTGTCCAATGGAGTCGAAGGGGGTGTCAATGACATCGCTTTTGTCCTTCGGTCAGTCTCCTGCACTGGCGTTGTTCACTAGTGTAATTCATTGTTACAGAAGTATATAACTATGACCAGTGATTGGGGAGAAAAAGTCCGGTTCATTTATTTATTTCACATCCTGTATATGTTGACGCAGCTCAAATATTTTTCATTTCTACTTTTAGTTAAAAAAGCAAAATGTACAGTTAGTTCATCCGTAATTATCAAGATGTGGCATGACAGTAAATTTTTCACGTTCAAATAGTATAAATGAGTTTTCGGTTCCCATTCCAAAGTTGTTGGATATTTTAAATGGGGAAGCCATAATTTATTCATCTTTCTCGAGATTGTATTTATTTTTAAGCACTTCATAATAATATTTCATTTTAAGAAAACAAAGTTTAATGTTATATGAATATAATTAAGTCCGGATTCTCAGAATTCTCTTATGGTACCTCATTGTTTCAATTTTTAAATATTTGAACTTTATTTTGTGTTTCTCTGTCACATTCAACCAACCTTGAGGCATAAGAAAAATCATGACTCAATTCTTTAAAAACGATGTCATTAAATATGATATAATAGGCGTTACAATTAAATCCTTCACGTAAGATTTTTTTAATTGAAATTATTACGTATCAATGACTTATACCAGGCCTGCTGAGATAGCACAAAAAATAAGACATCAGATACAAATGAACGAATATTTAACCTTTTGCAGACTCTTTATTTTAGAATTCTATTTTTTATTAAGAACTGTCTGGTGACACAAATAAAACAAATTAAATATCAATATAGAGTATCCATTTACTGCTGGAATTGTTGGAGCAACTCCCTGCCTCTGAAGATGATACCCTTTTTCAGATAAAAAAAATGGTGGGGCACTTCCTTTCTCTGATGAAGTTAACCTTTCACTCCGTCTTGGCCTGCTTTTTTTCTGAAGGACCTTCAAAGCTACCGAGCAAAGTCCAATGACTACTGTTGCCAGGGCTAAAGACGACTGACCCGTGTTAGCAATCCCTCTTGTCCAATGGAGTCGAAGGGGGTGTCAATGACATCGCTTTTGTCCTTCGGTCAGTCTCCTGCACTGGCGTTGTTCACTAGTGTAATTCATTGTTACAGAAGTATATAACTATGACCAGTGATTGGGGAGAAAAAGTCCGGTTTATTTATTTATTTCACATCCTGTATATGTTGACGCAGCTCAAAAATTTTTCATTTCTACTTTTAGTTAAAAAAGCAAAATGTATAGTTAGTTCATCCGTAATTATCAAGATATGGCATGACAGTAAATTTTTCCCGTTCAAATAGTATAAATGAGTTTTCCGTTCCCATTCCAAAGTTGTTGGATATTTTAAATGGGGAAGCCATAATTTATTCATCTTTCTCGAGATTGTATTTATTTTTAAGCACTTCATAATAATATTTCATTTTAAGAAAAGAAAGTTTAATGTTATATGAATATAATTAAATCCGGATTCTCAGAATTCTCTTATGGTACCTCATTGTTTCAATTTTTAAATATTTGAACTTCATTTTGTGTTTCTTTATCACATTCAGCCAACCTTGAGGTAAAAGAACAATCATGACTCAATTCTTTAAAAACGATGTCATTAAATTTTAAATGTCGTTCCACTTGAGTGAATTAGAATAGGAAGTTTTCCACCATTGACACAGATTTCCACAACTTTTTTAATAAATGTTGTATTTACATTTCGATCTCAGTATAGTTATAAAAGAAAAACTGGCTTTTTAGCGTATTCTGTTATTTAGATAAATCATTGTTAAGTTCTTATTTATATTTGGGGCTGAATCATCTAGGTGTGTTTAAATTTTTTAAATATTTTTACACTTTTAGGTGCTCCAATTATTCAAGATAAATTTAAGTCTAAAAATATATTTGACATTTTTATAAATCATTCTAGTTGTCTAAACAAAAGTAACAAAATTTTGAATCATTTTGTAATTTTTTAATACTCATTATTTACAGAACACAATAAGTAACGAAGAAAGTATACTGTCTAGTTCTTGCTATTAATGAGTATGAAAACTGGCCTGCGAAAGTATGATTATTTTTTTATATACGATAATAAGTTTGAATATATCCCAGATTTTTATTACTTTACTACACGACATTTATTTTATCTTAATTACTGTAATTTTTAGAGGTGTATGTATCTTAGTTACTCGAATTTAAAAATTATTATTAGTTCTATACAAGGCTTTAAACCAGAACTGAACCAAAAACCGAGAACCAGAAAAAAACCTTTATTTTGGTCTGAATGAAAACCGGAACTGAATCGAAGAAAAATCGGTTTATTTAGCTAAGTAATTTATTCAAAGCTAGAGTGTTATTCAACAGCATCTGAAGAATTCATTCTAAAAGGAGTAAAACATTTTTTGTTTTATGATGAGTAATATAAAAGCTAGTATAATGAAGATTTTACGTCTCGAAAGGTACTATTTCTCCTTAATAAAATATATAATTTAATTTCTTGCACATACTGTTCCCTAATAACAATTACCCTTAATGAATTCTGGGTGAGATAAGAGACACAGTGAACTTATATCCCTGAGGAGGTTACTACTGTTTACATGAAGCAAAACCTTAATTGTATCTCAGTAGCGATGTATTAAGGTCATCAGACCCAAAACAATATTAATTAAAGAGCAATCACAGCTTCTGTAGTAGATTATTACTGATTTAATCAACTGAATGCAAGTTTCAAACTGAGAAATATTGCTTAAATCGAGGTCTCTTCTTTAGACTCAGTAAAATTGGGATATTGGGCCTATCAAAAAACAAAATGATAAATGAGTACCATTATAAAATTATGGTACTTATTTATCATTAATATCTTTTGTTTTCTGAAATTTAAATATATTTTTTTTCTTTTTTTTTAGTAAAACAATTTTGAAAAAGTTTAAACGATTGTTTGTTAGAAGAAAATGTCTTTGTAAAGGAGATAAAAACTTACTTTGATCTACCCTGTATTTCAAATAAACTTATATATGTGTCGTGTAGCTATGATCAAATTTATAGTGGTATTTATTTTTGTTAGTCACAAAGACTAAATATTATTTTGGTTGCATTGTATAAAATATTTAAGTACTAAATTCAACCACAGGTTCTGAGAGACTATAGACTTAAAATAAAATATAAACTAATAAGCTAAATTAAGAGTAACTGAAATCTGATTAAAATAAAAAAAAATTTACTATAATAATATACACATAACTAATATACAAAAATTTGAACAAGTTTTATAAGATTTACTTTTTCAACACGTTCAATTAGGTTCCACACTAATTCAGATATGACAATAATAATTTTCCATCAATAAGGTAACTATATAAGAGAGAGGACTTAATCTCAATTTTAAATATTTAAAATAAGTACTTTTGTGGGTCTATATGGTGTGCCAAAGCGTTACTCCGGTCGGACGCTCTTGTGAAATGACGTAGATGCTTTGCCTGTTATCTCAACTGATGGGACGACAACTTTGATTCCAGTCTCACTACTAGTCTGGGATCTTCTAAATAACTTGGGGTGATTTTGAAAAGCGGATGAGCTGGAAACTTCTGGTCGTTGTAAGATGTGTAGGTCTTTCTTGGGCCCAACTCCTTTGATCCCCGTACTCTGTCCTCGAGTCCTGAACACTTGCAGTCGAACTCTCGACCTCCGAACTCTTACAGTCGACTTCTGGCCTGTGACCGTCGGACTTCTCTACTCGACTCCTGACCGTCAGACACCCCTTCCCTCAAGACCTTTCTTATTTTATATTACTTTCATTACTTTCATCTCTGTCCTTTCTTACTTCCTTTCGTCCAATCGGGAGAGTTGTATAAATCTAATTGGTCTCCTTTACTCCGCCTTGAAACTTTAAACATGAGAAAACCTTGCCCCTTCAAATTGGGCACTGTCCCTTAGGGACTCATAAATAACTCCATAAAGGTACATTCTTATTAAGTGTCATGTAGGGAGACTGGGACTGGGATCAGAACCCCGCCCGAGGATCCCGCACACGACGTTGAAATAATTTTTATTGGTCTCTTCCCCTTTACAAAAAATGTGATGAGGTCAGATTTAGGTCCCAAACATTTTACTTGTATTAATTAATCAATTATATCACTAATCTAAATCGCCTCATCACTATACGTTACATCATAGTAATAAAATAAGGTCATCAAATCAAAAACTATAGCAATTGAATATTAATTACAGACTCTTTGAGGAATATTATTGATTTATTTAGTCGACAAACCCGTTCAGTATAAAAAGCTGCTAAAAGCAGATAATCTTCTATAGTTTCAATTAAAATATTTTTTGTTACATCATTAAATACTTTTTTTAGTTTTCTGAAAGTTTAAAGTTACATTATATCTTTCTTAAAAGAACAATTTACTTATCCTTCTTTGAATTTACGTTGTTGTGCAATTAAAAGCAATCACAATTACTGTGTCGAATATTATTGATTTTTTTTTCAGCCGAAAAATTCTTTCAAAATATAAACGCTATCAGAGTACCTTCTTTGAGGAAAATGAAATGTATCTTTTAAATTAAGGTACTTATCGTTAAAACGTTTTGTTACACTTTTCTGAAAGTATAAAATTCCATGTAACGGTTTTTTAAGAACATATGATTTCTTGAAGGATTGTTATCGTGTTACTAAGAAGCAGTCTTATAATTAAAGATAACATATTAGGTCTATATTATAGATTTATACAGTTGAAGAAACTTTTCATCCTTAGAAACGTTGTTTAAATCAAAATCCTTCCTTATACTGTAATTTTAATTATTCCTTTTTATCAAGTTACTTATCTACCGTATTTATTAAAGTTTTCTAAAAAATCAAAGTTTTACGGAATTTTAGAAGAAAGTGTCTTTACAAAGACACTTTGAAGAGAAAAAGAGAAAGGAGAAAAAACTTACTTTGATCTAACCTGTATTTTAAATAAGTATATATGTACTATATCGTAGCAATCAATTAAGGACATTAAATTAACAACAACGGCAATTAAAAAGCAATCACAACTTCTTTTGAATATTATTGATTAATTTAATTGAAGAACCCTTTGAAAATAAGAAAAGCTGTTTAAAACATATCTTCTTCTTTGGGTTCAATAAAAATGCAATCTTATTTCTATTTATTACCTTACTAATTATTAATCATTATTCACATCATTACTAATCATTGAATATTTTTAAGTGTTGTAATAGTTGAGTGAATAAATAACATAAATGAACATTTACAGAAGAACAATTTACATATTTTTTTTAATTTATATGGTTGGGTAGTTAAAGAGCAAGGAAAGTTTCTGTGGACATAGGATTTCTTGAAGAACTGTTGTCATGTTGTATTGAATAGAAAAAATTTTACTTCGAATAACCATGAATCTTGAATGCTGGTTTTGTTTTAAGCCAATTAATTATTATAAATGTTCAACAGTAATAGGTAATCAATAATTGAATCAAGTAATTGCTTACCTTTTTTGTATCCTTTTGAATTTGATATGCAGGATCTGTAGAAACCGAAATAATGAATCAAAACAGAAATCTAATGTCGAATAAAACAGTCTCTCATGATGAAACACATTCCGATGGATTGAAGGTACACGAAATGAATTTAGAATTGTGAATTAGGCTTTAAATACATCTTTAGGGCTAAATGCGAATGGAATACAGGCAAAAATGAATAGAATTACACACACAGAGAATAACATGCTAACAGCCATTTTTAACTTAGCCCAGAATACTAAACACAAACTAAAAAACTTTACATGGTGATGACAACATTTAAAATTTAAAAAAAAACGTTAGAAGAGAAGCTATACAAAATAAAAATAAAACAATTGTTATGAATTAATAAATAATTAAAATTAAATAGTAAGTCTTTTATGAAGACTGAACACATGTAATTAAAAAGTAATCATATATTCATAAGTATACAAATATATGTGATTCTTATTACTGATTTATGCAAGTCAAAACAAGAAATGTTGTTTAAATCACAATATTGCCTTATTATGTAATTTTAATGATCCCTTTTAATCAAGGTACTCATTTGTAACATTTTTTAACTTTTCCTTAAAGTCAAAAAGATGTACTATTTACATAAATTTTTGAAGAATTGTTGTTGTGAATTTTAGATTGAAATGGGTACGTCAAGAAAGCAAAAATGTCTTTGATGTACCTTGTATTATTCATGTTCAAATAAATGTCCATATTTCTATAACAGCTTAATATGAAGCAAGAAATGGGTCATAAATCACAGAGATAAGCATTTCTATACTCCGGACATATCGAAGGAATCTCTACTTAAAAATCAGATGAGCGAAGCATGCAAGTTAGCCAGCTTAGCAAGGGTGTATCTTGGAATGGATGTAGAATAAAAAGTTTTCTATAAACGTTATTGCATGATTGCGGATCAAAAGGTTTTCCCTAAATATCAAATTCTTTTTTTCGTTGTGTTTGTAAAGCAATTTTTTTCTGCTCTTTAATCACGCATTTTTTACGCTTCGGGTGCTCAATTCAACGCCCAAACCTGATTCAAACGGAGGTACATAGAATTCAAAAAAGTATGAAAGGAAAGGAAAATGTCCATACTAACATATTTTAAGGATGTGAAACTTTAATTGCTACTGTGTTAGATTTTTATTATACATATTCGCTTTTACCATCATTTGAATGTAAAAACTTACTTGTAACAAACTTTCAAAAATACTTTTAAAGAGAAAGTAGACTTCCGAATTTAGTTTATTTTGTTTTCAGCCAATCTGTTTGAAAAAATTAGTATTATTATCAATATAATTATCAGAAAGTGTGTAGAAATTCAATGTAACATTTTAACAACTCTTAAAGTTATTAACTGTTTTGAAAATTTTCCATGCACATTCCTTTGACACATAATAATGTCATTTTTATTTGTAAGTTGTCTATCAGATTTTATAATAGAACCTAATGTTTTCGTAAGCATTTACTGTAAATATAGTTAAGAAAACAATCATTGTTAAAACATCTATTTTACCCGTACAAAGTAATTGTTCCTTAAGATGAATAGTTGACTTTTGAAGTATATTTATTTAAACTAACTTTCATTCTATACTAAGTAAATTGTCGATAAATTTCAAAGGTATGCGTCATAAATAACCTGTTATGTTTCTAATGCTTTTAAAGTTCGAAAATTTAGGTTCAGGTAAAAATTATACTAATTATTATTAGATGATGTGTATTAAACCACCTTCACTGATTCTTATTCTTAGTTGCAGTATTTCAAGCTAATTTAAGATGGAAATTTCGAATTTTCAGGTACATTTCGCTGAACTAAGCGTTCACTATAGCCTTAAATCCCTATCAAATATTAACAGTTTTTTTAGCAATTATTTCATCTAACTCCTTTGGATTTATTAAAACGTAATATCTCTATGTATATGTTTTAACTTCTTGA
Organism: Pardosa pseudoannulata; assembly: GCA_032207245.1. NCBI lineage: Eukaryota > Metazoa > Arthropoda > Arachnida > Araneae > Lycosidae > Pardosa > Pardosa pseudoannulata. Next base: position 114,554,272 of record CM063511.1, read on the forward strand.
AGGTTATTCACAATTTTATTTTATTCATTGTAAGGCTACCAAGGTATAACTCCTACGATGTTATTTATTTATTTATTTTTTGCATATTTATGCTTAGCAACATTTGTATGCAGAAAATTACTACAAACTTTTTAAAATACTCTTGAATTCCTAGAAAATATTTCTATATTTTTAGACTTTTTAAAAAAAAATAATATTAATTGAATATCATTTTCTGCGTGTATTGATTTTTACCATATTTATGTTATTCTATGTCAACTTTTAGGTATTTTTAGGATGTGAAACGTCATTTAAATTTTGAGCTGTTAGATTTTTGTGCTCTCAATATTCACTAGCAACATTTGAGTGCACAAAATTATCACTAATAAAGTTTCTAAAATACTCTGTAATTATATTTTTCAATACTTATTAAGTATATTATCCAATATTTTTTCAGTTTTTATTTTAACATTTTTGTTGGATTCATTGAATATTAATTTCTCTGCACAATGATTTTTAATTTATCTAAGGTATTCATTGTACAAGAATTTAATAGATATAAAACTTTATTTAAATTGTAGGCCGTTAGATTTTTATTGTACTCAATTACGCTTAGCAACATTTGGATGTAAAAAATATATCCTATAGATTTATAAAATAATCTTAAATTAGTATACAATATATTTTAACACTTCCTTGCATCATTATTTTTATTTAAATTCTCTTTGCACTTTGTCTGGGTTTACTGAATAGCAAATGTTTTACTCATTCTATCTCGAAGCTTTTAAAGATCCGATTTCATTGTTTCTTTTAAAAATACTCATAACCGGTTTAACTCTCTTTCCTTGTAAACAAACTCTAGCACTGCTTCCTGTCTCCGTGCTGATGATCTCCATAAATCCTAAAATGACGTTGTTGGAAATCTTAGCGACTTATAAATATATGTTTAAATTTATCAATCCCATCACTATTTCTGAAAAATGATAGTTGTAGTTGTTTCTATTCTTTTTAGGTCTAGGAAAACAAATTATTTTTTAAATGCGGACTTTATGTATTATTTGTTCCATGGAAAGGAGACTTAAACTTTCAAACTTAAAATATACATTCTGACTTTCCCTGGGAGTATTTTCTCTAATTTTGTCTGTAACGTTGGTATACACGTATGTCGCATAACTGAAGAACAATTATAAGTAGAAAATTCAAAATTTTATGCTTTTGTAACATCTATTTGTGCATATTCTTTTTTAAATACAAAGGCACTTTATAACGAAAATTCCAATACAGCGGAAACTATCGCTTCTCCTATGGGTCTTCTTAGGCCTTTAAGTTCTTAATCAATACCTCTGGGGGTGGCAGGCCGAACCTATAGATCTTCTGCCTGGTCCTACTTAATACGAGTGGTTTAAGGCTCAATCATGCTTGGGTTACCTAAGTGACATAAAAAACAACAACAACTAACGCTTTAGGGCACATATCTAAAACTTAAATTACTGAAGTTTTGTATCTAGGACTGTTGTAACTTTAATTGTGCATCTCCATGTTTCATTGCAATCTGTACTCTATATAACGAATAAATCTCAACAAATTCTCTAACGCTACCAATTTCTTCTAGATGACAGTGATTGAGCTCTTCACATTGTAGAATTTATATACACAGCTCATTGTTGAATACAGTGTTACTCATTATTGACTGATTATTGTGTAAGTGTTTGATGTTATTAAAACTAATATTTTACTAATTATGAAACTATTACTTTTTAAGCAATAAAAGATCATATATCCCTTTAAAAATTAATGAAGTACAACAACAATGTGTAATTTATTAGGAATAAAAGAAAGTTCTGTGGTATCTATCTACATCAGGCTTGTGATGAGCACCTATCTTATTTATTATTTCTGTAGTATAATGTTTATCAATATAATTAAGGTTCACAGAATAAAAAGTACAGTTATTAAGTTTATTTTATATTAAAAAACAGAATCAGCATATTTAATGACATGCATTTTGATTTTCACGTGACTTGTTCAAATAATCTACAAAACAGCAGTTAGAAGTTTGATATGTATATTAAATTACAATTACATATAAATTGTAGATAGAACAATATGATTAATCCTAATATTACACCCAAAGATTTTTATTTTCATTCATCTATTAAGATTTTATCTATAAAATATTTATGTAATATCTGAGAGTGAAAACATATACTTTATATATATATATATATATATATATATATATATATATATATATATATATATATATATATATATATATATATATATATATATATATATATATATATATATATATATATATATATATATATATATATATATATATATATATATATATATATATATATATATATATATATATATATATATATATATATGTATATATATATATATATATATATATATATATATATATATGTATATATATATATATATATATATATATATATATATATATAATATATATATATATATTTAAAAAATATATAAAAAATAAATAAGTAGTACAGAGATTAAAAAAAAAAACCTACAACAATGTCAACTATTACAATTTTGTGATAAATGGCATTAATGTATTAAAAATTTACTCATTTCAGAAATATTAAATTTGATTGGTTTTACATTAACACTTGTAAAGTATAAAAATAAGTGATAAAATTTTAAATGTCGCTATATACTTTAGAAATTAAGCATTTTACATAAAAAAAATGTGTCAAAACCGCTTTCCCTTTAATTTGATTTACATTAAACTCTCAAAGTAAAATGTTTGGCATTTAATTAGACTTTTGATGTAACTAGAGTGAACAATCCAGAAACCAATATTGACTTGAGTTAGAATTTGAAGACATATTAAAACTGAATTATTTTATAAAATATATCTGGTTATCAAAATTTACTTTATAATGTTTTAAAGATCATTATTTACTTTAAAAATAAAGTATTTTAAGTAACAAAAAGTGTTATAACTACTTTCCTTTAATTTTGATATACAATAAATACTCAACGTAAACTGTTTGACATTATGTTCACTTTTGACATAACTAAAGCGAGAAATCCACAAACTAAAATAACTTGAGTTAGAATTTGAAGACATATTAAAACTGAATTATTTTATAAAATATATCTGGTTATCAAAATTTACTTTATAATGTTTTAAAGATCATTATTTACTTTAAAAATAAAGTATTTTGAGTAACAAAATGTGTTAAAACTGCTTTCCTTTAATTTTGATATATAATAAATGCTCAACGTAAACTGTTTGACATTAATTTCACTTTTGACCTAACTAAAGCTAGCAATCCACAAGCCAAAATAATTTGAGTTAGAATTTGAATACCCAAATTAAAACTAGATTATTCAATAAAATATATTTAGTTTTCAAAAATTATGTGATAATGTTTTAAAGGCCATTATTTACTTTAAGTATTTTAAGTAAAAAAATGTGTTAAAACTGCTTTACTTTAATTTAGATTTACAATAATTACTCAACATAAACTGTTTGACATTAATTTTACTTTTAACGTAACTAAAGCAAACGATCCACAAGCCAAAATAACTTGAGTTAGTATTTGAATACCCACATTAAAACTGGATTATTCGATAAAATATATCTGTTTTTGAAAAATTACTTGATAATATTTTAAAGATCATTATTTACTTTAAAAATAAAGTATTTAGCTTAACAAAATGTGTTAAAACTGCTTTCCTTTAATTTTGATTCACAATAAATACTCAACTTTTTCACTTTTGACGTAATTAAAACGAACAATCCACAACCCAAAATAACTTTATTTTTTAAGTAACTAACGTGAGAGTTAGATTTAGAATACCCATATTAAAACTGGATTATTCGATAAAATGTATCTGGTTATCAAAAATTACTTGATAGTGTTTTAAAAATCACCAAGTATTTTGAGTAACAAAATGTGTTAAAACTGCTTTACTTTAATTTTGATTTATAATAAATACTCAAACTGTTTGACATCAATTTCACTATTGACGTAACTAAAACAAACAATATACAAGCCAAAATAACTTGAGTTAGAATTTGAATACCCATATTAAAATTCAATTATTTGATAAAAAATATATGGTTGTCAAAAATTACTTGATAGTGTTTTAAAAATCACCATTACCTTTAAAAATAAAGTATTTTAAGTAACAAAATGTGTTATAACTGCTTTACTTTAATTTTGATTTACAATAAATACTCAACGTAAACTGTTTGACATTAATTTCACTTTTGACGTAATTAAAACGAGAAATCCACAAGACAAAATAATTTGAGTTAGAATTTAAATACCTATATCAAAACTCGATTATTCGACAGAATATATCTGGTTTTCAAAAATTATTTTATAATGTTTAAAAGATCATTATTTTCTTTAAAATTAAAGTATCTGGAGTAACAAAATGTTTTAAAACTACTTTCCTTTAATTTTGATTTACAATAAACGTAACGTAACTGTTTAATAAACATACAATAAACTCAACGTAAACTGTTTGACATCAATTTCACTATTGACGTAACTAAAACAAACAATATACAAGCCAAAATAACTTGAGTTAGAATTTGAATACCCATATTAAAATTAAATTATTCGATAAAATATATCTGGTTATCAAAAGTTGCTTGATAATATTTTAAAGATCATTATTTATGTTAAAAATAAAGTATTTAGCTTAACAAAATGTGTTGAAACTGCTCCCCTTTAATTTTGATTTAAAATATATACTCAACGTAAACTGTTTGACATTAATTTCACTTTTGACGTAACTAAAGCTAGCAATCCACAAGCCAAAATAATTTGAGTTAGAATTTGAATACCCATATTAAAATTCAATTATTTGATAAAAAATATATGGTTGTCAAAAATTACTTGATAGTGTTTTAAAAATCACCATTACCTTTAAAATTGAAGTATTTTGAGTAACAAAATGTGTTAAAACTGCTTTACTTTAATTTAGATTTACAATAATTACTCAACATAAACTACTAGTCATAAATTTCACTTTTGACGTAAATAAAGCGAACAAGACAAAATAACTTTATTTTTTAAGTAACCAACATTATAGTTAGAATTAGAATACCCATATTAAAACTGGATTATTCGATAAAATGTATCTGGTTATCAAAAATTACTTGATAGTGTTTTAAAAATCACCATTAACTTTAAAATTAAAGTATTTTGAGTAACAAAATGTGTTACAACTACTTTACTTCAATTTTGATTTTACAATAATTACTCAACGTAAACTGTTTGACATTAATTTTACTTTTAACGTAACTAAAGCAAACGATCCACAAGCCAAAATAACTTGAGTTAGTATTTGAATACCCACATTAAAACTGGATTATTCGATAAAATATATCTGTTTTTGAAAAATTACTTGATAATATTTTAAAGATCATTATTTACTTTAAAAATAAAGTATTTAGCTTAACAAAATGTGTTAAAACTGCTCCACTTTAATTTTGATTTACAATAAATACTCAATGTAAACTGTTTGGCATAAATTTCCCTTTTGACGTAACTAAAGCGAACAATCCACAAGTTAAAATAACTTGAGTTAGAATTTGAATACCCATATTAATACTAGATTATTCGATAAAATATATCTGGTTTTCAAAAATTATTTGATAATATTTTAAAGATCATTATTTACTTTAAAAATAAAGTATTTTGCGTAACAAAATGTGTTAAAACTATTTTCCTTTAATTTTGATTTACAGTAAATACTTAACGTAAACTGTTTGACATTAATTTCACTTTTGACGTAATTAAAACGAACAATCCACAAGACAAAATAATTTGAGTTAGAATTTGAATACCTATATCAAAACTAGATTATTCGATAAAATATATCTGATTTTCAAAAATTATTTGATAATGTTTTAAAGATCATTATTTTCTTTTAAAATAAAGTATTTTGCTTAACAAAATGTGTTAAAACTGCTTTCCTTTAATTTTGATTCACAATAAATACTCAACTTTTTCACTTTTGACGTAATTAAAACGAACAATCCACAACCCAAAATAACTTGAGTTAGTATTTGAATACCCACATTAAAACTGTATTATTCGATAAAATATATCTGGTTATCAAAAGTTGCTTGATAATATTTTAAAGATCATTATTTATGTTAAAAATAAAGTATTTAGCTTAACAAAATGTGTTGAAACTGCTCCCCTTTAATTTTGATTTAAAATATATACTCAACGTAAACTGTTTGACATTAATTTCACTTTTGACTTAACTAAAGCGAGCAATCCACAAGCCAAAATAACTTGAGTTAGTATTTGAATACCCACATTAAAACTGTATTATTTGATAAAATATATCTGGTTATCAAAATTTACTTGATAATATTTTACAGATTCCTATTTATTTTAAAAGTATTTTTTTTTTAATAAAATGTGTTAAAACCGCTTTCCTTTAATTTTGATTTACAATAAATACTCAGCGTAAACTGTTTGACATCAGTTTCACTTTTGACTTCACTAAAGCTAACAATCCACAAGCCAAAACAACTTGTGTTAGAGTTTGAATACCCATATTAAAATTGAATTATTCGATAAAATATATCTGGTATCAGCACTACCTGAAATATATCCGAGATCTATTTAGGATGAATGAGGAGTAGAATGATGGAGCACCTGAAACGCATATCCTCCAAGGAATAACCCATAAGCTATTTATTATGCTTTTGCCATACTTTCTACTGACAGAGTCAATGTGCTTCTCGTCTCTCAATTCCTCTTCCGTGTAACAGGTCAAATATTCAAGGTCACAAAGAAAACGGAACTTTTTTTCTTATTCATTCTTACCTCTCGCCCTCCATTTTCGCTCTTTAGGAACAATAAAAGGTGTACCGGAAAGAAACGTAAACAATTACTTTCAACGGAATACATAAAAGGCGGGAGATATGGTGGTTGTGTTCTATGAATAAATAACTGTTCGTCATTGGTTGTAAATGCTAGAAATATAGACAGTAGAGTATCGTAAGGGAAACAAAGGTGGCCTCCGACTAGGGCTACACTTTGCATAGGCGGCAAAATTCCTACCACTGGATATATGTTAATAAGAGTTAAATTATAATAAATAAAGTTTTAGTCTAGCATTTGTCCTAAAAATTATCAAATAATTTTCTTCTGTGAAATTATATGTTAATCATATAGTCTGTAATTTTGAAAAAAAAATTATAAATTTTTATAAGCAAAAATATTTTATCTTATGTCAGTAAATAACAATTTATTAATATTAGATTATAAAACATGTATTTGTATATAAATTTTGCTTCGTAGTAAAAATTTCAGTTTTGGTGAAAAAAATCTCTTTCTAGTTTGATATTTTACTTGATTTAGGAAATTTTTTCTCTACAATAATATATTTGTATATGGCAGCAAATTTGTCATCTTCTTCCGGCGACAAACACATACGCACTAAATAAAGGAAGTTTCAAAGGAAAGAAATAAACTCAATATAGCCCCCTGCCTGTGGTGGTACTTTGCTAGGGGTTGCAAATACCTACCATTGAATTGGTATTAATGAGAGATAATTTAAAATATATATAAATTATTATCATGAAAGTTAATGCTAGAAAGACTTTCTCCTGTGAAAAAAAATTTGTTTATCACATAGCCATAGTCATAATTTTTGAATAATAGTTATTATAATTTTCGATTATCTAAAATATTTCTTGAAATACATAGTATCAGTAAATAGTTTATAAATATTAGATTTCAAAATATGTATCCTATTTAAATTTTATTTTTACTTTGTAAAAATTTTAAAATTTAGAAAAAAAAACTCTCTTTTAGCTTGGTATTTTCCTCCCTCTAAAAAATTCAATCTATTATTAATTATCTATTATCTAAATTATATTATCTATAATCTAAATTATATTATTATACCATATTTTATAAAGGCAGAAAATTAGGTTTCAGGGTCGGGCGGCAGAAACTTGTGCCTCACCACTGAACAGAGGAAGTTTCAAAGGGGAGAAATAAGCTTAATACAGTGCTTAAAACCTGTGCAAAGTGGTACTGTGTAAAACGATATTTTCTTTGGTCTCAGTGTATTTCATTACTTACTTTAATTATTTACTTAACGCATAATCACCAAGAGGTTAGTAATTATTTTACAAATATTTGTACTTTAAAGTTTTATAAGTTAAAATTAAATAAATTAAATTAGTTCTCTAAGTATGATATTAAATAATATATGTACCTTACTTACATAAACACTGGATACATAAATGAACAAACTGTCTGCAACGATAACTTGTCTCTAACAATGTTCTCTATATCTCTGCAGTATTACAGTTTTGCTTTAAGTACGTTTTACTGCATTTGGCTAATGTAGTCTTTTAGTTTAAAGGGATAGAAATGTAGATTAATGCTGTCTAATTTAAAAACACAATGTTATGATCAAAATCATATTACTACCATTAGTATTATTCCCATTGTAAAAAATTTTTTCATCGAAAATGAGTTTTATAAGCTAGGACGTATCCCTGTTATATTCAGTTTGTAATCAAGTTAGACCAATTACGCTATCTGCTTGTGTCCATGTGAGCTAATGACTATTTAACTAGTAGTTATGTGAGTTCATTTGGATTCTTGCCTATACCTCTCTAATTTTCTGTGATACATCTATCCCATGGCTGTTTAGATTCAAATATTGTAGAAGGTATAAAACTGAAAAGAAAATAGGATGGAGGTTCCCTAATTTATTAAACACAATAATTCAATGAATAATACATGACTATCAATAATATCAAACTCTTTTGTAAAAAAATACTAACCAAAAATCAAGTATCTCAAGTTAGGGTCTATCCCTGTTATGCAGTTTGTAAAGAAGTTAGATAAGTTATCTGAAATAATTAAGTTCATGTTAGCAAATGATTACCTAACCAGTGATTATTCGTGTTTTATTTGTATTGTAGAAGACATAAAGCTGAAAAGAAAATAAAAGAGTGGATGGAGGTTGGCCTAATTTATTAAACACAATAATTCGATGAATAATAAATGACTGTCAGTAATATTAAACTCTTTTGTAAAAAAATACTGACCAAAAATCAAGTATCTTAAGTTAGGATCTATACCTGTTATGCAGTTTGTAAAGGAGTTAGATAAGTTACTTGAAATGGTTGAGTTATTGTTAGAAAATGATTACCTAACCAATGATTATTTGTGTTTTATTTGTATTGTTTCATATACCTCTCTACCTTTTAGTGACACATCTATCTCTTGGCTAGATTAATTTGAAAGTTCCTTACTGTCATTAGTATTTTCCCCATTGTAAGTTTTCTTTCACTGATAATGAAACATTTTTGTATCTGTAAAATAGCTATCTGCACCCAAACATTTCCCATTTGTCCTTTGTCTGCATTGTCTAATATAGTTAATCTAATAAGATTTAATTAATCTAATTGGAAGATTAGTTTTAATATCAAATATCATAATCTTTAATCTAGTATTTAAAACATACACTTAGATAAATACAAATGAAATTGGAATTTATCTTATATTTTCTATTTCAGTAACTTTCAAAATTCATCAGACTAGTATATTTATTTTTCTCTAGGCTTTTTTCATCTCTCAAGTGTATGCAGTTAGAATATAATCAGTTTTATTGAATCAGTATTTATGGATCATCTGCGATAATCGTAATCGTAACTATAATCCGTAGAAGATAAATTTAATGTAGTCTTCAAATTTAAATGCAACGCTTTAATTCTCTGCCAATGTAAAAATATATAATAACATTAAAGAAAATGGGAGTTTTCAATTATTTTAAAAGGAATGATAGTGAACAGATATAATAAATATCTGCTAAAACAACTACGTATGGAAAAATATTAATATTTCAAGCCATTTAGAAAAGTTTTATTTTCAATATTTCTTTTATAATATAGTGAATTTCCATTCGTAAGAATTTCGAGTACTCATGAAAATGTTGTATGGGAATATTTACTCGAGTTCCCTCTTCTTGACAGATGATATTGACGTATTCCTTTGATAATATATCCAAAAGTGCACGGCTATTTGTTGTCTGCATACATCTCGTTGATCTACTACAAAAATATTTTTATGGTATTTAATTTTCTGAAAAAATAATTCTTCATACGAAATTAAAGTGCTAACCGTAATTCCAGCTCTTATCTGAAGTTAACACTCAATTCAACATTGATATTAGTTTTTACTGAATACTAAACCAGTAAACAACTTCGATGATAAAAGAAATTATTTTCATAAATGACCAATTGTTGCACATATGGCAATATTTGATTTTATAACCGGAATTGTGAGTTCTAGATCTATTGTCCAAAGATCCGCTGTGTTCATTAATGTAGTCTGAAGCACGTAAAATTTGTTCTCGATTGCAATCTTACAAGTTCAAATTGATATCTCTGAAAGTAATGTCAATACTGAATATTCCTGCTTAGTCATACTTCTTAAGAACGAGGACACTAGGAACAATATATTTCGTAGTTTTCCTTAATATACGCGTTTCCTCTGAGTGACTAAAAGTAACATTCTTAGCCATGTTTGGTATAAATTCTGTATCGCCAATTTCAGTACAAAGGAAAAATTCATGCATAATAACACATTTTAATTAAATTTAATCTTTTCTTATCTGAAGTAAATAGGAATGAAATTGATAAATTTGACGTTGTTATTCAATTTATCATTGCACTTCATCACCATATACAACTTTTTTTGTGAGAATTTTTAAAGAGTATCAAAGTAGTTATAATATAAAAAATAAAAAAATATTTATCATGTGTGTGATAAGAATATGACTTTAAGCACTTAAAAAGAGACTATCACTACATAAATCTTCACAATAAATAGATTATAACAAATTTTACAAAAACTACAGAAAAAGGATTGAAAAGAATATTCTGAACAAAATAGATAGCATAGGAAATCTTGACCTAATCATATTAACATTTTTTATATGTATAAAATTTTAAATTTTAATCATCTGTAATAAAACTATAATTAGACATGAAAAACTAATAATGAACGAAAGCAATAAATTTTTTGAAAGTGATATTTTTATACCGTTTTTTAAAACCAATCTATCACATGTACTAATTTTTCATAATTTAACATTTTCTTCTATGTAGAAAGGATTGTTAACTTGTAGACATCTGTATTAAAATTTGTACGTGCATGAATAGAAATATTAATAATATTTTTAAACGAAAGCAATAAAGTATATTTTGAAAATAATGATTTTTAAGATCATCGTGTATAGCCAGTGTATCACATGTACTAATTTTTCATAAATTAACACTTTCTTATAGTATAAGGGATTGTTAGTTTTTTGGTATCTGAAATAAAATATCTCAGTACACACAAAAAAACACTTATAATATTGCATACACAAAGGCAATAAAATATATTTTGAAACTAATGACTATTTTTTTAAAGTCATCATGTATCGTCAATATATCATATGGGCTTTATTACTAAATAGAAAGAAATTCAGATATTTTTTACTTCGTTTTTCTTTACTCTTTATAGCTTCTGATGTACTGGTAGGCATTTCGAACCCAGAGAGTTTCTATTGCCTCATATAGCTAGTTTACTTCTATTTATAAATAATATAACTAACAAACCGTATCAATGAGAAAGTTACAAAACAAAACATTAGGTGATTGAACTTGATGTATTTCTTTTACGAGCATTACGTTTACTTAAAGAAGTTACATTTGTTACAAAGGTTAAGCAGTTAGAACGAATCCTGTTGTGATTACTACTGCGTGAAGCGTAAAATATGCAACAAAAAAGAAAAAGCAGGATATTGTAGACCAGGTAAACAATATTATCAAAAGAAATTAAGTTTATGCTATAGTGATTATCACATACAATATACTCTAAATGTTTATGTTTATCTCTGTTTATTCAGAATGAGAGTAAATCTGAATTTTTTTATTATTGATTCAAGATCAACGAAGCATAAATTCTAACCATCTGCATAAACAGCCTTTGTCTGTGGAAATGAAAATTAACCAGTACTGAAATGTTTTCTTTAGTAATAAAGTTTTCTAATCTAAATACATACAGTTCCTTTATTTTTATAAAGGCTTTACGTGAACCGGTACATTCTGCAAAAGCAGTATATTCAGCTTACAATTTCTATTACCAATGAATAATGAATACAGATGAGATTTCTTGTGTGATTTTTTAATTTCAACTTTGAAAAAGTTCAAATAAAAAATTCAAATTTTCAAAAGTTCAAATTAAATTTAAAAAGTGTGTTCTCACAAATTCCTAGATGAAGTTTTTTAAAACTATTTTGAAATTTAATTTATAATACTGAAGAACCAAAACTGGTGTTCATAAAATTTTAGCTCTTCAATGTCCAAGATTTAAACAAGCTTTTAAACTTTTTAATTAATTGTCTTTTATTTTCAAGTAGCTTAATTCTGCAATTTGTAAAAGATTTCACTTTTTCTTCCTACTTGGAGAATTTAATATTTGGAGTCATACGTTTTGCTATACAAGAGTTAATGAGACAGGTACCTAATGCTTAAAGCTGATTTTGAGCCTATTTGGAGATATTGTCAAGAATACGGCCATGTATAATGCCAACGCCTTTTTAAATTTTCTTGTTATAGTCTTGAACTTTTTAATAGGTTGTACAGCAGTATTGGATATACAAAAATATAATAAATGTATTAAAATGCTGATATAGACAGAATTTATACTAAATGAGTATATGTCAACATTAATTCAATTTTTTTTAATTTCCCTACTATACTACTCTTTCAAAACTACATCTTGTGTGTAAGTTTCGTAAGCTCGTAACATAAAATTTAAGAATTATGACGGTAAGTCGCAATGTTTTACAGAAAAAATTATTATTTTATAGGAGTATTACGTACCAATGACTTATACCAGGCCATGTTGAGATAACACAAAGATTAAAGGTACCAGATACAAATGAGCGAAGACTTACCGCTTTGCAGACCTTTTTTATTTACAAATCTAATTTTACACAACATGGTGACGCAAATAAAATATATTCAATCTCAATATGGAGACTCCGTAAACCGCTTGAATATGGAAACTTGAATATGAAGATAGCTGATGAAGCTATCTTCAGATGATCAAAAAAAGTTGAGCGTTCCCTGCCTTTGCTGAAGTTCTCTTCGCTTCGTGTTTCTTCCGAAGGGGCCTTCAAATCTGCTGATCAAAAATTCCAAAGACTGCTGTTGCCAAAGCCAAAGACGAATGACCCGCGTTAGCCACCCTCTTGTCCAATGGGGTCGAAGTGGGGGGGTCACTGACATCACACTCGTCCCTCGGTCAGTCCCCGCGTTGGCGTTGTCCATCAGTGTAACTCATTGTTACAATGAGGTATCTTTAAGACATACGTGTAAGAGTTTTCAATAGTCAGATAAATGTTCTGGAAAATTAGCAAGCTATTTCCGTCTATTTAAAATACAGGATAAACAAAAATAATTTTTTCTTTTTTCAAATTCTGGTTGTCTTTCAAAATTTACGAGTCCCCAAAACAGCACTAAAAAGCATGAATTTATGTATGATCTATGCATGGTCAAAGTTAGAGAATGAATCCTCAAGTATTTTTTAGAACTTATATTTGAATTTGTTTATAATTTTTTAATTTGGGTTGTCTCTTAAATTTACGAGTCCCCAAAACAGCACTAAAAAGCATGAATTTATGTATGATCTATGCATGGTCAAAGTTAGAGAATGAATCCCCAAGTATTCGTGTATAACTTATCTTTTGAATTTGTATATAATTTTTTAACTTGGGTTGTCTTTTAAATTTACGACTCCCCAAAACAGCACTAAAAACCATGAATTTGTGTATGATCTATGCATGGTCAAAGTTAGAGAATGAATCCCCAAGTATTCGTGTATAACTTATCTTTTGAATTTGTATATAATTTTTTAACTTGGGTTGTCTTTTAAATTTACGACTCCCCAAAACAGCACTAAAAACCATGAATTTGTGTATGATCTATACATGGTCAAAGTTAAAGAATGAATCCTCAAGTATTTTTTAGAACTTATATTTGAATTTGTTTATAATTTTTAATTTAAACTTGAAAGTGGTCCTAATGTTAATGTTTGGATCTTCAGTATACAACGGTAAGTGTACCTATTTATTCATATTTATCAATAGATAAATATATTTCTTTTATAAATATAAATACTTCAGTTAGAAACTTGTAAAATTTTCTTTTTGTAAGAAAACTGAATATTTAAACCCAACAAATATAGCAATTAAAACATTCTCTTTCTTTAATATACCAGATATATCTGTTTAATTACCTAGAATAGTTTGGATCTGAAAGGAATAATTTTAAGGAAATTCTTTTAATTAGTGCATTAATCTAAATTTCAACTTTATTTGATAAGTTTAAATTTTATTATACCATTTCCACTCCATTTATTTGCTCATTCGTGACAAAACGCTTATCATCATATTTATTTAATGGCTATCAAAATCCCATAATAATAATTGATAGAAATTGAACACTAATTCAAATGCTTTCAATGAAATTAATACGTTTCATAATTCATCGTAAGGCAAATAAGTCTCCCCAGAATCACAGAAAATGGTGTAACATTCTAATGCATTATTTCATAAATAATCCTAATTACGATCCAAATATATATTTTTGCTTCGAAAGCACTTGTTAGTACTTTCTATAATTGATGTTTTTTGGTTTTTATGACTGAATATATATGTATATGTTATATTAAAATCCCTTCTTTACATATTTAATATTAATTTAATAAATTCTGTTCATAAATTACGTTATTGGGGTTTGCTCGATAATTCTGATTTTTCACTCCAGACATGCTACAGACTTAATCTAGCCTCTCTCTGTACTATGACCAATGATAAACGTTTTCTATTTAGACATGGGTATTTTTATCAAATATGCTTAGGGATTATTCGTAGTCTTTTTACCTGAAAAATCCCTACTTAAAAAGTGGGTTCACGATGTTCTCAAAGTTCTCGCTTGTTGTATTTACTGATGAATCGTCACCAGGAATAAAATTTGTGTTCTTTTTTTCATGAATCTCGCCCATATTTTGGCATATATACAGTGAAACTTCTCCGAGCAGCCACCCCTGTGTAGCGGCCACCCTTCTAAACGGCCAATTTTTCGACTCATAGACCTAATGGTAAAATAACCTATATCAGCGGCCACTCGACCCCCTCTAAACGACCACCTAGTGGGATTGCCCTTTTCATTTTTCAGAAAATTCTACTCACTCCATGCTTTTATTTTGAGCGAAAAAATTCAAGGTCTGGGTTATGGTCGGATGTAAGACAAAGGAATAACTTGAAAAGTCCATTCCCGCGCTCCCCCCCCCTCTTTCTAAGAAAGATTAAATCTGTTATCTCTTTTGTATTCTCCCCACACCCTTCTGATAGGAAATCCCTATTTCACCATCTATAGAAACTGAGAGAGGAACTAGATAATTAAGCATTGAAGGTTTGGCTTGGTTTGGTTTGGAGCGCAGCGGTCTACTTTTTGCAACACGAGGGCTAATGAGACCGGGACCTACTGCTTAAAGCCGATTCCGAACGGCTACGAACATCCATGCCATAGTGGGACTCGAACCCACGAACTCCGGTTCCAAAGGCCAGCATCCTAACTGTGAAGTCCCCGCGTCACCGGCCGACCGTTCCTTGTTTTGGTTTTTTCCCGGAGGAGGACGAATCAGGGGGTGACCGCGACCAAGACAAGAGCCGGGGGAGAAGCGGGAAAGAAAGAAAAAAGAATAAGAAGGGGACTTGCGAGAGGAACGCTGGCGAGTGACGCTGAGTGTAGTACGCCAGCGAGGTAAATGTAAATATTGTATATAACTGTGTCGTTGGTGTTAATAAAACCATAGAAAATGCAATAGTTCTAGAGATGATTCCTGCTTACTGTTTCCCTAACTCGAACCAAACCGCAGGAGCGGGAGATTTACACTAACCATTCGGCTATCGTTCGGCAAACGTTCAAGGTGTCCTATGGCCTTTGTTTGGAATTCCAATCGGTACAGTTAGGGAAGAATTGCACCTCTGTAAGCAAAAATGTCGTTCATACCAGTTTCATTTCATTAGTTGATCAGTGATCTGAGTTGCAACTATGTGGAAACGCGTTGTCCTAAATCTAGAGCAGCGCATTGAAGTTCTGATTGAATATGAGAAGGGCAAATCGGCAAGAAAGTTAGCTGAATTATTTAACTGCGGGAGAACGGAAATCAACAAATCCATTAAAGGAAAGAATTTGATTTTGAAGGAGTACGAAGACTACAGAACAAACAGAAACAAATTGTATCCTTTTTTTTTAATGTAAAGAAACATGAAATAAAGTACTATTTGTTCTTTAGATAAGTTTTAAATTTCATTTACATAAGGAATATATGTCAAACTTGTTTATATTACGCATTATAGTAATTATCTTATAATAGTAAATAAAACCCTTCAGAGCGGCCAAATATTTTCGGTGTGGAGGGGTGGCCGCTCAGAGATGTTTCACTGTATATGAGAATTTTATGTCCTCTTAACCCTCTAAGCAGTTCGCACGTACAATTCCGCCAAACCGATGAGGACTTCAAAACGTACTATTTTTGACCTCGAAAAACGCTCAAAAAATGGATGTAATGTACATTTTTGCCAGTGCTTTCCCCCCTGGAGTTTTGAGGTAGGAGGGTCAGGTCTATTGCTTAGGAACTGCACCCCTCTTTCACTGACATTTCTTGAGGGATGCACCCCTATTCCCTGAGGCACAAAGACGCTGATAGCTTTTCATAGCTTTGTAAATCTCTATTCCGAAGTATTTCGTTTGCGGTAAAGATGTATCTCTAATTGCATTAAATTTCTTGGATGACTTTCGTAAAAAATATAAATAAGTCTCCCAAAGAATATTTCTATTTATACTTTCAGAATCCATTATTTCTTATAGGATAATACTGCAGACCTGACGAGCTTTATGTGTATTAAAAACTAACAATCTATAATGTCTATTTATATATCTATATATAACCGGGAGTAAAGGGACAATAACGAGGGTCTGTTTCCATATCCCATTCTAGTCGACAAAGGTTGAAGGTAAAAATCATAGAACTCTTTGGGCATTGACATTAGCGTATTTTGGAAAAAATTTTCCTAGATGTGTTCCACTCGGAGGATTAAAGTCACTTTCCAGTTAATATTTTAAATATACATACTTAACTTTAGGAGTAAACCTTCATTTAAATATTTTACTGTTTTTTTATCGTGTTTACTTTAAACAACCAATCCATCTATTTCTTCTCAAAATAAAATCTAAAAGTCACTTACATGTATCATTCTTCAATACACTGAAGGATGGCCTTTTTTGTCAAAGGCTTTATTCTCTGTGATTCAACAAATAATATTTATTCTGTGCAACACTAGCTCGGGCTCTGACTGATGTCTCATTTCCAATTCTCATTTCACATTTAGGCACACGCTACAACGGATTTTATATATTTTTTCGGAGACTGTTTTGGTATTCAGATGAAAAGCAAAGCTTTTCTCTGTAAGAGGCTTAACGCTGTTTTTATGTCTGTATCGTATTTTACGATTTAACTCTACGTTGTTTTTACACAACTACTTTTGTAAGACTATATGTGTTTAAGTTTGTTTATTTTATGTATAGGGTTTTACATATGTCTGTAAGCATAGAACATATGGATTTTATAATAAATTTAAATGGAAACAGTATCAATGAGATATGTTTTTTTAGCTTACCCATGCAAGAGATCTCAAATGAAGAAAACCTTCCTTCCATTCCGTCACATATGTATTTCTGGAAAATGTTGTTTGCAAAATGTAAAGAAGGTTGCTTAAATCGGACCTCTTAAGAAAAATCACAAATAAAAGGCATTTATAGAAGTACATATACATAGTCTGTAAGAGACTTAACGCTGTTTTTATATCTATATAGTATTTTATGATTCAACTCTACGTTGTTCTTACACTGCTATTTTTTTAAGACTATGTGTGTTTAAGTTTCTTTATTTTATGTACAGAGTTTTACATATGTCTGTAAGCATAAAACATATTGATTTTATACTGCATTTAAGTGAAAGCTGTATCAATGAGATATGTCTTTTTAGTGTACCCATGCAGGAGATCTCAAATGAAGAAACTTCCTTCCATTCCGTCACATATGTATTTTCTTGGAAAAAGATGATTTCAAAACATAAAGAAGAAGGTTGCTTAAATCGGACCTCTTAAGAAAAATTACAAATAAAAGACATTTATAGAAGTGCATATACATACTCTGTAAGAGGCTTAACGCTGTTTTTATGTCTGTAGCGTATTTTACGATTCAAATCTACGTTGTTCTTACACAGCTATTTTTGTAAAACTATATGTGTTTAAGTTTGTTTATTTTATGTACAGGGTTTTACATATGTCTGTAAGCATAGAACATATTGATTTTATACTAAATTTAAGTGGAAGCAGAATGAATGAGATATGTCTTTTTAGCGTACCCATGCAAGAGATCTCAAATGAAGAAACCCTTTCTCTCACATATCTATTTCTGGGAAAAAGTTGTTTGCAAAACGTAAAGAAGGTTACTTGAATGGTACATCTTAAGAAAATTCACAAATAAATCAGAAATCTACTATAAAAAGGGAAGATTTTTATTACCATAACTACATCAACCGTTATAGCTCAATTTATAAGGCAACAGTTTTCTTTGAGTAGAGCTTAATTCTAGCAATCTGGTTGTAACCATCAGTGTAATATCCATTTATTCAGATTTTTCTTATACAGATATTTCATAATAAGCCACATTTTTTCGAAAACAGCTTATACGAAGCTATACTGTGTGTATTTCTTAACATAAATGGACTTTAAAAAATTATTTAAAGTTCTTAAAAGGCATTTAGAGAAGTACATAGACATTTATATCTTGTATCGTTGTAGTCAGCAACGTTCAGCATTAAAGATCATTATATTGAAATTTCTCTTTATATGGAGTGCAAATTCTATACTACGTACTAAAAATGGATTTTAATTGTTTAAAAGGCATTTATAGAACTGCATATACATCTATATCATGTTATGTTGCACTCAGAAAAATTAAAATTCATTATATTGAAATTTTTATTTATATAGAGTGCAGATTCTATACTATACCTTATGATCCTATATCTTGTACTGTTTAGTCAGTAAAGTTTAGCAATAAAGTGTATTATATTGAAATTTTTCGTTATGTAGAGAATATATGGATTATATGTAGATTTCGTTACATAGATTACAATCAAAAGAGGAAATGCACTGCTTTGTATAATAATAGCCATAAATACAATATTTCCAATTTCTCCGTCTAATCGTTTTTCAGCTATGCAAGATATGTGAAGTACAGTCAAATGTAAGTCAGAATTAATATTTAAATTTTCAAAACCAACGTTTCCTTCTAATCACATATAGACGTAAAGCAGAAACTCATCAAAGTTGATTTAGGCATTATTAAAATATATATTTTTCATTGAAATCAGAATACTGAGATATTTTCGATTACAACACTTCCTTTACTTTGTTCTAGGAAGTAAAAACCAGGTCTTTTCATTGTAGAGGTGTTTAAACATTGGTACAGATTGAGTTCCTAGCAAAATAAAAAGTCTTATTAGACAAGATTAAAGGTCTATAAGTACTGTGTAATTCCAGATGCATGTCTCAAACTACAATGGCACACTTCTTTATCCAGCTGGGGGATCAGATGTTTACACCTTTTTTTTCAAGCAGGTTTTACCTGCTTAACAATGACATGGAGACATGAAGTCTAGGTTTGTGACATTAGAGCATAATAGCGTTCTCACCCCTGATGGATAAACGATACAAATTAATATCCAGGCATATCGATTACCTTAAAATTCCCAGCCAATGAGGGTCCTTTAAAATAAGTGATGTTCTGCTCAACCGACGTCACGGTGGAAGCTTTAAAATCTACGTTCCGGGCTTTTGGAACCGGGGTACTGACATAACGAAGTGTCCAATCCTCAAGAGAGAGGATAGTTTTGGCGTGAGTCGCAAGGCGACTCAGTTTTTGAGGATTTGGGGCTGTCAGCCAAGTCCTGATTGTTAGACAAAAAAGTCTAAGAATAGAAGATTTTTCTTTCTTTTGTGGTAAAGTTGCGAAAAAGTATTAGGAAGCTATCAATTTCATCTCAACGATAAGCAGCGGAAGAAGAACGGGTTTCTACATCTGATATCGACAGTAGAGGATCTCCGTCCTGGGGTATAGTACCATTTTATCCAAGGTAACTTCAGTAAAGGATTTTTAATTGTACTGGCTATCACGTGTGGTCTCCCTAAGCAACTATGCCCTTAATAATCTAGAATATTTTTCTGGGGGTTTATTCACAGTTACAATATTTTAAATATCTATTAGTTTGCAGATTTATGAACTAAACACTAAGCATTCATTGCATGATAATTTATAGATGTATACTCTCTCATTTATTTTCCAACTAAATAATAACTAAATTGGTATTTTTTCCATGTACTGTAATATCTATGAAGTATGGTAGCTCAGTAGGCAAAGGAACGATCTCGTAACTGAGAGGTTGTGTGTTCAGAACCCAAGTTAGCCTTGTTCGTTAAAGGTGACTGGGACTCTTAAAATATGTTCGTGGTCACAATGTCCCCTAAGTACTCAATTAATACCTCTGGGGGTGGCAGGCCAAGTCTTTGGATCTTCTTCTTGGCCCCTGCGTCAAAATTAAGAAGACCTACTTGAGTGAAGTTGTTCTTTCACCTTAATGGTGCTCATTAAAATGAAAGTCTCACCCCTTGGCTTTAATATGAGAGCCTGCAGATTCAACCGTGCTTGGTTTGTCCAAGTGGCATGAGAAGCAACAACAACAACAACCTGTGCCCTTTAGTCTAGGTGTTAAATAGTTACAGCTGCTATAAATATAAGGTTCGAGTGAGACAAACACATAATTTATTTCTAATACATGTTATCAAACTTGATTCCCTAAGCTATTTCATGGAAACATAGTTTTCTGAAACCGGTCTGTATGGCATCACAGTACCATTAAAAGTTAAGAATCAGTATACTATAGCTAAAATATGTTTTTAGTGTTGTACCAATACCAAATAAAATGTTCTGAAACTCCTGTGGGTGAAATAATAATATCACTCTTCATACTTGTCAAGAATATGGAAGTCTTCTTTTAAGCTCTCAGTATAGTTCTATGATATATTTAAGTTCATGTATTTGAATTTTTACGATAAATAAAGTACATGATATTTCAAATACATTTTTTATACATTTAAATTTCCCTTGCCGAAAATATACACAAATATATGATCTTATTTTGTTTAGAGGGTTTTTCTGAACAGAATATTACAAGAATAATACGCAATGGAAGCATACAGCAAAAAATCATCCAACCATGTCAGTATTTTTGGATTATATATTATCAGTTTTTGCATGGTTTATTTCTGACTATATGCAATATATTTTACTGGAATAAAAATCCGTTACTATTTTCTAGTGAAAAATATTTCAGAATATTTTAATCCGGAATATTACTAAATTTTCTGTGTAATATTTTAAAAGGATAGCTGACGTCTGAGCCATTTATCTTAAATAAATCTTGAAGTGAAAGGAGATTTCAAGGAAAAATCGTAATACATTTTTTGTCTCTAAACTTCTCAACTTAAAACTATAGTGTAGAAAGCTTTATATGCATCTTTAATTTTGACGGTTGGCATCAATATTCATTTTTACAAAATTGTCAGAATATTTATTCGAGTACATTTGAGTTTTCTGAAGAACTTATCTTTATATGCTTTCAAAGTATTTTATTTGTTCAAATTGAAAACTAAACAAATATTAAGGCTAAAATTTTATTACAAAGTTTAGAATTAGACGAATAATTATCGAAATTTCTTTTTTTAAATTTCTCCATAAAGATAAAGGTTAAAGGTTTCATTATCTATTTGCCTATAATGTTATCAGGTGGTATGAACTCTCAAATATAAAAAGTCTAATACGCCAGAATTATTTTCTGTACCAGTAATAGAAACAGAAGATCAATATGCCACTAACATCATACTCTACGGGAGAACACAATAAACTTATTTACAGATATTTTGGAGTATGACAGTTTTTAGTGCAATTTTATATGAGACCTCGTATTAATAATAATCAAATATTCATATACTTATGTCATATACAAGAGGAGGAAACCATACACAAATTTTTTTAAAAATCTCATTTTTTATAATGGAAATAGAGTTTTTTTTCATGTATACACACACACACACACACACACACATATATATATATATATATATATATATATATATATATATATATATATATATATATATATATATATATATATATATATATATATATATATATATATATATACATATATACAACATATATACGTATATGTACACTCAAGAACCAAACCCCTACATTTTGCAATGAACTCACTTGGATGACGTGGAAGCCACGTGATCAGGTGGAAGTGATATTTAACTGCTGCTATAGAGTCTGAAGAATCATTCTTTTACTCACTTCTGTGAGTGATTGGAAAGGCTGCAGGTCTAAGTGATTTTGAAAGAGGGCAGATTGTAATGGCTATAAAGCTCGGAACAAGTATTTCCGAAACTGCGCGACTCGTGAGTTGATCGCGATCTACCGTTGTTAGTACTTATGCAAAGGGGTTGAATGACTGTGAAACCAGCAGTAGACGACATGGTGTTGGACGTCACACAATCTATCAAAGAAAAAGGTCTTCGGAGACTGTCTCGCATGGTGAAACAAAACCGGAGCCAGACAGTGGCTCAGCTGACAACCCAATACAATGCAGGGCCAAGTAGAATATTATCAGAGCACACTGTTCAGCGGACACTGTTGGATATGGGGCTACGCAGCAAACGTCCCACTAGTGTGCCTTTGCTGACCAAACGTCATCGCCAACTACTCCTACGCTGGGCCCGGGAACTTTACGATTGGTCCATAGAACAGTGGGAAAGAGCTGCCTGCTTTTTATTGCAGCTTTGGGAAATGGGTTGGAAGAATTTTAAGTCGAGGAGACTCCTTTAATTAAGACATTTTGTGGCTAAGAAAATAAACTTGGAGGAATAAGAATGAGAGAGGAGAGTTTTTATGAGATATTGAAGATGAACAATTTTGATGTATTACATATATATGGGGATGCATATGTATATGTATATATCATGTATACATATATATATACATACATATATATATATATGTATATATATATATATATATATATATATATATATATATATATATATACATATATATATACATACATATATATATATATGTATATATATATATATATATATATATATATATATCAGGCAAGTAAAATTATCTGATACGGCTTTTGAATCGGGCTTTATATTATTGTCAAAATATTAAAGAAACAACATTTTCTAGAAGGAAAATTATAAACCAAATAATTAAATAACGGCATATTCTATTGCAATGCTTTATAAATGGTTTTGAGGTAAAATGGGAGGCATAGTGGCGATAAACAAATGAAAATATGCTTACATGCACTATTATATGTCGATGTGTTAAATGGACTTCACTTTTTTAAAAAATGTATTGATTACAACTCAAATGTAAATAAGATAACAAGTTTTTAAATGTTTTAAAATCTACTAAATGTACTAATATTTTTGGTTAAAGTAGGAATTTAATATTTTACCATATACCATAAAGAAATTATCAATTTATTTAAAAGCGATCACTTCATTCAGAATCATTCATTCAAAAATGTTCAAAAGTTAATATCAAAAGCAGAGGAACTCTAGGTATCTCAATATTTTGGTAGAAAAATAAACTTCCTGTTATGTGAAAGGCATATTTAATAACAAAAAAATCCTTTTGTTAGTGTAAATCCAATAATAACAGCTAAGTTGTAGTAAATATTTGAATTGAAGCGTGATTCGAATTCCAAAATACCATAATTATTCCCACAAACATTTATTAATGTTTAGAAATGTTTTAGAATCTACTAAATCTACTAATATTTTTGGTTAAGGTAGGAAGTTAATACTTTACCATATACCGTAAAGAAAATCTCCATTTATTTAAAAGCGATCAGGTCATTCAGAATCATTCATTCAAAAATATTCAAAAGTTAATATCAAAAGCAGAGGAACTTTTGGTATCTCAATATTTTGGTAGAAAAATAAACTTCCTATTAAATGAAAGGCATATTTAATAACAAAAGAAATCATTTTGTTAGTATAAATCCATTAATAACAGCTAAGTTGTAGTAAATATTTGAATTGAAGCGTGATTCGAATTCAAAAACACCATAATTATTCCCACAAACAGGTATAAATGTTTAGAAATGTTTTAGAATCTATTAAATCTACTAATATTTTTGGTTAAGGTAGGAATTTAATACTTTACCATATACCATAAAGAAAATCTGCATTTTTTTAAAAGCGATCACGTCATTCAGAATCATTCATTCAAAAATATTCAAAAGTTAATATCAAAAGAAGAGGAACTTTAGGTATCTCAATATTTTGATAGAAAAATAAACTTCCTGTTATGTGAAAGGCATATTTCATAACAAAAGAAATCATTTTGTTACTGTAAATCTAATAATAACAGCTAAGTTGTAGTAAATATTTGAATTGATGCATGATTCGAATTCCAAAACACCATAATTATTCCCACAAACAGGTATTCTTTGCCTGAATAAACAAACATCTCCATCTTAGACTTATTAAGAAGTTCCGGCTTTGTGTACCGTGAACGAAAAAAAAAGAAATCTGAAACTAACTGCGAAACAAAAAAAGTTGTGGGAATGGCAATTTTCTGGTACCTTATTTCTGATTTTCATCTTCCATATTAAGGTCATTAAGTCTTTAGATCAAAAGAAATGCCTCAAGGGAAGAAAGAGTTTCGAAGCAGCTTTTATTAGAAATGCTCTTTAAAACTGTGCATCTGAAAGCGGTAGCTGTTATCTTGGGAAAGAGATAAGCTCATAATGAGAGCAATTCTACTCGGTTTTTAATACATTGTATATTTTTAATAGCTCACAAAAATATTTGGAATGAAGTTTCTTCGTATTTACTAAAGCCATTCTCTTCGTTATTGAAAATTTTCTTGGCAAGTAAAAAGGTTTTTCTTCATTGAAAAAGCCATTCATGCTTTTTTTAAGGAAGCCTTTTAAGCTTAATTACGAACAAAGGCCAAATTTAGTGAAGTGTTTCTAATTTCTTTTTATCAGTTACATTTCTAAAAATATATATCTAATAAAATAACTGGCGGTTTCAATTTCAAAGCTTTATTTTTCTGAAAAAAAGATATAGCTTTGAGAATAAAACTTCTTAGAAGAGGAAAATTAAATATAACTTCTGTGCGTTACATTTAATTCGAACGAATAAAAGAAAATATTTTAGAAAATTGCGATTTAGTTGGGGTACTTTCTATTTAAAAATAGGAAATTTAATAAAATTAGTGTTGGTATATGGTTGGATTTTTTTTCTTCTAACAATGGGTAATATTAAAATGTTACTTGAAAAAAGGATTTTAATCAATTTGTACAAAAATGAGGATTTATTAAACATTAATATTCTAGGCATATCTAACATATGTTGAGAGCGTAAATGGGGTTTTATATTTAAATGGGGTAAAATATTAATTTAGCCATTAGATAAGAAAATATTTTTCTGGAGAACTTAGTTTTGCTATAAGTTAAGTAAAAATCATTCATAAATGAATTTATGAACAATATATCTAGAAATATTAGTTTAGCCGAAAGATCGTGATCTGTTATTTTTCTGGAGAATTTAGTTTCACTTTAAAAGTAAATATCATTAATAAATGAATTTAGGAACAATGTGTCTACAAATATTAATTCAGGTGATAGATTGTGATCTGTTATTTTTGGAGAACTTATTTTTTTTAATTAAATATCATTTATAAATTACTTTATAAACAATATGTCTAAAAATATTAATTTAGCAGATAGATCATGATCTCTTATTCTTCTCGAGAACTAATTTTTACTTTAAAAGTAAATATCACTCATAAATGAATTTACGAACAATATGTTTAAAAATATTAATTTAACAGATAGATCGTGATCTCTTATTTTTCTGGAGAACTTAGTTTTACCTTAAAAGTAAATATCATGAATAAATGAATTTAGAAACAATATGTCTACAAATTTTAATTTAGCAGATAGATCGTGATCTGTTATTTTTCTGGAGAACTAATTTTTACTTTAAAAGTAAAAAATAATTCATAAATGAATTTACGAAAAACGTCTAAAAATATTAATTTAGGTGATAGATCGTGATCTGTTATTTTTTGGAGAACTTATTTTTTTTAATTAAATATCATTCATAAATGAATTTATGAACAATTTGTCTAAAAATATTAATTTAACAGATATATCTTGATCTCTTATTTTTGTGGAAAACTTAGTTTACTTTGAAAGTAAATATCATTAATAAATGAATTTATGAACAATATGTTTAAAAATGTTAATTTAGCCTATAAATCATGATTTATTATTTTTTGAAGAACTTAGTTTTACTTTAAAGTAAATATCATTCATAAATGAATTTATGAATAATATGTCTAAAAATATTAATTTAGAGGATAGATCGTGATCTGTTATTTTTCTGGAGAACTTAGTTTTACTTTAAAAGTAATTATCATTCATGTAGTTTTACTTTAAAAGTAAATAATCATTCATAAATCAATTTATGAACATTGTCTAAAAATATTAATTTAGCCGATAAATCATGATTTTTTTAAGAACTTAGTTTTATTTTAAAGTAAATATCATTCATAAATGAATTTATGAACAAAATGAATATAAAATGAGCATAAATGAATTTATGAACATTATGTCTAAAAACATTAATTTAGCCGATAAATCGTGATCTGGTTTTTTTTTCTATAGAATTCAGTTTTACTTTAAAAGTAATTAACATTCATGTAGTTTTACTTTAAAAGCAAAAATGATTCATAAATCAATTTGTGAACGATATATCTAAAAATATTAATTTAGCCGATAAATCAGGATTTATTATTTTTTTGAAGAATTAAGTTTTATTTTAAAGTAAATATCACTCATAAATGAATTTATGAACAATATGTCTAAAAATATTAATTTAGCGCATAAATCATGATTTATTAATTTTTTTGAAGAACTTAGTTTTACTTTAAAGTAAATATCATTCATAAATCAATTTATAAACTATATGTCTAAAAATATTAATTTAGCCGATAGATCGGGATCTGTTATTTTTTTGGAGAACTTAGTTTTACTTTAAAAGTAATTAACATTCATGTAGTTTTACTTTAAAAGTAAATATCATTCATAAATGAATTTATGAATAATATGTCTAAAAATATTAATTTAGCCGATAGATCGTGATCTGTTATTTTTCTGGAGAACTTAGTTTTACTTTAAAAGTAATTAACATTCATGTAGTTTTATTAAAATAAATAACTCATAAATGAATTTATGAATAATATTTCTAAAAATATTAATTTAGCCGATAGATCGGGATCTGATTTTTGGAGAACTAGTTTACTTTAAAGTAATTAACATTCATGTAGTTTTACTTTAAAAGTAAATATCATTCATAAATGAATTTATGAATAATATGTCTAAAAATATTAATTTAGCCGATAGATCGTGATCTGTTATTTTTCTGGAGAACTTAGTTTTAGTAAATTTTATAAACGACATTATTATTAAAATAAATACTCAACTCGACACAATTGTATAATAAATGGTATTTTTAAATTATATTTAAAGGAGACGTTTATCATTATATCTTTTGTAACAAGTTATTAAGATATCATTTACAATAATGTTGAGTATACAAAATACTTTCATGTATACAATAGATCACTATGTGCATCTGCGGGGAAAAGACGCCTCCCAGCCTTTTCTTTTTTGTATATGCATTTGTAAATTGCATTTTAAAATATATCCTAGTCGATTAAATTCCTATACCTTGAATAGATATTTAATTGACTAAAATAAATCTCCCTGAATGTCGAAATGTTAAGAATTTAGAAAAGGGGAAAGAGATATGGAATGAGCAAAAATCTTGCTTTTGAATGATAATCAAAATTCAGGAAGTTCTCCAGTGTGACATTACAAACCCCTTACATAGTCAGCGTCGGCGGCAGTTTGAAAAAGGCAGCCGCCTAGTGTCAAAAAAAGGAACTAAAAAATAAGCAAACACAATATGTCTAGCATACAAATATGTCTTCTTTTTTATTTCTCTCGCATTAAATTTATTCCACCAATAGAAAGTCACATTTTGAGATTATATTTTGTCTCTAAATTTGGCAGTTTGGGGATATTCTTGAGGACTTATTTTCCTTGTAAAAGTGAGCCAAAAATGGACTCAAACATTAAGATAAAGAGAGAGAAAAAGAGAGGGAGTCTAGAAAAGATAGACAGTATTTTATTTAAATTTTATTTTCATACTATTTTTATACATTTTCATTATGTATGGTGATATTTATCAAATGCAGTTCCGCAGTGTTCTTTAGAAACAAGCTAATACATCAGTGCTACTGTGAAAAGCATATTCATAAATTTATTACTAATTAACCAAATTATGTGTTAGTGTACTACACCCTCTCTCCTCTTCTACTTTGTGTAAAGAAGATCATTCAGAAGAGATGGACTGACTTAAAGTTCAAACAAATTGAATAATTCAATATCAAGAAACACAATTAACAAAATAAACCAGAAGTATATAATCCCCTATGTAATAATAGTCTAAGTTATCTGTCCGTCAGTCCTCGAATTTATGAAGGGGTTCGACTTGGAATGAATAGTCCCCCCTTCCACCCTTTTCGACAGTTCAGTGCCATTATTTCAAGCCCTATTCTCCGTACGTAAACGTAAATAGTTTCTATTACTGATACAATAACCGTGATGATAATATAGAATCATAACTAACATTTTGAAATCTTCCCACGTTGGGAAATTTCCGTATTATATATATATATATATATATATATATATATATATATATATATATATATATATATATATATATATATATATATATATATATATATATATATATATATATATATATATATAATATATATATATATATATATATGTATATATGTATATATATATATATATATATATTATATATATATATATTATATATATATATATATATATATATATATATATATATATATATATATATGGGAATCGAACTGATTATCTTTAGACATCTCCCAAATTCCCTTGGTAGCTGGAGTGAAAAATGGATTATCAAAGTGTCAGTTTCTTCGTGTACTGCAAGAACGAAAAAAATTTGCTTAAGGCTTGATGTTATCATATATTTTTATTTTATACATCACTTAATTTATTTTCTTATTTTTATCGCTCTAGGATACTTTGTATTGCATTTGTAAAAGCTAGCAAGCATTAATCTTCATGTACGATAAATTATTTCACATCGATTTACATCGGGCTTCAAGAATGATTCTGGAGAAGTAAATGCAATCTGTATTCTCTCCTTGACTAATAAACTCGATTAAATATTTGTAAAAGCAAAAGTACAGAAAAATCCTCTAATATATCTAAAGTAATTACTAATCCCCTGTATAAGTAGATGAAAACAACATGTTTTCTAGCATTATGACGTCATTCCTTTAACCATCTCATTTAATCATTTCTTATTTTAAATTATTTGAATATCGTCTGCATTATTTTGATACGTTTTATCACAGAGCTCAGATATTACATAAATAATATTCTTTTATATTTGGTTTAAATAATGCTTTAGGTACATATGTGATAACTTTAAATTTAATCACCGATTATTTTTTGTTGCAATGAAAATTTTATAGGTATTAACAACAAATTATTTTGATAAAAGTCTAGGAGTCTATTTCATGTACTAATAAATATCTAGCTTTTAAATTTTATATCTTTGAAAATGAAGACTTAATTTTTTGTGTGTTTGTTTTTTATGCATAACCATATGGTTTTCAATCGATTAGCTAAATTTTGGACATCATTCATATATATCGCCAAATAATCAGTGTCATTATTAAATCCTATGCTGTCCATCCTATCACGTAATATGATACGATAAATTAAAGTTGGCAACTACCATACGGTCAGTAAAGATGAACAAATTATTGAACGTGTAACAGGTAATTCTCAGCCAAAAAACAAACCATTTTTTTCCTCTTTACAATTCTGGAGAATTAAACAATTTACTGATCCCATCTATGACGGGCTAGTTTAGTACTACTTAAATGCTAGTTTAATAATAAAAAAATTAATTTCACTGCATTTTAAATTTTCTTACTTTAACACGAATTCTTATTCACATCTTTTTTCTGGTTCAGTCTTGATAAGAAAAACTACCACTCATTGTTTTATATTTTGAAAATGTCCTGCATTTTTTTGCAAAACAAAATCTCTGTCACATCTCTTCAATCTTTTTTTAGAATAAATTATTCTGGAATAAATGCATTAATATTTTAAACCCGAATGTTTTCGATAGGTATCATGTGGATATTACAGTAATGTAAAACCATTAAGAAGAAGAAATGAACGTTAAACGTTCGAAAGAACCATGATTAATGGCAGATCGAACAGTTGACATTCCTGCCTCAGGGCAGAAAATGGGCGGAAAAAACATCTAAAACACAAAATCCAATGATATATAAAATCAATATCTTCATCTCTATTAAATAACTTTTTACTGCTGCATCATATTTCTTTTAGAAGATACATTCATTTGCCAGAAATTTTTGAGTTTTTGAAAGCATTTTTTCTTTTGAGAAATGTTAAAGTTAGATTTAGACTGGAAATTGATAAATCAGTCATATTATTTACTCGCATGTTAAGACATTTAATGTGTTAGAGACAAAGTATTTTTAATATTCCGAATAACCCAAAAGATATAAATAAAGTTTGTAATAATATTTTTATCTTTTATCCTCTAAGCAGAAAACAAATCTCAACATAGTACTCAAAACATAACAAGTTAAACCGAAAAGTGTTTAAATTAACTAAATATCGAATATATATATATATATATATATATATATATATATA
>CM063511.1:114590404-114597904 GCA_032207245.1 Pardosa pseudoannulata
AGGATAATCCGGTTAGGCGGAAGCATTTTTTGAGCTATTTGATGAGCTTGTAAACAGATAAGTTTGACTGGCGCTTGGACATGGAGCTGTCAACACACACAAGCACACACACATTATATATATATATATATATATATATATATATATATATATATATATATATATATATATATAAATTACGTTCAGTGATGAAACATATGAAAATAATGCAGACGATATTTAAATAATTTAAAATAAGAAATAATTAGCAAGCACACACACATTATATATATATATATATATATATATATATATATATATATATATATATATATATTACGTTCAGTGATGAAACACATGAAAATAATGCAGACGATATTTAAATAATTTGAAATAAGAAAAAATTAAATGAGATGTTTAAAGGAATGAAGTCATAATGCTAGAAAAATATGTTATTTTTACCTATTTTCTATGTGATAAATTTAATCGACTGCTGATAACCTGGGAAAATAGGGCTTGAAATAATGGCATTAAATGCTCGAAGAGGGGGGGATTTCGAAAAATTTAAAGACAACAGTATTTTTCGTTGTGATACGAAGCATATTTATACAAATTCATTTTAGAATCGGATCAATAATTTAGGAGACGATAAACTTTACTCGCTTTGAATTTTGCTAACCCTAACTCATCCAGAATCCAATATGGATGCCTCTATCCATACCAGGTCCAACCGCTTTATAAATTCTTGGACAGACACACAGATAACTTAGGCTATTATTATATAAGGGATTTGAAAATATAGAATACATCGTATAAAGCATTTTGTTACTCTTACTCTAAATTTCTTTTTTTTTACTTTTGTTTACCTGCTTTGCAGAAAGGTTTTGAAATCAGACGTTATAATACTACTAATTCAGAAAGATTTTCCGAGTACTACACTTAAAATGACTGTTAAAAGGATAATACTTCTACACAATTTGTAACATGAGAATTTCAGTTAGGTATCTTAATCTCCAATCAATTTTTCTATAAAGGAAACATTGTTAGTTCTACTTACTCCAAATTTCTGTGTTACTAAAGAAATAATAGAGCAGAAATTAATACTTTAATACGCATTGATATTAATTATATCTTAATGAAACAATTTATTAGGTTTCTAGCAAACGATGGTTCCCGAAACATATGTTTTGTGATTTCTCTTGAGCTTTTTCATTATTGGAAAATTGAAGTTTTAAAAATATAAGTGTAAGTTTACCATATATGTTTAAATGTGTTGCATTGCACCTTATTTCTAACATATATATATTAAACAAATAAACGTATACCATATTTAATAATGAAGCTTTATTAAATAATGATATGCTGTAAGGTATGTTGTAACGAATCGTTCTATTTAATAAAGGTATACTATAAAAAATCATTCTATTTAATAAAGATATGATGTAATGAATCGTTCTATTTAATAAAAAATTACTGTATGTAAATACAACATATCGTTATTTAATAGAATATGTCATGAATTAAAGAGAAAAGGAGTACGTTTTGCATATAGATCTTATTTACTGAAAGCCTTCTTATTATATTTCCTGAAAACTGTTTTAATCATTTTTGCAGTGTCTTAAAATTTTATACAAACACCATATTGATCTCTTGATATTCAATCTTGATATTTAGGATCAATGGGTCAACTCTAGATTAGAATAATTCAAGGCAAATTGGTTAGTATATTTCAAATAATTTATAAATATCTTTTAGAAAAAAAAAATGAGCTAAATAATTTTCTTATCATTAAGTTTACTTTTGATTCTAACACAAGTAATACCATTATGATTGAAAGAAATATATAGGGTTTTGATCACCAAATGAAATTGATTCTGATGTGTCATAACCGATGGAAATTCTTATGGTTTAATGACAGCATAAATAATGGTCATCAACTTTTACTTAATAATTCATATTTTACATTATATGTTTGAATCGTTTTGGAAACCAGTTTTTATGATGCAAAGAATAAATAAAAATTATTCATTCATTTGATTCTAAAACAAGTAATACCATTATGATTGAAAGAAATATATAGGGTTTTTATCACCAAATGAAATTGATTCTGATGTGTCACAACCGATGGAAATTCTCGTGGATTAATGACAGCATAAATAATGGTCATCGAATTTTACTTAATAATTCATATTTTACATTATATGTTTGAATAGTTTTGGAAACCACTTTTTATGATGCAAAGAATAAATAAAAAATATACATTCATTTGATTCTAAACCAAGTAATATCATTATGATTTCAAAAAAGCATATAGGGTTTTGATCCCCAAACGAAATAGATTCTAATGTGTCATAACCGATGGAAATTCTCGTGGATTAATGGCAGTATAAATAATGGTCATTAACTTTTGTTTAATAATTCATATTTTACATTATGTGTTTGAATCGTTTTGAAAACCAGTTTTATGATGCAAATAATAATTAAAAGTTATTCATACACTCTCATTTACTTAATTTTCATCATGAACTACTTAAAACTAAGAACTATTTGATTTATACTCATTGCAGTGAATGAAATAAAAATGGATTTATTTAAAACATTTTGCATAAGATTGATGTACATATATACTTTTACTGTAATTCGTGGTTTAATTCCCAAGCTTTCCAATGTTTGTAATTAGATTAGTAATTAAGCATTTTTGTTAAAAATAATTTATTCACGTTATCATAAGAAGACTATGTAGAAATCTCGAAAGGAGATGTTAAAAGGTGATCTATAAGAGAAGATATGAAACGAAGTTGAAAACACAAGGGACTAACTCAGCAGATATAGAGATATTTATATACTATTAGAATATTCAACAGATACCCAACTAGAAAAGGGTATATAAGCACTTTTACAGAAACAAATATTTAAAATTATTAAGAAATATTTATTTAAAAACGTATCGATTATCTTTCTCTTGATGTTAACGATGTTCATATCAGACAGTTTCCAAGTTAATTTTTCTTGAAGCATACAAACTTCATTGATTTAAAAAAAGGATAAAAATCCATTAATCCTCATTTTGCTTTAGAAGAATATATCAGTCTGCCAAAGGGCACTAAACTTATGATTGTCAGATTAGAAAAGTGGAATAAAATCTCAGATACGCTGGGTAGGTATTGAGAAAGATTGTATCTGACGTCAAATGCACATCAAATGCTATAAAATACTACAAAATGGCAGAAAGAAAGGAACTGTCAGTTTTCGAGTGATTGAAAAATACAGAAGAAAACTTTGGAAATTCTTATAAGAATGAAAAGTTTTGAACATTTATATGCTGTTATTATATACTGTTTAAATTTATACTGCAATTGAAGTTACAACCTGCTATAAAATTAAGATCTCTTAAAAAAAATAGAAGTACAAGATATTTATATCATAAAATAAAATATACCATACTTAAAAAGCACAAAAAAATTTCCTGGGAGAATGTTTTTGCAGTACTTTAGTTCTTAGAGAATTGTATTAAAAGAAGAGAAAAAACTAACTTCAATTTAATTTACCGTCCTTCTCCGTGTGATATAAATATATATATCGTTTTAGTTTTCATGTCTTGCTCTATCATGCTGAGTGAGTGTGACACCCATTGTTTGCTATTATAAAATTTTCTTGGGACAATGTTTTTACAATAGTTTAGTTCTAAGGCAAATGTACTAAAACGAAGAGAAAAAACTAACTCCAATTTAATTTACCATCCTTCTTTGTGTGATATAAATATCATTTTAGTTTTCATGTCTTGTTCTATCCTGCTGAGTGAGTGTGACACCCATTGCTTGCTATTATAAAAATTTCTTGGAAGAATGTTTTTGCAATAGTTTAGTTCTGAGACAAATGTATTAAAACGAAAAGAAAAAACTAACTTCAATTTAATTTACCGTTCTTCTCCGTGTGATATATATATATCATTTTCGTTTTCATGTCTTGCTCTATCATGCTGAGTGACTGTGACACCCATTGTTTGGTATTATCATCTCAGTTTTTTTTTTTTAAATTTGAAAACTGTCTACTACTACATTACAACAGCAAAAACAATAGGAATATAAAATCACAAACCTGGAACAATACTTAAACCTACACTGACAATAGGAGACACGGCAAAGCTTGGACTGGTGACTAGAGTTTATAATACCGGTAAGCCGGTTAACTTGTTTCAAAATTCACCAGTAAAATATTTTATAAAGTGAAAATACACTATTAAATATAATTTTTAATGTTTTTGGTGCTTTCAATATCGAAATATGCCTTTTTATTTACAATATTCTTCGAATATTGTGTCTATTCACGTGCTTTGTAGGGCCATGAGTTTAGGTTGGCCAAACAACTCATGATGTTTATAACATGTTGATATTATATTAAAGCGCCTATTAATATTAAACACATGATCAATGAAAATTATTAAGTGCATTAAAAGCATGTTACGTATTTCTTAAGTCTGATATTGTAAAACAATATCTGGTAAATTATACTGGCACACTGATATTTAAGTTCTCATTTACCATAATACCAGTGAATGGAAGTGAATGGGAGAGTTAGTAAATTTACAAACACTGGTAACTCGGGGAAAAAGAGGAAGCTTAGGACTCTTAATTCATCAAACTACGTAATTTGATATTCAGCGGAAGGTTTATTCTACTCATTATTAAGCTTAGAATATCCAGTGACAATATTCTATCCTTCCATATTTTTCCTTCATATTTTGTACATCCTCTCCATACTAATGATTTTTAGAAAAAAATATATGCGTTAAGGAACATTACTCCTTTTCAATTGTTTTAGATTAAGTATTTTAATTGGTTTGTATATAAATACTATGAAGAGAAAAAATTGTTTGTATGTCAGGGGTAATGTCTCGAACTACTGAAACGATTTTAAAAATTATTTTACTAACATAAAGCTACTCTATCCCTAAGAAAGATAAGCTGTATGTTATTGAGATAAAAATAAGTTTTCAGTTCGAAATTTCATTAATTGTCTTTTACTACAAGGTCTTGTTTAACTTATAGTTAGGCCTATTGAAAATGTTTGCTAAATGTCGATTACTTTCATTTCTAAATAAAGTGAAAGGCTTAAAACGTATATCCTCAGGTATTTCGTACACTTTGGAGATTGTAAAGCTAATACAATTCTAATATAAAGCAAACTGAAAGTTTTATTTCTTTTAGTATAGAAATCTAATTACACTTCCCATGAACAGACCTGGGTTAAATAATGTATCTTTGTATTAAAAAATTGATTGGAGCATTCTTATTTGATACTCCATTTACATAGATTGATTGCGACATTTTCCTTAAAACTTTAACACTTTCACTAAAGAGAAAAATATTCAAATGAAGCGTTTAATCCTGATAGCTGAATAGATACGTCTATGATTTAGAACTAAATGCAAAATTGCCAACTAATTAGCAAAACACTTACTTCTACTTTGAATCTATGTAATTAGTTTTATTAATGATTTATCCAAGAAGATACTTACACTTTAAACTCAAAAGTTTAAAAGAAGAACAATCTTTTCCTAACCTGCTAGTTTTTACCAAAATCTTGAGTCTTGATTATAAAAACAATGAATGCAAAATACTTCGATTCTTATAATGTTCAAGAAAGTAACTATAGTTTTAGCATCTACATTAATTTTATTAAAAGTTAAACTTTATTTACATGTATCTTTCAAATTACTGAAACAGATTCAAAATATTCTTACTAATAGAAAGATGTTTTATGAGTATGATAGGCTAAATACTATTTAAATAAAAATAAATAGTCAGTTCAAAATCTCAACATTTGTAAAACTAGTTGGCAGAAAAAAATGCTGGACTTCTTTATTAGAGTGTGCTGACCTCAAATGGCGAGATATATGTTAAAATAATTTACTTTCTGAATGCAAAAAAGCTCCAATTATCTCTAATTGACTATCTTGAG
Organism: Pardosa pseudoannulata; assembly: GCA_032207245.1. Classification (NCBI taxonomy): domain Eukaryota; kingdom Metazoa; phylum Arthropoda; class Arachnida; order Araneae; family Lycosidae; genus Pardosa; species Pardosa pseudoannulata. The sequence continues at coordinate 114,596,345 of CM063511.1, forward strand.
ATTAAAGATAGATATTTTTAATTAAGTAACTTGATTCTGTTTAATTTTTTCACAGTAAATCTAGGTAGAATTTCTTTAGTCTTGGAATGATTAAATCGCTAATATAATGTATTTTTAATAAATAAAAAAATTAAAATAAGATAACACTAATTAGTTTTTATACTGCTGATGTAATACATTCTTAAACCTAAATCTATTTTGAAATAAATATAACCTTTTCTTTCAAAATCATAAAGGCTGGGTATGTAAAACAAGGTGCCTCGCAAAGAAGCTTGAATATTATAATTAAGTTTAAAACATATTCAGGAAAGTAAAGTCTAAATGACCACGAATGGCTGAATATATGTTAAAATAATTTACTTTCTGAATGCAAAAAAACTCCAATTATCTCTAATTGACTATCTGGAGATCAAAGCTAGAATATTTTTATTATGTGCCTTGATTCTGTTTAATTCTTCCACAGTAAACCTAGGTAGAATTTCTGTAGTCTTCGAATGAATAAATCGCAAATGCAATGTATTTGTTAATAACTAAAAAAATTTAAATAAGATAACACTAGTTTTTTATACTGCTAATGTAATACGTTCTAAAACCTAAATCAATTTTGAAGTAAATATAATTTTTTGTTTGAGAATCATAAAGTCTGGGTAATTATGACAAAGGAGGCTTACAAAAAAGCTTGGTTTTATAATTCAATTTAAAACATATTCATGAAAGTAAAGTCTAAATTAAATAGATATGAAATATAAAATAAATATATAAAAAATATATATGAATAAATATAAAATATTTAATATTTAAATAGCTCATATAATTAAAATTTTAAAAGTTTCAAATAGTTTTTAGCTTTTACAAACGTTTCCGAAATTAATATTTTTTTCCTAATTTTTTCATATCTATTAAAATTATTCACGCAATGTTGTGCAGATACTTAAAATTATTTTCGAAAAGATTTTAACACCGAATTCGAAATTTCTGAATCATCTTGAAAGCATCTTTTTTCAAAATATCAATAGTACTGCACTAAGAAAAGGGTAAATGTATCAGGAAGTGAAACCATGAAAAAAAATTAGTAGTTTTTTAAATGTACTTTTTTAATCGAATTTTTCTTTGGCTTTGAAGTTTAGTTTTAATTAGCTCAGTGAAATAAAAAATTCATCGGGTGTAAAAAAATAATTTTTTGTGAATTAGGTGGAGTTTTTATTGTCAATTTTTTCACCATGGATAAAAGAAGTGACTAAAGCACATTTAATGAAGCAAATCGATGAAATTTTGTTTTTATAGCGGATGTGTTACATCACACGACAAAATATACATAAATATAAAAGATAATATAATCAAAAAGTATGAATCTACGTTTGCATCTTTTTATCGTTATACTCTGGGTCACTGAAATATAGTTAAAAATAAACAAAAGAGCCCACCGTTATACATATACATGTGTGTATTCTTGTCTATGTGTGTATGTATGCATCAAGCCGAACTATTGCAAGTGGGAAATGACAACCAAAGTCATGACCCTTAATTTTTTCTTAATTTGACCCTTAATTTTTTCTTAAT
>CM063511.1:114602904-114617904 GCA_032207245.1 Pardosa pseudoannulata
TACATTTAACATTTGTGAAGATTTTAGAATGAAGAAAAATCATTAAAGTACATTACTTTTGATGGATGGTACTACTTATTTAGTTGAAACTGGTAGAAAGCTTTATGTGTTTTGAGAATTTCTACTTCAGAAAAAATATACATTGGTCCTGTTAGAATTAAAGTATTCACCTTACACATAACATCTGAAATTTAATCAAAATTAGAGGGGGTCAGGTAGAAACCTTGCGTTGATTTGGTATGGAATCACCCGAGAACTATTTTCTTTAAACGTAGAAACTAGTTCATGTTTTTGCATTTTTAGATTTATTTTTTATATTATTATAGAGAATTGCACTTAAAAAACTTATTTCTGGAGAAATTTTTATAAAATTTCTAATAAATAAAGAAAATTTAGTAAAAAAAATCAGGTTTTTTTTAAAGGTCTAATTTTTTAATAAATTAAATTATTTCAATATTTTTTGACGCAACACATTTCTTATACACTGGACTAGTGAATCACTTAAAATCTTTGCTTAATTTACATTTGGTAAAAAATTTTAGTCCTTCAAAATCATACATTGAATTTTTAAAGAAATTTTCATTACCTTTATATCTAACTATGAGTGTAACATGATTAAAAATTATCCAAATTTAAAGCTTTTAGGTCATTCACTAGTAAATACTATCAAATGCATTCATAATAATTTTCAACAAAATATTTAAAGAACTTTTTGAAAAATCACATTTCAAGTTTCAACATTTTATTAAAAATACCGTTCTGAGAAAAACGCATTTGAAGTTTATGAAAGCAACTTGAGCGATTAAAAAATTAAAATACATGTTTAAAATTCCCCATACGTTCTTGCTTCAAAACTTTCTAATTGCCAAGTTGCTATTTATTAAAATACTAGAAAAATGTTTAAACTAATCTTCATGGAAATTTAAAAAATTTTGTCCAAAAAATGCTCTTTAAAAGGCTTTAAATTCACAACTTTCGGTTGCGAAGTCGCTACTTCCGTTTTGTTTTGACAGCTGTGACTGATGTTTAAACAGTTGTAACTTTTCTTTAAAATGCCGTAGAGATAAAACAAAAACAAATTTAGAAGCCTAAAAGTTGAAATTTTACAATAGAGAAAAAAAGTTATGATTTTTTGCAAAAAATTACGTTTTTAACGTAGACGGATACTTTAAATACCAAAATACGGTACCGGAGTTCGGCTATTCGAATCCAGCAGATGGCATGGATGTTCGTAGGCGTTCGAAATCGGCTTTCAGTAGGTCACGGTCTCATTAGCCCTCATGTAGCAAAACAGTAGACCGCAGTGCTCCCAAATAAACCAACCAAGCACCAAAATATACATCAATGGATTTGGCTTGGTTTTGGAGCACTATAGTCTACTGTTTCGCTCACTAGTGCTAATGAGACTGGGACTTACTGAAAGCCGATTTCGAACGGCTACGAACAACCATGCCAACAATAGGATTCGAACCCACGAACTCCAGTACCAAAGAGCAGATACATGAATGGAAGAGGGAGTAAAATGAGGAATGTTTCTACAATGCAATGATTTCACTTATATATATGTGTATATATAAGACTTATTCATTTATATATGTGTATAATATTTTGTGTATATATAAAACGTAGAAAACTCTCATTACAAGAGAGTTGTCAATAGAGGGTATAACAATAAACTTGATTTTTATTCATTTTGAAGATTTGAGACATCAAATCTGGAAGCATAACATTAAATACAACAGAAAACTTCTGTTCTCCGGAAAAGAAAATGAATTTGTAAAAGACGCACTAACGAGTGAGTACTTGCGATCAGAGTACAGTCAAAGATGAGAAGCAAATAGTAAAAGGCCGAAAATTCTCACAGATTCCAATTAAAGAATTCGATGAACATATAGAAAACTCTGTACTTGCAAGTGGTGTGATCTTCTAGACAATCTTCATATACAATTCTGATTTTCAAACAGTTGAAAAATGCTTTTAAAGTCTATTTTTTAAAGTAAAAATAGAAATCTATTATTTATAGGGTACATATATCGAGTTTATACTGCTTATTTCTACGTGGTAAAGGGTAAATTAAGTATCATAATTACACAAAATCTTTAATATGAAGTATCTTTAAAAGAAAAATTCTCTATAGATTGAATACTAACACCACAGAATAAAATCAAAAAAGTACCTTAACCACCTTTTCGTATACCCTTCCCCCCCCCTGGCCGAAAAAGTAAATTAAAAAAATGACAAGGGGACAGGCCTGCAATGTTCTTCGTTTAGAATTTCTTCATTTGGTGGGTACTTCTCCATTTATTTGATTCTCAATTAATCTTGTTAATGAAAGGAAATGCATCCGTTTTCTTTGCTAGTTTAAAACTTTTAAAAAAGTCGTAATTCAACGGCAAAGAAGGTCAAGAAGGAAAAAGAAAGAAATATGCTGAATCGGATCGGGAAAAAAAGTGGTTTACTGTTAGTAGTTAATTTATCGGAAACTTCCAAATTAAACTATAATTATGAAAAGTTTCAATTTAAAATTAAGTATTTATGTAACGAAAAATTTCTATATGTCGAATATTAACGACCTGAGTCCTGCATAGTCAATACTCACTGCATAGTCAATAATCATCTTGAGGAAAAAAACTTTGAATTGTAGATTATTTTCAAATAATAATGCTGGTAGTGCGGGATACAAGATTAAATACATATATACATAATGTAATAGGTGTGCAATTTAATCTTGTAATGTCTTCTTCAGGCTTTATAATTCGAGGTATTTGTGATACAAAGTTTAAATATTTGTAGGCTCTTCATGACTGTGTATTTCTTTTAAATATCTATTTTGATTATTCCTGAATGCATTTTGACTAGTTTCATCGAGATGTATCAAAATAGTATCTATCATAACTAAAAGATGATTATAGGTAAAATGTTGAATTTTGGTATTTAAAAAAATTATGTAGTTAATATTAAAAAGAACATCTCCTTTTTGGATTACAATCAGCAATTTATGTAACTAAAAATTACAATGTAACAGCCGTTAAGGCTAATAAGCAAAATTAAAAATCGTTTAGTAGTGGAATGGGGAAACATATAACTAAGGATTGTTCTAACATCTAGTATTGTACCTCCGGAATTTTTTTTGGATTCTGTAATCTGCATACCAAACTCTCTCAGTAGGAGAAATGTTAAAACTGTACCGCTTACTGCTAGGTGGAAGTACTTGAGCTCTTCCCATTCTTGAATTAATATTGCATAATTTTTTATGTTATTAGAAGTAATATTTTTGCAATTGTGTAACCGTTTACTTTATTAAAGAATAAAGAGAACGTAGCCTACTTTCAAATAAAGAAAATTGTGTATAATTTAATAGGTCTACAAGGAAGTCACATGGTGTTGGTATCATTTGAAATTTTTATAATTTTAATTAGAAACCCGGTATAAAGTTTAGATAAACGTCAGTTAAATGTTAAGTTTAAATGCTTTACATACATTTCCATAATTGGAAAACAATGCTTCATTTTTACAGTGGTAGAAACAGAGATTTTATTTCAAGCTTTTATACTTCTACGAAAAACCATTTTTACAACACGAGTTATATATCTTATCCAAGAGTTTTAAGAGCTGTAAGCAAAAATCTCTATATCTCTTCATTGAACATCCCCGTAAGAATTTTTTTCTTCTCGTAAATTTTTACCTACGTTTTTCAGAATAAATAATCTTTCCAACTGAGTTTTCTTTGGAAATTTTACTACAATATATACTTAATAATAAAATATACTTAATATAAATTACTTAAAAATAACATAAACTTAATGTAATATATAATTAATATAATATACACTTATTAATAATATTATATACTTGATATAACGTACTTAAAAGCAATATAAACTTAATATAATATGTATTTAATAATATATACTTAATTTAATAAGCGTACAAAGAAGTCATGTGTTCTTCATATCACATTTATTTTCCTTTCGGGCTATTTCAGATACAAAAGTTTAAACATCAGTAAGCTTTTCTGAACATAACTGTGTATTTCTTTTGTATAAATAACAAGAATTTTTTCTTTTCTTAAGTTTTCATCTACGTTTCTCACAATAAATAGTTTTTCAGACTTAGTTTGTCTCAAAATTTCACTATAATATATACTTAATAATAATATATAATTAATATAGTATATACTTATTAATAATAATATATACTTAATATAACATACTTAAAAATAACATAAACTTAATATAATATATAATTAACATAATATATACTTATTAATAATAATATATACTTAATACAACATACTTAAAAATAATATAAACTTAATATAACATATATTTAATAATGTATACTTAATATAATAAGAGTATAAAAAAGTAATGTGATGTTCATATCAGATATTTTATTTATTTCGGGGTATTTGAGATACAAAAGGTTAAATATCAGTAAGATTTTCTGAACATAACTGTGTATTTCTTTTGTATAAACTTGCAAGAATTTTTCGTTCTCGTGAGATTTCACCTACCGTTCTCACAATAAATAGTCTTTCGGATTTAGTTACTCTGAAATTTTTATGTCCATCAGAAACATAGCCAAGAAACGTATTTCGTTTCTATTGCGGATACAACACCCGTGATGATAATATAGAATCGTGACTAACATTTTGAAATTTTCCCATGTTGGGAAATTCCCGCATTTTATTTATATATGGGGATCGAAATGATTATCTTTAAACATCTCACAAATTCCCCTGGTAGATGGAGTGAAATGGATTGTCAAAGTGTCAGTTTCTTCGTGTATTGCAAGAACGAAAAAATATGCTTAAGTTTTCATGTTATATATTTTTCTATCTTTTATATATCGCTTCATTTATATTCTTGTTTTTATCGCTGTAGGATGCTTAGTATTGAATTTGTAAAAGCTAGCAAACATTAATCTTCATGTACAATAAATTATTTCACATCGATTTACATCGGGCTTCAAGAATGGTTCTGTAGAAGTAAATGCAATCTGTATTCTCTTCTGCCTAATAAATTCGATTAAATATTTTTTTAAAACAAAAGTACAGAAAAATCATTTAATATATCTAAGCACTTACTAATACCCTATATAATAATAGCCTATGTTATCAGCCAGTCTCTCTTCGAATTTATAAAGCGGTTGCACTTAGAATATATAGAGGCATCCATATTCAATTCTTGATGAGCTAGCAACGTTCGAAACACACTCCTTCCCCCCTTTTTTTTAGCATTTAATACCATTATTTCAAGACCTATTTTCGCGGTTAAGAGCAGAGGATTAAATTTATGAATTTGTCACATAATAAATAGGTAAAAATAACATTTTTCTAGCATTATGACGTCATTCCTTTAACTATCTCATTGAATCATTTCTTATTTTAAATTATTTAAATATCATCTGCATTATTTTCATGCGTTTTATCACTGAACTTTCGTATTACGTTCGAATATTATTTTTCCTTACCTTCTATGTTCATATAGTACCTACGTAGAAGCACAGCACTTGAATAAATCAAAGTTATTTCAGGCTTTGTTAAAATGAGTGTTTTCGCTGAAGTCTAAAAACAGAAAGCTTTTGGGATTACAGTTTACAACAAAATCAAAAATATATTTCCAATTTCTTAGAAATAATAATTTTAAATATCTTATAAGAATTTTTCTATATATTTTTTCTTCTTAACTAACTTATATTTTTCCTCTAATCTAATTTATTACCAAAAATTAGAAAAAATCATCAATTCTTCAGAATTAGCCACTGCTATACGACTAAGTCACGCAATAATCTCCTTGACATTTCTCAACATTAAATATTTTTGGTAGTTAAGTTCCAAAAATTGCCTTAAGATACTCATTTTAAGTGTTTTGAAAAAAAATTGTACTTATTAAAATCTTTATTTGTATTAAAAATAAGTATTTTTATGCTAAATATATTGCTCTTTTCTTACAGTTCCCAATGCTTGAGTTTCTTAAATAACTTCTAATGGAAATTATAATTTTATATTAAAAGGAAATTCTTGAAAATTCTTTAGGTTTAAGTGAATTGTTAGTTTTGTCCTTTCTTGTAGAATATCTTTTTATAAATTGCAGAAAATATACACCAAAGGGAATAAAATTAAATTCCCCTAACCACAAGTTAATATTTGAAAGTGTATGTTAAAAATAAATAATGTATACTTAATATAATAAGCGTACAAAGAAATCATGTGTTGTTCATATTATTTTTTTTTATTTTGGGGTATTTGAGATATAAAAGCTTAAATGTCAGTAAGATTTTCTAAACATAACTATGTATTTCTTCTATATAACTCGTTCTCGTGAGATTTCACCTACCTTTCTAACAATAAATAATCTTTCGAATTTTTATTTTCATCAGAATGATAGCCAAGAAACGTAATTCATTTCTATTACTGATACAACACCCGTGATGATAATATAGAATCGTGACTAACATTTTGAAATTTTCCCATGTTGGGAAATTTCCGCGTTTTATTTATATATGGGGAATAGCACTGATTATCTTTAGACACCTCACAAAATCCCCTGGTAGATGGAGTGAAATGAATAGTCAAAGTGTCAGTTTCTTCGTGTACAGCAAGAACGAAAAAATATGCTTAAAGCTTGATGTTATCATATATGTTTCTATTTTTTATACATCGCCTCAATTATATTCTTGTTTTTATTGCTCTAGGATACTTTGTATTGAGTTTGTAAAAGCTAGCAAATATTAATCTTCATGTACGGTAAATTACTTTACATCGATTTACATCGGCCTAAAAAGAATGATTCTGGAGAAGTAAAATCTGTAAGCAATCTGTATTCTCTCCTTGCCTAATAAATTAGATTAAAAATTTGTAAAAACAAAAGTACAGAAAAATCCTTTATTATATCTAAAGCACTTACTATTATCCTATATAATAATAGCCTACGTTATCTGTCCTTACCTTCTATGTTCACATAGTACCTATGTTGAAACATATCACTTGAATAAGTCAAAATTATTTCAGGCTTGGTTAAAATGAGTGTTTTCTTTGAAATCTAAAAACTTAAAACTTTTGGGATTACAATTTACAACAGAAGTAAAAATATATTTCCCATTTCTTAGAGATATTAATTTTAAATATCTTATAAGATTTTTCTATATATGTTTCTCTTAACTTTAATCTAATTTATTACCAAAAATTAGAATAAAATCACCAGTTCTTCAGAATTAGCCACTACTATACGACTAAGTCACGCAATAATCTCCTTGACTTTTCTCAACATGAAATATTTTTTATAGTTAAGTTCTAAAAATTGCCTTAAGAAACTCATTTTAAGTGTTTTGAAAAAAATTTGTACTTATTAAAATCTTTATTTGTATCAAAAATAAGTATTTTTATGCTAAATGAATTGCTTTTTGCTTACAGTTAGTTCCCAACGCTTAAGTTATTAAATAATTTCTAACTGAAATTATAATTTTTATATTAAAAGAAAATTCTTGAAAATTCTTTAGATTTAAGTAAATTATTAGTTTTGTCCTTTATTGTAGAATATCTTTTTATATATTGCAGAAAATATACACCAAAGGGAATAAAATTAAATTCCCCTAACCACACGTTAACATTTGAAAATGTATGTTAAAAATAAATAATGTATACTTAATATAATAAGCGTACAAAGAAATCATGTGTTGTTCATAATATTTTTTTTATTTTGGGGTATTTGAGATACAAAAGCTTAAATATCAGTAAGATTATCTAAACATAACTATGTATTTCTTTTATATAACTTGCAAGAATTTTTCGTTCTCGTGAGATTTCACTTACCTTTCTCAATAAATAATCTTTCGAATTTTTATTTTCATCAGAATGATAGCCAAGAAACGTAATTCGTTTCTATTAGTGATGCAACACCCGTGATGATAATATAGAATCGTGACTAACATTTTGAAATTATCCCATGTTGGGAAACTCCTGCATTTTAGTTATATACGAGGATCGCACTGATTATCTTTAAACATCTCACAAATTCCCTTGGTAGATGGAGTGAAATGGTTTGTCAGTCAGTTTCTTCGTGTATTGCAAGAACGAAAAAATATGCTTAAAGCTTGATGTTATCATATATATTTCTATCTTTTATACATCGCCTCAATTATATTCTTGTTTTTATTGCTCTAGGATACTTTGTATTGTATTTGTCAAGGCTAGCAAATATTAATATTTATGTAAGGGTAAATTATTTCATATCGATTTACATCGGGAATTAAGTCTGATTCAGGAGAAGTAAATGCAATCTGTATTATTTCCTTGCCTAATGAATTCGATTAAATATTTGTAAAAACAAAAGTACAGAAAAATCCTTTAACATATCTAAGCACTTACTAATAATAAGCGTACAAATATAATACGCTTACAAAAAAATCATGAGATTTTCATATCAGATATTTTTTTTATTTCGGGGTATTTGAAGTACAAAAGCTTACATATCAGTAAGATTTTCTGAACATAACTGTGTATTTCTTTTGTATAAACTAGCAAAATTTTTTCCTTCACCTGAGATTTCACCTACCGTTCTCACAATAAATAATCTTTCGGATTTAGTTACTCTGAAATTTTTTATTTTTATCAGAAACATAGCCAAGAAAGGAAATTCGTTTCTATTACTGATACAACACCCGTGATGATAATATAGAATCGTGACTAACATTTTGAAATTTTCCCATGTTGGGAAATTCCCGCATTTTATTTATATATGGGGATCGCACTGATTATCTTTAAACATCTCACAAATTCCCTCGGTAGATGGAGTGAAATGGATTGTCAAAGTGTCAGTTTCTTCGTGTATTGCAAGAACCAAAAAAATATTCTTAAGGCTTGGTGTTATCATATATATTTCTGTCTTTTATACATCGCCTCAATTATATTCTTGTTTTTATTTCTCTAGGATATTTTGTATCGCGTTTGTAAAAGCTAGCAAATATTAATCTTCATGTACGGTAAATTATTTCACATCGATTTACATCGGTCTGAAAAGAATGATTCTGGAGAAGTAAATGCAATCTGTATTCTCTTATGCCTAATAAATTCGATTAAATATTTTTTTAAAACAAAAGTACAGAAAAATCCTTTAATATATCTAAAGCACTTACTAATACCCTAAATAATAATAGACTAAGTTATCTGTCCTTACCTTCTATGTTCACATACTACCTATGTTGAAACATATCACTTGAATAAGTCAAAATTATTTCAGGCTTGGTTAAAATGAGTGTCTTTGTTGAAATCTAAAAACTTAAAGCTTTTGGGATTACAATTTACAACAGAAGTAAAAATATATTTCCCATTTCTTAGCGATATTAATTTTATATATCCTATAAGATTTTTCTATATATTTTTCCTCTTAACTTTAATCTAATTTATTACCAAAAATTAGAAAAAATCATCAGTTCTTCAGAATTAGCCACTGCTATACGACTAAGTCACGGAATAATCTCCTTGACTTTTGTCAACATGAAATATTTTTTATACTTAAGTTCCAAACATTGCCTTAATAAACTCCTTTTAAGTGTTTTGAAAAAAATTTGTACTTATTAAAATCTTTATTTGTATTAAAAATAAGTATTTTTATGCTAAACATGTATTGCTTTTTTCTTACAGTTCCCAATGCTTGAATTTCTTAAATAACTTCTAACAGAAATTATAATTTTTAAATTAAAAGGAAATCCTTGAAAATTCTTTAGTTTTAAGAAAATTGTTAGTTTTGTCCTTTCTTGTACAATATCTTTTTACAGATTACAAAAAATATACACCAGATGGAATAAAATTAAATTCCCTTAACCACAAGTTAACATTTGAAAATGTATGTTAAAGATAAATATTTAAGAATTTGAAGTAAAATAACTTAAATCTTTATAGGTGTCTGACATTTTAAAATTAAAAACAAGCAAAAAACTGTTAAGAACTTCATATTTTTTTAATTATATTTTATCAAGCTATAAAGTAAAATGTATTACCTGCACTGATTGATATTTTGAGTCTCATAGAATTAAAAACGATAATTAGTTTCTTCTTGATATAAAAAATTATCTTCTAATTTATAAATTTTACCAGTCATTTTGATTTAAATGGAATTTAACTTTTTTCATTTACTGTACGCATTTTATGTTTTTAAAAATAACTGTTTCTTTATAATAGAGCAGTAAATGCTTTTTTTATTTAGAAATTTATTAATGATCTATGAAAAATTTATTCTAAATAGAGCAGAACGTTTTATTTTAAATTGAATCAAAAATAGGTTATTATAATGAAGACTTTTCAATTCGAAATGTACTATGTTCTCTTAATGACATTTTATTTACGTTGAAACAAGATAGTTTTAGTTTAAAACTACTTCTTTTATATATCCTACATTTATTTTTTAACTCATTTATTTTGATATTTTAATTTGCAGTTTAATATATAACTGATGAACTATTTCTGTATGTTGTGTAATATTTTAATTGCAACTATTTATTTTTATTTGACAATTACATCTGAATTAATGATTACATATATTTATAATATTATTTTTTACAAATAAATACAAGAATTTGTATGAATTGTTTCAAAATGGATATATTATTTCCTAAATCTCTTTGCAGTTCTTTAAAAATTTACAATTTTGAGCACTCTGTACTGTTTTTAACAAAGTGAATTTTTTTTCAATTAAATTCACCATGCTCCTTTTGAAATCTAAATCTGTAATTCTCGTACTTATCCATTTTTAGTTTTATTTTTGTACGGAAAATTTTTATAAATGTATTATTTCTTATAGTTTCAGCAGTTTCTTATAGTTATTAAATTTTTTAGAAGAAGTATTCAAAGGGATTTATTTTTTATTTTTTATTTTTCTGGGTGTAAATGATTGTTGCTAAAACAAGAATCAACAAAGGCTTGAATTTCTTAAATAACTTCTAACAAAATTTTATTTACTTTAATTTCAACGAGCGTATACTTAATATTTTGCATACATTGTACTTAAAAATGTTAAAAATTTGATTTAAGCTGAAATTAAATAATTTTGATTCAAAACACTTAATGTTTTGGGATTTTAAAACCTATTTCACCAATATTTGATGTTTCAAAATCTGTCTCTACACTTCTCAATGTACACTTTAATATAGAATCATGATCAACTTCTCCTTGCCAAATTAAGTTTTATTTTCTATGCATCATATTTACTTGACAATTATATATGAACTAAAGATTACATTGTTGTTAAAACAAAAATCAATAGAGGTTTGAATTACTTAAAAACTTCTAATGAAATTTTATTTACATGAATTTCAACGACCGTATACTTAATCTTTTACTAGCATTATAACTAAAGTTGTTAATAAAATTTTATTTAATCTGAACTTTAATTCAAAAAAACTTTATCTTTTGGGGTTTTAAAACCTATTTCATCAATATTTGATATTTCAAAATCTCTCTCTATACTTCTCAATGTACACTTTAATATAGAATTATGATCTCTTTTTCCTTGTCAATTTAAGTTTTATTTTCTATTTATAATTTTTACTTGACAATTATATCTGAACTAAAGATTACGTTGTTAAAACAAGAAATAACAGAGGCTTGAATTTCTTAAATAACTTTTAACGAAATTTCATTTACTTGAATTTCAACGAGCGTATACTTAATATTTTGCAAACATTATAATTAAAGATTGTAATAAAATGTAATTTATGCTGAACTTAAAGAATTTTGATTCAAAACACTTTATTTTTTGATATTTTAAAACCTATTGCGACAATATTTGTTTTTTCAGAATCTGACTCTACATTTCTCAATGTACATTTTAATATAGAAGCATGATCAATTTCTCCTTGCCCATTTAAGTTTTATTTGCTATTAATCATTTTTACTTGACAATTATATCTGAATTAAAGATTACATATATTCAAGTATATTTCATTTTTATTACACAATAAATAGAAAAATTCTTATGAATTGTTTACAAATTTACCATTCTTTTCTGCATCTCTTTTCAGTTCTTTATAAATTTTTAGACTTGATGACTCCAAACTGCTCTTTAACAAAATAAAATATTTTTAATTTGCATTAATAATGTTCCTTTTAAAATCAAATCAGTGATTCATAAAGTTTACCATTTTTATTTTAAAATAAGCTTTATCTTTGTACATAAGAATTTCATAAATGCATCAAAAAAGAATATTATTCAAAAATGCCTCTGGTACTCATGAAAAGCAATTTTTACTCCTTTCGGGAAGTTTTTGCAGAGATTCAATAATATTTAAGCAGTTCATGATGTAACGTCACTGAATCCTCAGGTGGGTGTCGAAGTGGTTATGGAACGACGTACAGCTTAGAACAATAACAACGTTTATTCTTGATTAAATAGAAGTTATGTACAAATTTTCCGAATGGAAATCACAGGGCTCAGGTGAACTGGTGCTTACCTAAAAGTCCCAGGTTCGAGGCGAACCTAAAAAAAAACAATCTGCGGTCAGGTGCCGACAGATACCGTTGTACAGGGGTACAACTGGGATTCCTTGAGTCCCCCACAAAACTGAAGAAAAACAACCGCAACTCTCGTTGCCTTCCGCTCGTCTCCTCCTAGGGAATATCTCCGGCGAAAAACTGGCGCCACTTGTGGCCTCTTCCCATTGTCTTTTCCTTCCCTCGTCACCGTTCTTCTGGCCTCCAATTGGTACTTTATTTGGCGCCTTACAGTCTAACATTTCCTCGTCGCGTCCGACCTTCTAATCACCTCGGACATCTCAAGGCGTGTCGAAGCGAAAACCCTTTGTAGTATAGTGTCAAAAACCCAGACAGAAAGTCGCCTTGGCCTGGGTTTAACAAAACATCTTTGTGAAGCCAATGGGGTGTAGCGATATCACAATATTTTAGAAATATTAAAATTGTGTCAGTTGTTTTAATATTAAAGGACCATAGTACCTTTCCAGATTTAAAATCTTCTTCATGAAACCCTTTTCTAATCAACATAAAATATAATTTGCTACTTCTTTAGGAAGAAAGGTTTATATGTTCTAGAATAATGCTCCAGCTATAAAAAACTGAATTATTTGTCATTTTAAATAATATATTTTTTAAAACAACAAAAAATATACTAAATAAAATAATACTCACTTACTGTAAAACCGCTTTTGAAATATTTATATCATGAATTAAACTTTTAAATCAAATTAAAGTAAAATATCTGTTTTATTCTGTAAACCAAAACTTTAAAAATATAACTTTTAAAATTGAAAAAAATAAAGATCTTTAAAGAAATTGAATAATTACACTAGTTTCTAAAGGCCTCTAATTTAATCAATTTCGAAAATTATTTTATGGATAAGTAAATTTATACATTTTTCACTTAGAATATATATTTTATATTTTTTAATGCACCACAGCTTTATATAGGAAAGCTAAATCATTTTTATAAAAATCGACTCTTATTAATGATTTAGGATATTTTATTTTAATCAGCTCAGAAAATATTATTTTATATTGAATCAAACATAGCCTGTTTGAATTAAAAATTTCAGCTCGAAATGTACTACGTCCCTTTAAATCAAAGTTATTTTCTAAGTCACATGACATGGAATAAAACAACATTTTGTATCAAAGAATCTCAGAAAAATAATACAAATCCATTAGCTTGTTGACTCATGTGATTATCTGCATAAGAAAAATAAAAGCAATTTAATTCCTTTTTATTAACTGTGCTAGTTTTAGTGATCATTATTTTATAAATGTCTCAAAACAAGCTAAGTCAATTTGATTAAAGGTCTTCTTAGATGAAACATTTGAAGGGGTTTTCTTTAGTTTTTTTTTCTCTGGGTGTAAATGAATGTTGTTAAAAAGCAACAAATCGTATCATTAATAAAAGTCATTTTCAAACTAAAGGAATACGTAGTCATCAGTTGAATATTTTTACTTTACGTGAATAGAAATTAATGCTAAAGTCTTTTATTTTTTATGTGGTGTTATGCAGATGTTTAATTTGTATATTCATAATTTATTTAATTTGTATATTCATAATTTGATTAAATCATTTTATTCAAACTGAAATTTAAAATGTTGCTTTAAACATAATATTTTATATGTTTCATATTTCTTTTTCTATTTTAATACAATTGTAAGAATATTTTTTAATAATTAAATGCAATAAAATTAACATATCATTTCTTTTACATTTGAAAAATTTTATAGGATTATTAAAGTTAATATTGAGAATTCAAAATAAGCTGTATGTATATTAAATTTCGGATTTTAACTATTTAACTTTAGAAAACAAAGCTGAATCCAAATTAAGGTTGCACACAAAATCCTTGGTGATAGTCGCTAAATTCTAGATACCACATTTCTGAAAACCATTGCAAATATGGTAGCTTCACATTTTTATTTTATTATTAACACATTGTATGCGGGAAACGTACTAGTACGTTTTCTGATGATTGATACTTGAGCGCGGGTCACGTACTAGTAAGTTTTCTAATGATTGATACTTGAGGGCGGTCACGTACTAGTACGGGTTAGTGTAACAACATGGTGTGTTTGTGGGTTTTAAAATAACGGTATATACAGGAAAACGAAGCCGAATGTTTTTGTCTACTACATAGATTCTGAAAAAAATTAGACAAATAAAAACTAGTTTTTACTATAGTCGATGCGGAACCATAGAACGGGAAAAATTAAAGCTATATACTACTATTTCTATTTGATTTTTCATATTTACGATACTAATATAAATTTATCCACTAAAAACTATATTTTTTGTTTACGAAAATCTTATGGCTGTTATTTATATAGTTCTATTTATATATTTGTTTATATATTTCAATATAAAATATGAAAAGTCGTATAACAAATTAAATAATTTTCAATCTATTGAGATTTAACTGAATAACTAAATTTACTTGCAAAACACCCGCTCCCGATACAATTCCGCTGCGAAATGTACCCACACACAATGTGTTAAATACAATATTGCTTAGTTT
>CM063511.1:114622904-114697904 GCA_032207245.1 Pardosa pseudoannulata
GCACAATTTCATTAGATGAAATATACACCTTTAGAAAGCAGCAATTCACAGTACTATATAAGTAAAATGTATATGTAAGTTGACATCTTATAATCACTTTAAATGGTAAATCAACAAGAGGTCAATCAAGGTAAATCACTTTCGAGACAATATAACTTTGTCGTCTGTTTGAATTCTATTACTTGTAAAGAAAAAACAACTGAAAGCACAATAGTTAGATTCTTGGACATATTCAAAACTGCTATTAAGATTAAAGATAACACTTTAAGGAATACTTTGGTTTAAAATGAAGTTCCTGTAACACAGAAGTTTGAAATTCTCCTATATATAAAGATTAAAAAGGGAAATTATATCTCATTTTACATCTAAAAAGTTTGCAAAATTTTTTCAGTACAAAAATTTTATTTAATACTCAAAAGTAATATAAATTATCGAGGTAATGATAACTATCTTTCCATGTGAACTTGTATGACTTCTAGATTTGTGTTCTCCATGGAACCCTAGAGTTGTTCAAGGACCATCCAAGAATTCCTGGAGATATTTTTAAATACCAGCGTAATTCTTTAAAAAAATCCGTAAATTCATTTTCTAACTTTTCTCCAAACTACTACATAGAATTAATAATAGTTGCTAATACGCTAGAAGCGAAACAATAGGAAATAGAAAAACGTATAACAATAAGTCATTCAAATCACACAGGCGATAGTATGAAAAAGGGCTGAAACATTCATAGACTCCTAAAACGCTGATCAGGCAACTGATGGTCTTTGTTCCCTTCGTGTGTAAATCAGTCTTTCCGATGAGCTTGAGACAAAATGGCTGTATAGATTTTTCAGTTAATGGCAAAGTTCATTTGAGTCTTTCTCTTCGATTTGTTCGTTTAATTCTTTAGAAAGTAGATATATTCAGTATCAGTGACAATATAGAGGTTATTAAACGAAAGTTTCAATCTTAAACTAATTGTTTTCACTGCTATGAACTTGACTGTTTTCCAACAATAAAAATATTTCTCTCTGCTGAGTTAAACTCAGAAGAAGAACATAAGAACAATTAGGATGTTTCCCAACATCTTGGCACTCTCACAGCTGTTCTAAGAAACAATATTCCCTCATGAGCAACCCGAAAATTTATTAAAACAGTCATAGATCAAAGACTCATTTGTCATAAACGTAAATAAAACCTCCTTTTCTTTCCTTTGGACGAGAATGGAAAATTTGTCAAACTGACATCGGACTATTCAATATCATCAATTTGTAACAAAAAATTAGTGTCAAAGTTTTGATGTCTTTGTAAAAGAGGATATCTATCATTAAAAGAAAAAGCTCTGTGCTGTTACTGTCTTCAACTACCTATATTTTCGAAACAGACTTTTCTAATATGCCTTAACTAAAACGAAACACCAAAACATATTGGATGCAGATCATGATATGAGAATAAATGTTCATTTAATACAAGTTTACAGTTAGCTTCTTATAGTCAAAACAAAAGCCTTTCATCTTCTTAATACTTTTCAACAATGAATCTTTTTAATCATAACATGTCATAAAAATATTTCTTGCTTCACTATCACATTTTCTAAGTTTAATCTACATTTTTATATGGCTTTATATTCTTTAGTTTTCGTTTATGCCTAAAGGCCTTATCTCATGAGAACATACAGACAACTGTTCTCGACTTTTTCGTTTTGCAGTCGTGTGAAAATACTCTATCACATATAGATTTTCACAGATGAAACAGTCACGCTAAACATTTATCAATACTTATCTTCGTTTCATATGATACGGGACATACAGGGTAAAGCAAACAGAATAATTCTAAATTTTAAGTTTGTTGATAACATTATACGTCTTCCAGTGAAGATTTGTTTCAAGATAAACTAATCGTAAACAGTTAACAATTTAAAAAGTCTAGAAATAAATTACTAATTTCATTTTTGTTTTTGTCATATAGTTTCGCCTTATAGCACTAGTGCGTTTCACTGACAACCCCTTCACGCGACTATTTTGAGCTACAGTTGGATGAAATGCATATAAAAATGGATCGTTCTTCAAGTTCAACTGTGCCCATACGGTATAGGATCAGTCGAAGTAATCGAACTAAATCAGTCAATCAGAAACGAGAATCGTTAGAGTGCAGATTTCAAGATTACCATTAATTACATGATAAAGTAGTGAACTGAGTTGAAGATAATTTGCAGTAGTAGTGAAAAATAACATATGCAATGTCAGGTATGTAAATATTGGGTTGATGAAAAATATTCCTGTGGATAAGAAGGGCGCATATGCCAGCCCTCCTCTTTCTTTTCTTTGTGGTAGTATTCGTATAATCGTCTACGCCAGTATGTGATTCCAAGCCAATGAGGAAAAGTGAATTTGGATCGACTTCTTCAACAGAATAGCAATCCTATACCCAACAAAATAGGTCGAAGTTGCAGAGCGTTGTAGTTGTCTTTACATTTCAGAAAGAACAAAATATTTGAATATTGCCATATTCAAATAATCCTGCCGAGCTTTGGCACAGTGGTTAAAGTCGTGGGCTACGAACCGAAAGGTCTCCGTTTCGATCCTGAGTTAGGAGAAGTTTATTTCTGTCATTTTATGTTCACTTTGTTAAATAGTCAAGAACACTCCTAAAATATGTAAATTTTCTGTACCATTAAAATGAGTCTAGAATGTTCTATTACCCTATAAAAGCCTGTGTTAAAACTGCAAGCAGCAGTTGTTGTTCTACAACGAGCTAGGTAGCTTGGCATTTAATAAACGGTGTTATTTGTTAACTTGACTCTTCATTGCGTGCAACCAGTACTAGCATCCACGTGACAATATCAACTAAAATTTTGTAGAGATTGCTATGGAAAAGTAGCATAGAAAATTTTGAAATTATGGAACAATACGTGGATTTGCACTTGTCTGTAGAAAAAAATAGTCGTGCGAGACAGTAGTCAGTATCTTAATCAGTGATAAACACTTGGTTTCTCCTTAACTAATATCTGTTCAGAGATTCCGTTGTTATGTATGTTTACCACACACATTGTAAAGTAAAAAGGTTATGTGGGATAAAAAGTTAAAGAACTACTGTTCTAAATGGGCACAACACCAACTAACCAATTAACATAAATGTTTACGATACTCTTTATTTTAAAATGATTAAAATACAAAAAGTTCTATTAGTACAATTGTTCTTGGATGTTTTGGTAATGTAGGTAGACTGGCATAATCACTTGTGCGTTGTCTTTCAGATTGTGTACCTTGTCATCGGCCATGTCCAACAACAAAATACCTTTGGCTCTCATGACGGCTATTGCTCAAAACTTAGTCTCTTCAATGAGTCCCACCACTCAACCACCTCCAGAAGCCGAGACACCTAGACCACAATCCCAATCGCCGACCGAATACAATGAGAGTACCAGCAGTAGTTCTTCTATGACGGACGCTGTTGTTAATTTACTTGGGACTCTAGCCAACATGGGTTTTACAGCTCACGGTACTGGATCGGTGAAGGACTCCACAATGTAAGTGTCAAACAAAACATCTGCTAAATTTAATTTATTACATTAATAAGCTTTAATATATGTTAGTTGTTATGGAAGTTTAATTTAGTATAGTATGCATGTAAGCTTTATGTATGTAGTCATAAATTTTTTGAAACAATTTTTATATTCTTTTAAAAGTTTCTTCAGTTTTCTTGTAATCTATTTCTGTTTATGACAAAGAAATTATAGAAGTTAAAAGAAAGAATACTTTATGTCCTAACTTGTTTTTTTTTAACAGAAGTATGTAAAAATCTGATTTCTTCAATTTTTACTAGTACTTCATGGGGATTATATGAAATTAATTTAAAATATGTATTACATAAATTTATAAAATTTCACATGGTATCTGAAAATACGCCATATTGACCGTTATATTCACTGCCATATTTACTGTTATATTCAACGCCATATTGATTGCTGTATTCACCGCCATATTCAAGAAAAATTTCTACCGATGGAGTATGAGAGATTTCTTTAAATATGTTTTTCTTGCTAATGTAAATTCACGAACGTGTTTTCAGCAAGGATTATTTTTGTTTCGTATATAACGCCCCCTGAATTTGCTTTAAACCAAAACAGTATTCTTGATCTTGTCAATGTGTAGTACCGGCTTGTAGGGGACCATTGGTCTCTTCTCGTCCTTGCGTTCACACGCTCAAATGAAAATAAATGTGAAACGAATTGATTAATTTTCCGACACTATATGATTTTAAATAAAGACACACATATTAAAAATACATTATTGAAATGTTTGTTCAAATAAATTACATATAGGCATAATGATAAAGATCTCTGATTATCAGCATGCTTGAGAACCAATCTTAAAGCAGGTGTTAATCTTAAAGCAGGTGTTAAAGCTACGGAATATTTTACCAGCTTGTTTGAGAACCAATATGAAAGATAAAAGGTTTATTTGTGCTAAAGCTTTGGAATAGATTAAGCATTTGCAGTTTTAAGAAAATACATTTTGCATATCAGAAAATTTTAATTTTCTAGTTGAAAATGTGAAATCTATTGAAATTTAGATAAATAAATATTTATTTTTTTTACTTTGAATTAAAACATTCACTTGAAAAATATATTAATAAAATGTATTAAATACAATCAGAGACATAAGCCATAATATTGATTTTTGAATGCGGACCAGCACATTTAAGAATCAATCTTAAAAATTTTATATGCTTTAAAGTTTTGTAATATTTTAAGCATATGCGATTTTAAGAAAATAATTTTGAGATTTCCAATCTTACAATTAATAATTTCAATCTTAAGAATTATATTGAAATTTAGATAGATAAACATTAGTTTTTGCTTGACATCAAATTAAGATAAGTATTTCAAAATATATATTGAAATGTATCACGTTCAAAACAATTAATAAACATGTAATTATAATACATATCTTTGATTACGGATCAGCAAACTTCAAAACTAATCATAAAAGTTTTATTTTCATTGAAGTTTTGGGGAAATTTAAAGCATTTGTGGTTTTAGGAAATCAAATTTTTACTTTTTTTACTTTTAAAACTACTAGCTTTCTATTTAAAGATGAAAAATCTATTGAAATTTAGATAGAGAAATATCAATTTCTATGTAAATATGTTTCAATCGTAAATTGATCAACCCAGGTTGAGGTATTCAAGATTTGTTTCAAAGATTGCAATACGTGATATGTTTTTGTTCTGGTGCGCCTTTTATTTTAACGACCACCGCTAGGGTGAAAGTACGACGTATGCTCAAGTGGGTCCTTGTAATTTAGAAGCAGGGAACCAGCAGAAGACCTATAGGCTCAGTCTACCACCCCTAGAGGTATTGATTGAGAACTTGGAGGACATTGTGACGACAAACTGTGAATAACAAAAAGAAATCAACAATATTTTGTTTTGGTTAGGTAATACGGAAAATATGCTGCAACCCAAGGGATCGGATTTATCCCAAATAATCCAGATGCGTAGGAAATTTAAGATTTTAATTTATAAAAAATTTACTAAAATTTATTTTTATCAGCAAACTGCCTTTAAAGATCCAATCTCTTAAAATAATTATAATTTTACTAAAATTTAGGCGTTTTGACTAAGCAAATAGTGATTATTTGAGAAACACCTGTCAAAGTTAAAAGGAACCCTAAGATTTCGCAGAACCCAGGTTGAAAACCTCTGTTATAGAGATAGGTGGCCAAGCTTTCAACCATGGAAGGTCATTTCTCGTGATGACACGTGGACCATAACCAAAGGATCTCAAGGAATTGGTTTAACTTGAGTTAGTCATGCCCGATTCACAGTTGTTGTTGTCTTATGCCACTTGGTCAAACCAAGCACGATTGAGCCAGAGGCTACTTCGTATTAATTCAAAAAGGTGAGCCTTTCGTTTTATGAGCTCCTCAAGGATGCTCAAGTAGGTCCTGGTAATTTTTAAGCAGGGACCAAGCAGAAGACCCATAGATTTGGCCTGCTACCCCCAGAGGTATCAATTGAGAACTTGGAGGATATTGCGTAACCACGAACATATTTTACGTGTCCCAGTCACCTTTAACGAACACGGCCGATCTTAGGCCGGCTCGGGCTCCAAACCAGCAACCCTTCAGTTACCAGAGTGTTGCCTTTGACAACTGAGCTACCATACTTCATAGATATTATAGTACATACAGAATAAATAGCAATTCAGTCATTATTTAGTTGAAAAATAAATGAGAAACCATAAATCTGTAAATTGTTATGCGATGAATGCTTTGTGTTTACTTCTCAAATCTGCAAATTAACAGATATTTAAAATATTGTAACGATGAATAAACCCTGGAAATATATTCTAGATTATTAGATTTTGAAGCAAATATTTTCCATACTTTTCTTTCAAACATAAAAAATTATCTATTTCATAAATTATGCTTGATATCTCGCTGCAAGGTCATATTTTATGAAAATGTTTCACTGAAAGGTAAAATCTTCTCATGCATAAGTTAGCAAAATACTTTGAACACCGAAGAAAATGTTTAAGTATCGAGAAAATATTCGAATATTATGGGAAATTTAAAGTACAAATACACATTATTTTTTAGGAAAAAATTCTAGAGTTGATTAAGTCAGATTTAAACAAAAATGTTTTACGTTTAAAACAATCTAATATAAAGAAAGTAATAATCTATATAAATAATAAGCAGTTTGTGTATGTGTGTTACATAGATACTAAAAAGCTACTTGGCCATTTTTTTACTGTTTGTTCTAATTGCTAACATAAGTGTTTAGAGAGTGGTGGGTATGAAATCCAGTAGATGGCGCTACTGTTTTTCTCAGTTATTATTATTATTGTTATTGTTGCTCTTATCATCATCATTATTATTATTATTGTCATTATCATTTTCATTATTATTATTATTACTATTATTATTATTATTATTATTGTTGTTGTTGTCGTTGTAGTTGTTGTTGTTATCATTATCATTATTATTACTATTATTATTATTGTTGTTGTCGTTGTAGTTGTTGTTGTTATCATTATCATTATTATTATTGTTGTTGTCATTATCCTTATTATTATTATTATTATTATTATTATTACTATTATTGTTATTATTATTGTTGTTGTTGTTGTTATCATTATTATTATTATTATTATTACTATTGTTATTATCATCATTATTATTATTATTATTATGGTTGAAATGCTTAAAAAATTTGTAAATTTTTAAAAATATATTACATTTTGGTTTGGTTTGGAGTGCTACGGTCTACTTTTTGCAACACGAGGGCTGATGAGACCGGGACCTACTGCTTAAAGCCGATTCCGAACGGCTATGAACATCCATGCCACTGTGGGATTCGAACCCACGAACTCCGGATCCGAAGGCCAGCACCCTAACCAATCGGCCATCGTTCGGCTATTACATTTTGGATGTTTAAAGATTGAATTTTCTGATTGTCAAACATACTTCGCAAAACTTTTAAAAAAATGATAATGGGTAAGACAAATATACCAAATTCAAAATTTAAAAAATACAGAAGTCAATTTTTCAATAGAAAAATAGCGATATGCTGAAAAAAATATTTAACACCAAAAATAAAAACTGTAATAAAAACAGCCCAGTTTCAGCAACATCTTAATTATTTGGAAAAATACATTCCATTAAATCATTAAGAGTTTGAGTATTTTTTATCGTTATGTCGAGGATTAAAAAAAACTTTTAAGGCATAAAGAAAAAACATCGCAGTTTTTATGAAGTGATGAGCAAGTTTAGAACGCGTAAAGAATATCAAAAGAAAATCATGGATAGCAGGAAAAATCTATCAGCTTGCCGAATTTAAAATAAATTAGTCATTACATTGACGAATCATTAAGCAAATTTAAAATATAATTGAGTTCGTAAATCCAAGTTTGAAGTCAGCGAAAATGATTGTAATTGCAAAATTATTGATTCGATGAAATATCTTGCAATCCATTTGCTTCCATTAAGTAATAAGTTATGGCTTTCTTTCGAGAGTACTCTGTTCCACTTTGTTTAGAAGAAAGAAAGAGTCAACACAGAAAGAATTATTTTCATCGCTAATGCATTTGTGTTCTAAATATATCTCTTGTCTGAAGAACTGTCATACAATCTTATCATTGCATGGATTATAAATTATGAAAAAAACTATTTCTAAAATTATTTTTACTGGTATAATGTTCAACTGAGTCGCCACTGAATTTCTTTAGTGACAATATTTGTTATTATATACAATATTTTAAAGGAACAAAAAATATTAAATCTCAGTTTTATGCTATTAGTTTTCAAAATGTTCAACTTTTAGCTATATTTTTATATTGAAAATTAACTCTTCGTCTGACGGGTTAACCTTAAGAGGTCCTGCTGGGGATGTATTTTCTTCTAAATATATCTCTACAAAAGAACTTATCTCAATATTGTACAGGTTATAAATTATTAAAAAAATTCTAAAATTATCCTTTGCTGGTATAATTTCCAACTGATTCGTCATTAAAGTTCATTGACTATAACAATATTTACGATTATTTACATCATTTTAGGGTAACAAAGGATGTTAAATCTTAATTTCGTAGGATGTTTAAATTTTAGTTGTATTTTATATTGAAAGTTAACTCTTCGTCAAAAGTTATAAGATTGGCAGGTCCATCTGAGAATGCGTTTTCTGTTTTAAATATATCTCCAGACAGAAGAACTGTACTATAATCTTACTATTGCATAAATTATAAATTATACAAAAATTTCTAAATTCATCCTCTTATGGTATAATTTCCAACTGATGCGTCATTAAAGTTCATTGATAATTACAATATTCGCGATTATTTACATCATTCTAGGGTAACAAAGGATATTAAATCTTAATTTTGTAGGACGTTCAATTTTTAGCTGTATTTTTATATTGAAAATTAACTCTTCGTCAAAAGTTATAAGCTTGAGAGTTAGATCCAGCTGAGAATGTATTTTTTTGTTCTAAATATATCTTTAGTCAGAAGAACTGTCATATAATCTTATTGCATAGATTATAAATTATAAAAAAATTCTAAAATCATCCTGTTATGGTATAATTTTCAAATGAGTCATCATTAAAATTTTTTGGTGGTAATGATATTTGCTATTTACATAATTTTAGAATAACAAAATATATTAAATCTCAATTTTTTAAGAAGTTCAAGTTTTAGCTATATTTTTATATTAAAAATTAACTATTCATCAAACGTTATAAGCTTAAGAGGTCCAGCTAAGAATGCATTTTTTGTTCTAAATATATCTATAGTCAGAAGAACTGTCATATAATCTTATTATTGCATAGACTATAAATTGTAAAAAAATTCTAAAATCATCCCTTTATGGTATAATTTTCAACTGAGTTGTCATTAAAATTTTTTGGTGGTAATAATATTTGCTATTGTTTACATAATTTTGGAATAGCAAAGGATATTAAATCTCAATTTTGTAGGATTTTCAAGTTTTAGCTGTATTTTTATATTAAAATTTTACTCTTCATCGAACGGTATAAGCATTAGAGGTCCAGATGGGAATGCATTTTTTGTTCTAAATATATCTCTAGTCAGAAAAACTGTCATATAATCTTAATATTGCATAAATTATAAATTATAAAAAAAAATTCAAAAATTATCCTTTGCTGGTATAATATTTGCAATTGAGTCGTCATTAAAGTTCATTGATAGTAACTATATTTGCTATTATTTACATCATTTTAGGGTAAAAAAAGGATATTAAATCCTAATTTTGTAGAATGTTGAAGTTTTAGCAGTATTTTTATATTGAAAATTAACTCTTCTTTGGACGGTATAAGCATGAGAGGTCCAGCTGTGAAATGCTTCTAAATATATCTCTAGTCAGAAGAACTGTCATATAATCTTAATATTGCATAGCTTATTAATTATAAAAACAAAAATTCTACAATCACTCTGCTGTGGTATAATTTTTAACTGAGTCGTCATTAAAATTTATGATGGTAATAATATTTGCTATTATTTACATAATTTTAGAATAACAAATGATATTAAATCTTAATTTTGTAGGATGTTCAAGTATTAGCTATATTTTTATATTGAAAATTATCTCTTCATCGAACGTTATAAGCTTGGGAAGTCCAGATAAGAGTGCATTTTTTGTTCTAAATGTATCTATAGTCAGAAAAAGTCATATTTTATTAATCCATAAATTATAAATTACAAAAAAAAACTTCTAAAATCATCCTTTTATGGTATAATTTTCAACTAAGTTTCAACTGAGACAAATATATCTCTAGTCAGAAGAACTGTCATATAATCTTAATATTGCATAGATTATAAATTATAAAAAAAAATTCCACAATCATCCTGCTGTGGTATAATTTTCAACTGAGGCGTCATTAAAATTTTTTGGTTGTAATAATATTTGCTATTATTTACATAATTTCAGAATAAAAAAGAATATTAAATCTCAATTCTCTAAAATGTTCAAGTTTCAACTGTATTTTTATATTGAAAATTAACTCTTCGTCGAAAGTTATAAGCTTAAGAGGTCCAGCTGAGAATGCATTTTTTGTTCTAAATATATTTCTAGTCAGAAGAACTGTCATATCTTATTATTGCATAGATTATAATTTTAGAATAACAAAGAATATTAAATCTCAATTTTCTAAAATGTTCAACCTTTAACTGTATTTTTATATTGAAAATTAACTTTTTGTCGTTCGGGATAAGCGTGAGATGTCCAGCTCTGAATGATCTTTTGTTCTAAATATATCTCTACTCAAAAGAACTGTCATATAATCTTATTATTGCATAGATTACAAATTATAAAATTATTTGAGTTTTTCCTAAAATAATCCTAATCTGGTATAATATTCAACTGAGTCGTCACTCATAATGATGATATGATGAGAACAGTATACCTTTCTTTGATGGAAACAATATTTCCTATTATTTACATCATTTAAGGGCAACAAAAGATAGTAAATCTACAGTGAGTGACTGTGAATGTAAGCATAAACTTTTACCTTTCCATTTCACTTCCCATTTAGATTCCAAAATCTAGGATTTTTCTTATAATTGAAGACGAATGTTAACATTTCATAAACCAGAGATATGTTATGTAGCATAAAACATTCATCTTAAACTTTAAATATGTCAGACAGTTGCAAATATATTTGCATCAGTTATTACATTGATTAAATGTGACTTTATGGGGGAGGATCGCCCTTACTGAAACCTCAGGTATAATAGTTAACTTTATCATTCTAAAACGCAATCTATTTCTAACTTTGGGAAGTATTAATTGCCTTATTATCCTAATATTTAGTTTGCTTCCATCTATGATTAATATGACATAAAACATTCATCTTATACTTTGAATTTGTCAGACAGTTGCAAAGATATTTGCACTAGTTATTACATTAGTTAAATTATGTGACTTTATGAGAGTGGATCACCCCAACTGAAACCTCAGGTATAATAGTTTGCCTTATCATTCTAAGATGCAATTTATTTCTAACTTTTGGAAGTATTATTTGCCTTATTATCCTAATATTTAGTTTGCTTCCATCTCTGATTAACCTCTCGAGGACCAGCACGTAAATGCTATATGAGTAGACAGTTGTGAAAACCATTGCCGTTTAACGCCATCTAGTAAATAAATCTAGCATTTAAAAATTAAACTAAAACATTCAGATCTCCAGTTACGCATACGCGACGCTGGTCTCTCAATATCAACCGTACATTATTGCGTGGAGGCAACGCTGAACTGAAAAGAGTGAAATCGGTGTTGGTCGTGAAAGGGTTAATAGGACATAAAACACAGTTTTAGTTGTACTTACCTTAGTTGTATTTACCTTAAATGTTGTGGGTTTTTTAAAACATCTACAAATATAGTTCTATTCATTACATATATTATGTCATTTTAAGGTTGAAAAGGTAGAGGAAAGCTTAATTATAAGGTTTACCATTATATTTTTGTCTACCTGGTTCTCTCTTTAACTGCTGGTATTTATCTTAAATGTTGAATATTTTTAAACATCTACAAATATATTTTCATTCAATACATATATTATGCCCTTTTAAGGTTGAAAAAGTAGAAGTATAATATTTTTGTCTAGATGGTTCTCTATTTAACTGCTGGTATTTATCTAAAATGTTGAGATTTTTTAAACATCTACAAATATGGTTCCATTCATTACATATATTATGCCATTTTAAGGTTGAAAAAGTAGGAGTATAATATTTTTGTCTACCTGGTTCTCTGTTTAACTGCTGGTATTTATCTTAAATGTTGTGGGTTTTTTAAACATCTACAAATATATTTCCATTCATTACATATATTATACCACTTTAAAGTTGAAAAAGTAGGAGTATAATATTTTTGTGCACCTGATTCTCTGTTTAACTGCTGGTATTTATCTTAAATGTTGATTTTTTTTTTTTAACATCTACAAATATAGTTCCATTCATTACATATATTATGCCATTTTAAGGTTGAAAAAGTAGGAGTATAATATTTTTGTCTACCTGGTTCTCTGTTTAACTGCTGGTATTTATCTTAAATGTTGAGTTTGTTTTTAAACATCTACAAATATAGTTCCATTCATTACATATATTATGCCATTTTAAGGTTGAAAAAGTAGGAGTATAACAGTTTTGTCTACCTGGTTCTCTGTTTAACTGCTAGTATTTATCTTAAATGTTGAGTTTTTTTTAAACATCTACAAATATAGTTCCATTCATTACATATATTATGCCATTTTAAGGTTGAAAAAGTAGGAGTATAATATTTTTGTCTACCTGGTTCTCTGTTTAACTGCTGGTATTTATCTTAAATGTTGAGTTTGTTTTTAAACATCTACAAATATAGTTCCATTCATTACATATATTATGCCATTTTAAGGTTGAAAAAGTAGGAGTATAACAGTTTTGTCTACCTGGTTCTCTATTTAACTGCTGGTAATTATCTTAAATGTTGAATTTTTTTTAAACATCTACAA
Source organism: Pardosa pseudoannulata (assembly GCA_032207245.1). NCBI lineage: Eukaryota > Metazoa > Arthropoda > Arachnida > Araneae > Lycosidae > Pardosa > Pardosa pseudoannulata. The sequence continues at coordinate 114,635,895 of CM063511.1, forward strand.
ATATAGTTCCATTCATTACATATATTATGCCATTTTAAGGTTGAAAAAGTAGGAGTATAATATTTTTGTCTACCTGGTTCTCTGTTTAACTGCTGGTATTTATCTTAAATGTTGAGTTTGTTTTTAAACATCTACAAATATAGTTCCATTCATTACATATATTATGCCATTTTAAGGTTGAAAAAGTAGGAGTATAGAAGTTTTGTCTACCTGGTTCTCTGTTTAACTGATGGTATTTATCTTAAATGTTGAGTTATTTTTTAAACATCTACAAATATATTTCCATTCATTACATATATTGTGCCATTTTAAGGTTTAAAAGCTAGAGGAAAGCTTAATTATAAGGTTTACCATTATAATATTTTTGTCTACCTGGTTTTCTGTTTAACTGCTGGTATTTATCTTAAATGTTGGGTTTTTTAAGCATCTACAAATATAGTTTCATTCATTACATATATTATGCCATTTTAAGGTTGAAAAATTAGAGGAAAGTTTAATTATAAGGTTTGCCATTATAATATTATTGTCTACCTGGTTCTCTGTTTAATAAACGCGATCAATGCAGTGTCATATTCAGGTAAAACTATGCTTCTCTTTTATGTCAGAGACGAAAAGCCTCAAATGCATAAGGGAATCAAGATGACAGAATCCTTCTACGCCTCTTCCTCCCTGTTCTTAAAACGTATAAGCTGTCCTAGAGTACGTTCTCAGTAATAAATCTTTCATTAATAAATTATTATTCATTAGTTTATCACGAGGAAAAATCGATAGACATATATTTATGCTTTACTTGTTCATAACTAGTCAGAATTCATAGCATTAAAATCATCATAACAGTCTGTCGTGTGTGCACAGCATTTTAATGCCATCATTTGTTTATATGCTATTAAAATTTATTAATTCCATATAAACAAATTTGATTTGTATTTATTATTTCACTAGCATATAGACCGTCATATGACTGGAGCAGTAAAATTTTTAATTTTCCAAAATTGAGGCAGGTAAAATATGATTTGTTTTTTTTGGCAAAGAATTATCTGGTACACGCTCAATAATTCGTTTATCTTCATACTCCTCTAAAGTCTCCCAGTACTGTGAATGCAGTTTAGAATTACGTTGAATTCATTTAGGTTTTTTGATTTTTGGAGTGCTACGATCTACTTTTTGCAACACGAGGGCTAATGACACCGGGACCTACTGCTTAAAGCCGATTCCGAACGGCTACGAACATCTATGCCATAGTGAATTCATTTAGAAAGATAACTCAAAGTTTTCTTGGCTACATCGAAATTATCGTTATCTTCTTCCCAATTTTTTTGCCACAGTAATTAATAGAAGTAAAGGAATGAAATTATCGTTTCCACTACACCCTGGAGGTAGACAGAATTTGTTGTTAATACCGGTGAGAAAATTTTCCTTGCAACAAAATATAATCGAAGATTAAATTTAAAATTACCACATATGTACGTAATCTATTATTTAAGCTAAGTATAACAGAAAATTATGTACATAATATCTAAGTTCAGTGATAAAACGTATGAAAATAATGCAGACGATATTTAAATAATTTAAATTAAGAAATGATTACATGAAATGGTTAAAGGAATGACGTCATAATGCTAGAAAAAAATGTTATTTTTACCTATTATGTGACAAATTGATAAATTTAATTGGCTGCTCTTAACCGGGGAAAATAAGGCTTGAAATAATGGCATTAAATGCTAGAAAGGGGAAGAAGGGGTGGATTTCGAACGCTGATAACCCTAACTCATCAAGAATCCAATATGGATGCCTCTATCCAATCCATGTCCAACCGCTTCATAAATTTGAGGACAGACGAACAGATAACTCAGGCTATTATTATATAGGGTATATTTCAAGCGTTCTTAAATCTGCAACTGAAAATTTGTATATAAGATTTTTAAAGATGGGTATTTTTTTTAATCTTGTATCACCGTATTTTATCTACAAACATACACAAAAATAATGTTATTTTAACGGTAAAAAAAACTTTTAGGGTGGTTGCAACACAACAATTTCGTGAAAGTTACTGCAGCATAACAATTAACACAACTTGCTCATAGAATTACTACCAAATAATTATGCTCAATTTAATTTTTCTATCAAAATTTCATTTATTGAATGCTTATATCCATTAATTATTAATGAAATAAACTAGGTATTTGCTGAATAATTTTTAAAAAATTGAAGAAACTAAATTGAATATTTTCACAAAAGCAGCTTCAAAATATTTATGTAGAAACAATATTAGTGTAAAGTAATTTGCAATATTTAGAACTAGGTGTCTTTTTTTCCGAATATTTAGAAACAGCTGTCCATTTTAATATTTAGAACTAGGTGTTTTTTTTTATATTTAGAAATAGGTGTGCTTTTTTTAGAAAATACGCTTTTTTATCAAAATATGAAATCATTTTATAGTCAATGAAATAGAACTCTAGCGATCTGTACAAATAAAAGTATTGTGACATATTACGGCATTTCATTTGGAATAATCACACGGGGTTAGGAGAAGGATAACTTTTTTTTTTTTTAACTTTTCTTAGTACTCTACATCAGTCCTGGACTATCCGGTATCAAAACTGCAAATAATAGGAAATATTTTGGGTTAAACCTCATAAATATAAGCTTTCAGGCGACACAAAATAACTATTAACTTCCACCTTTTGAATAGTTATGATATTCGCTCTCTAACACTGCGTGATATATATTGAAAGGCTTGCCCATTTTTTAACTCTTGTGATAAGTTATGAACTTTTTAGTAAATACTGGTCCTACAGCTTTATCAAAATATCTTTGCCAAATAAGGGTTTCACTACAAATATCTTCAAAATTGTCACCAATCTGTTGGATTATCAAAACAATATTCGTCACCATGTTGATTTCTCTGCCGATCCAGTGCTTTTAACAACCAAAAACACTTAAAGTAGATTTTTTTGGCAAGTGTTCCTTTCGCAGTTGTATATTAGCGAAAACTTAACTGACTGAAAGGTGCCAATTTTCAAATACTTCCGACATAGCTGAATTTGTCTATGCTATTAAAACACTTGGATTCTCTTAACTCTTTGAAGGGCACTGGTATGTATCATATACCGGCTGTTAAAATGTTTTCTCTGATTTATATAGTTTGGTTTGATTGGGAGCGCTACGGTCTAGTGTTTTGCACACGAGGGCTAATGAGACCTCTGATTTATGTAGGAAAAAAAAGTTTTTCATTTTCAATTTTTCATGAAACTATCGACACTTAATTTTTTCCCTTCTTTTATTATTCCTGTCAAAATCTTCTTTTAGAATCAAGCTCTATCAAAACCCGATCCTAAAAGCAAAAATTCAATTTTTCAAAGATAATACTTTAAAATAAAAGTACCTATTTAAACTTTACATACAAATTTCTTATCTGTTTGATTTATACACCCTTTTAATAAAAATTATCAATTATTTTTCCAATATTATTAAAAAATGTCATTTTCATGCTGTTCCAAGGGAGGTGATTACGCAATCAAATTACCCCTTGCTTATTCCTCAAGTAATATGATTTATTTTTCTTATACTTCTTATTTAAAAGGTCCATAGATAACATTCATAAACTAATTTCATTGAAAACCAAAGAGTTTCTGTGGGTGCCCCTCAAAGGGTTCAGAAGATTTTACGCCTTATCGGGTCTTAACAATAAACTTACAGGCAACATATAGATACACTTCTTATACACTGACTGTGACACTAAGCTGCTTAAACAGAGTAGTTGTGAAAGTGCTTAAAACGTGACATCCCTACCTATAATGCCATTTTCACTCCATTTTGTCAATGCAGCAATAATGCTTTCACGAGCAAAATTCTGTATTACGTTTGATATCACATCGTGTTCCAAAATTATCAAATAACTGTATCTGCAATAGTTCTAAAAAATCGAAATATGATAAAAAATAAAGATCAATATAACTGTTCTGACCTAGTGAGAAATGTTGTTTTATAGTTTCAGTATATCTCTGGAGATTTGTTCCAACTGAATTAACTACTTTAATGTAGATCGAAAAGTCTGGTCACATCCCTGATGGGAAAACTATTTGAATGGTATTCCGAAGGCAGTCTGTGCTGCCCTTTTTATAAAGTCGTTTAAACTCGCCTAAAGAAAAGTATCGCGTTTCAGCAGATAAGTAAAAGGAAATATATAGAGAGTGAAAACAGGATAAAATGATATTATCTATGATAACGTTTTTTGTCCCAATGAATTTCTAATTTACTTAAAGTATTCTTTACTCTTTAGTTCAGAATCTGCAAGAGTTTTGAATGGATAATATGATATAAATATTCACATTTAAAATTATTTAAATAAAACTAAATTAGATCTCTAAATACAATCAAACCTAAATACAGGCAATCAAGCTTTAGGTGGGACTTGAACCCGTATGTAATGTCCCTGTTTTTAGTGGTACCACAGTTAAATTGCTGTATAAAAACATGGTATAACCAGAGTAGTATATGTTAGGCTATAATATGTTATTACAAGACCATGAGGTACAAGTCCAAGGGTTGTGTAGTGGATTTGTTTTGGTTTGGTTTGGCGTGCTACGGTCTACTTTTTTGCAACACGGAATGAGACCGGGACCTATAGCTTAAAGCCGATTCCGAACGGCTACGAACATCCATGCCACTGTGGAATTTGAACCCACGAACTCCGATACCGAAGGCTAGCTCCCTAACCGATTGGCCATCGTTCGGCTTGTAGTGGATTTCACTTATTAACCCGTAAAAAATAGTGCAATTATAATGACTAATGCCAGAGTCCATTAACTAATTAAAACAACATGTTGCGATATATGTCATCATGTATGGCAAAAATATAATACGTTTTTAAAGTAAATAGAAATTTTTATCTATGGAGAATAAACAAGTAAGTGAAAAAGTAAAATTATAAAAATAAATAACGAATAAATCAAGAAAACTTTCACAGACGAGGCTCTTCTTTACATAACATAATAAAACCTAAAAAATATAGTACTACACAGTATCTTAGGTATGCCAATATGTATGATGATATATATTAATCAGATTCTTGAGCTCCATTTGGGACAAACCTAGATATATTCGTAATTAGCTCAAGCATTTTATATTGTTTAAACAGCGACGAGTTGAAACTAACTTTTTTAACGGAAATTCGTGCAAGGAAGAGGCTAAGAGAAAAAAAAAATCAGATTTCGTGCTCGCCTGTGTTTATGCTACTTCCACCAGTTTGGCAGGCATATAAGCCCTGCATTTGCTATACTTGACGTCATAGATTCCGAAGTGCTGATACACTATAGTTTGCATATCTAACAGTATATAGATAAGTAGCACTTCGAGATCCCACGACACAGGTACGAAGTTTGATCCCCGGGGATTGAAAGATTGACTCAGCTTTTCATCCCTTCAGAGGGTAGATGAACTGAGGTTCAAGCATGCTTGGGAACTAAACACTGGGGGTTTCGCATAAGTTTGACAACCTAACTGGAACATATGCTTCGCCCTCCAGGGCTCTTGGTTCCGAAAACGGACATTGACATCGTAGAATTTGCATCCTAGAGTCTGTTTCGCTAAAGAGTTTAGTTTAGTTTTTAATATACAGATAAATGAACGTGTTTACTGACTTGTCCTTATTGTACTAAATAAAATATTAGATTTTGTTATACATTTTGGTTTTCTTGCTTTTAATAACTTTATTTCTTGCAAAATATTTGTCAGGGAGAAGTGGTTCATTATGTTAAGTTTTTTTGGCAGACTGTATAATTAATTCCTTTATTAAAAAATTTGAATCATTTTAACTTACCTCTATACTTACATATTTTTACCTTAGAGCTATACTTTGCTAGATATAAAAAGTTTATGAAACTATTGATCTTCGTATTTATATTATATAATTATGTATATGTTATAACTATTGTATGTGTTATTACATATACAGAAAAAATTCTGTTCGGATAACAGAAATCTCGGTTTACTGAAGCTTGGATAATCCAGGTTCTACTGTAGTGTTAAACTAAGAGGGTTTTCTTAACTAATAACATCCTCTCTAGGCGTCATTTAGATCTTCCTTCACCATTAACTGACGCATATAGGGCAATTTTAAGCAGCAGAACACATCTCAACTTATGTCTATTCTGGTTTTTATTTCAAACGGAAGGGCAGTATATTGTTTGCCTATTGGCTCTCGTAAACATGAAAATGAATCCGTAGAGTATTAAAGTAGTTCATGACGTTGCATGAAATTACTCTGTACTCTTTAAACAGTCGACCTCTTTGCATAAAACAATGGAAGAAAACCGGTAACGTTAACTAGTGGTAAATACTTTTCAAAACTTATTTTGTTTATACCACAAAAACTTTATTATTTTTATCCGTACTGTATATACCCAATCATTTTATCTTTATCCGTTACGAAATTATTTAACTTTAAATTTTGTACTGGTGTTAATTTTTGGAAGTCCAATATCGACATAGTTTTCAGCTTGCTTAGCCCTTTTGTAGCAAAAAGCTAATGGTGGTGTTTCAAACAATTAATAAGGGAAATTTTCTACATAAGCATTTTAAGATAAGTTTGATACCGTGTTATCAGTTTGAGCTTTAATCATTATAATTTTATAAAATTTAGTGTCAGTTAGAACTTAAATTGCCTTAACTCACACAGATACTCTTTTAAACAATTGACATATTTGCATAATGCAATGGAAGAAAACAGGTAACGCTATCTAGTGGTAAATATTTTCTGAGACTTATTTTGTTTATACCACAAAAACTGTCATATATCACTTCCATTCGTATTGGGCCAACCTAATCTTTTATCTTCATCCGTTATCGAATTATTTAGCTTTAAAATGTGTCCTGGCATTAATTTTTGGAAGTCCAATATCGACATAAATTGTTCTCAACTTACTTAGCCCTTTTGTAGCAAAACAATGGTGGTGTTTCAAACTAATAATAAGTGAAATTTTCTACATAAAAGTTTTAAGTTTAGTTTGGTATCATAATTATGCTTCAATATAATGCAATGGAAGAAAACAGATAACACTGTCTAGTGGTAAATATTTTCTTAGACTTATTTAATTAATAGTTAGTAAGTTATTTAGTAGAAATAATACTTAGAAAGTTAATTAATTGTTTATGCTGTAAAAACTGTCGTGCATCACTTCCATCTGTATTGTGCAAATCCAATCTTTTTGTCTTCATCCGTTACCTAATTACTTAACTTTAAAATGTGTTCTGACGTTAATTTTGAAAGTCGAATATCGACATAAGAAGTAGTTCCCAGCTTACTTACCTCTTGTAGCAAAAAGCTAATGGTGATGTTCCAAACTTATAACTATAAGAGAAATCTTTTACATAAAAATTTTAAGCTTACTTTGATGTCATGTTATGAGCTTGTGCTTTAATCATTATAATTTAATCAAGTCAACCATTCAAAAATAAAGTAAAATAACTTTTCTGTAACAAAAGATATGCTTCCTATAATTGGGCACTACTTTCATTTAGACTTCGAAGAAATCCTCTTAAGTCTTTTCCATTAAACAATACCTAACAAAAGTTCTTTTTTAATGAGAATTCTCTACGAATTAAAAACAAATGACAGAGAAATTAATGCATATCGAAATTAATCTTACGCAAAAGTGGTAAGTAACCACAAGACAAACACTATAAAGCCTTTTATTGGAAAAGTCAGCTGGTTTAAAAAAAAAGACATTTACCTGTCTAACACATTATTTTTTATTTGTTTCTATGTCATTTCTTAATCCTATTACTAAATGGAAGTTAGATATGAAAGTTAAATTAATTAATTTTGAAAATTTAACACATCCCATACATTTTTATCGTTTCGAAATCTCCATTTACTCCCTGTCCAGAATCGCATTAAGGCACTCCAAAATTCTCATTAATTCTAACCCTTTTTATATCGATTATTTTGTAATTCTAATTTCTAAATGGCATTTTAAATATAGCTTCTCTGATCGTTAAAGGAGTGGAGGACATTACAAAGTGATTTCATAAACTAGTAGCTTAAAGCTATGAAACTTGGTACATGTGTAAATTGAAGTACAAGTAAATCAATTGTAGTGGATATGATTAAATAATAATTTCAATTCATATTTTAAACCTTTTGTTAACATTTAAAATGTTTCTTGTGCTTTCATTTAAAAACTTTCTCCCAAATTTGTCTTACAATTACTGTAAAATATATTTTTAATTTTTTTGTCATTATATTTTTGTTTAATTGAATAATTAGTTTAAAGGAAATATTTTTATGACTTTTGTTTTACACCTATATGTTGAATTTTTATAAAACTTTTGACTGTTTTAAAATGAAAAGCGAGTATAAAACGATATATATATATATATATATATATATATATATGTTTGTATATATGTATATATGTATCTATGTATGTACATATATACATATGTATGTATATATATATATATATATATATATATATATATATATATATATATATATATATATATATATATATATATATGTATATATATATATACATATATATATATGTATATATATATGTATATATATATATATATATGTATATATATATATGTATATATATATGTGTATATATATATGTATATATGTATATATATATGTATATATATATATGTATATATATATATATATGTGTATATATATATATGTGTGTGTGTATATATATATATGTATACATATATATATACATATATATATATATATATATATATATATATATATATATATATATATATATATGTATACATATACATGTATATACATATATATATAGATATAGATATGTATGTATGTATTTATACATATATATATGTATGTATGTATATATATATGTAAATATATATGTATATATATACGTTTATATTAAATTAAAAATGTATACACACATTTAATGTATGGTAACCTGCTATACTTGCTCCTACGTTGCTCTCGATCCTACTGATTTTTTTTTCTGTTTTTGAAAATTAAGTTTTATTTCGAGTTGGTCGTAGAGTTTGTAAAGGAATGAAAAATACGGATTTTTTATATACAGGTATATTTATCACTACACATAACTGCTCACAAAATAGCTGTTCTGTCCTTTTTCTCAAGGAAAATCAAATTCAGTCCTATTTCAACCACCAGTGATTCTATCAGTAAATTAGATACTGTTTGCAAATGTTTCAGTCCTACATCGGTGACATTAACATTACTTCTACACTAGTGTGCAAAACTTAAGCAACAGGTGGGGATTTTGCCATAACTCCACGATAAATCATCTCAGAGACATGAAATTCAGAAATGAGGAAGAGTATTATGTACGTAACGACGACGAAAGCATCGCTCTGAAAAAGGAACACAATGAATACGGTATGAAATCAAACAAAAACAAGATTTATTGAACGCATAATATCGTGGCTCATGATTGTCTATCCAACAGGAAGAACAATAAGCAGATGTTCCATAATATGGGATAAGCCTTCCCTAACTGCAATGGTAGCTTCGCACTGTCTCCGCATTGCAGTATGCTTGCATCCTCCGGAGAACTCCTAACAACTGAAACAGATGCTGATTGTGGAATTGGCACTCCTACCGCAAGAAATGTTGGACCAACTGGTTCTGAGTATGAGGAGACGGCGCGAAGCAACCATTGCAGTTAGGGTATGGTATATCCCATATTAAGGAACATCTGCTTGTTGTTCTTCTTCTTGGATAAACAATCATGAGTCACGATACTATGCGTTCAATAAAGAATGTTTTTGTTTGATTCTATAACGTATGCATTGTATTCCTTTTTCAGCGCCGATACTTTCGTCCTCCTTTACGTACATAATACTCTCCCTCATTTCTGAATTTCATGTTTCTTAGACAATTTCTAGGGGAGTTATGGCAAAAAACCCATCTTTTGCTTAAGTTTTGCACACCAGTGTATATGAGAGTAAATGGCAAATGTTTAATCTACCAGTTGTAACGATGACCGGTCTTTTTTATTTTACCATTCTGTTGTTCAAAGTAACAGTACATTTCGCGTTAATTTTCACTTAAAAAAATACACCAGTTATTACATTTAAATTTTTTTATACAAGCTTTTGAATTTTTTTTCTTCTTTATAATATCTTGCTATATCTTTTTTTCTTGCTCCACTTTGATTCAGATCAAGCCTTAGAGAATATAGCACTTAACTATCACATGATCCCAATTTTTGCTTGTAATGACATAAAATATGCTTGGTAAATCTCACTTTTTAAGTATCCTAATTCACTGTTCGATTAGAGACATCTCCTATACACCTATGAGTTCAAAATTAAAAAAAAAAATCAATAGATCGAAGTACCTTATGATGTTGCTCCTTGGTTCTAATTAAACTTAAATTGTAAACACTTACTATAGAAACTATTAACCCCTTGCTTGTGGAATATATTTGAGAATAACGGGCCAAAAATGGAAACCATTTTCTTTTTAACCGTGTTGGTTATTATTGTCGTGTAGTCCTCGTTTATATTTGAGTATCAACCTGTGATCAAATGTATAGTGGTGATTTATTTTTAATTGCGTTGTGTTAAGTATTTTTGTACTAAATTTAACCACAGGTTCTGAGAAACTACAGACATAAAAATGAAAATAAACTAACAGCTAAATTGACAGCAACCGAGACTAGCTTAATATTAAAAAAAAGTAAATTTATTATAATATATATACATCTATTTACATACAAAACTGATGCTAATTTTCATAAAATAAGCTTTGTCAACATCTTCTAAATTAGTTCTGACAAATTTTTATATACTTAAGTAATTTTGTAAATAGATAGAGAACCTAATCTCAATTTCAAAAATGTATGTAAATTTGGGGTACCTTTGTGGGTCTAAAATGTTGGGCCCGGAACACTTCTGGTTGAAGGGTATCTATGGGTGATCAGGAGAGGGAATCTATATATCATCCGTTGGTCTCGTCAGGGGCTTCCTCCTGAGTCTTTGGGGTGCGACCGTACTATTTGGTGCAGGAACACTTCCTGTCGGACTTGGATGGACTCTCCTAGTCTGGACTATCAAGCACCTTTTCCTCTGGACTCACGAACAACTTCCGTCGGACCCGACTGGACTCCCGACTTTCGAACACCTTCTTTTGGGACTTCGAACCTCTTCTCTGGGACCTCCGAACCATCGTCTCATCTTTTAGATTTTTCATATTTAATTATTTCAACCTTGTCCCCTCTTCCTTCTTGTCGTCCAATCGGGATAGTTGTAAGAATTTCATTGGTCTGCTTCAACCCCGCCTTGAGACTGCCAACATGCCAAACCTTATCCCTTCTAATTGGGCACTGTCCCTTAGGGACTCATAAATACTCCACAAAGGTACATTCTTATTTAATGTCAAGTACGGAGACGGGATTCTAATCTGGGACTGGGATCAGAACCCCGCCAGAGACCACCGTACAAGACAATATCCATTGAATATAAATTTATGGACCTCCATCTCTTTACAAAGATGTGATGAGGTCAGATTTAGATCCCGAACATTTTACTTCTTGTATGAATAAATCAATTATATAACAAATCTAAATCGCCTCATCACAATTATCATCAAAATGTTAGAAATAGATTATTTTTACGATTGTGATTACAGAATTCTTTCAGTTTTCTCATGTCCTTAGCCCCTGAGCAATTGGACAGGCTTAAAACTTTCCCAGGGTGACCGAAAAATTGTTGAATATATAGGGTGCAGATCTTCTGTACCAGAGTTCGTGGGTTCAAATCCCACTGTGGTATGAATATTTGTAGCTGTTCGGAGTCGCTTTTAAGAAATAGATCTATCAGAATAAATATTTTCGTTGAAATCTTAAGACCGAAAAGCTTATCGATTATAATATTTCCTTTACATCGCACAAAAAAGTAAAATAAAAGTGGTTTTATTTCTCTCACGCATAAGAAAATTGATGAGTTACCTTGAAAAATGATTTTTTATTGGACGCATGATACATTTTTAATGCGCTGAATTCGCAATGTTCTAAATTGCATTTTTTAACAGTGCACTCAACATCACGACAAGGAAAATCGATTTTAGAGAAATGTTTATGAGCATAGACTTCGTTTCAGTATTGAGATAGAACTATCCTAGTCAATAATATACATACATGTTATGTTTTATATAGGTAAGGGATAAGGGACCTTAAATCTCAATTTTTAAAAAAATCAACTTTTATTTAAGGCATGTGAACTTTACAAAGTATTTACTAACTTAGAGTTATGGAAAAATTATGTTAGGTAAAAAATTATTTACCTAAAGTAACATGTATATTGATGTATGACTAAATAAATCCCATCTAAAAGTATCTTTAAGCTTGATTTGGATCGCTACCGTCTACTTTTTTGCAACACGAGGGTTATTGACCCCTTCCGCGGCTTTAGTGTTAAATTTAATAATCGATTTTGACTATCCTTGAATATATTTTGACTAGTTTTGTTGTGACGACTATATATATATGTTTTTACTTACACGTACGTACTTATTTCACTTAACTAATAAACAAATAGAAGCAAATTATTAAAATTTTATTTTTAGGATTGTTGTAAGATCTAGTTATAAACTCCCTTTTTAATTGAAAGCTACTCTTTATTTAACGAATATATTTAATTTAACGAATATTAACGTTATTAATCACTAACTACATCATTACTACAGAAAGATTGTATGTATTCATATACAGTTACAACAATGCTTTTTAAGAAGTTGAAACAATGCTTTTAGTATTTTCCTGTACACAGTAAAGGTAGCATTTCAATTGCTTATAATGAAGTATCTACATAATAAAAATCTCGATACAACGACATTAATGTTTTAGGTTGGCCCAAGATTACTCTACCCAAGCTCTACTTAGAGAACGACGTTACCTTCAGAAACGAAACTATCAACTTTTTAAAAAAAAATGTGCAAAAGATAATTCTGATAACACATTATGGAATTAAAATTTTAAAAAATGTTCATAATTTAAAATATATCAGAGGAAGTCATGTGCTGTTCAAATCAACTTTTTTAATGCACAAAATGCCTATCTCCCTCTATTTAAAATTGTTTAAAATACAATTCTTAACACTATTTTTAAAGCGAACTGTTTTCGCATCTTAATATTGATGTATTCATATTTAACTTTAACAATGCTATTTAAAAAGTTAAAACAATGTGATAAAAATTCAGAATTAAAAAATCTAATGAAATTGATAATTGAAATAAAAATTCAGAATTAAAAAATCTAATGAAATTGATAATTGAAATAAAAATTCATAATTAAAAAATCTAATGAAATTGATAATTGAAATAAAAATTCAGAATTAAAAAATCTAATGAAATTGATAATTGAAATAAAAATTCATAATTAAAAAATCTAATGAAATTGATAACTAAATAAAAATTCATAATTAAAACATCTAATTGATTGAATTCATAATAAGAATTATAAGTATAGCAAAGTAAGATTGAAATAAAAATGCATCGCTAAAAAAATCTAATATTCCCTTTTTATAAGTAGATTAATATTTACTGTATATTAAAAATGAACTTTGGACGACAAAAATAACGTTATCTGCCTGAGAATTGAATTTTATTAAAACGTAGTAAGCTGCTATCAGAAGTTTAGTTGTCACTTTTATATTGAAATATTCGTTACCAAAAATTCAAAGAATTGCGGATTAAACTCTGAAATTGACGATATTGCCAGCTTTGAGTATTAAATACTCCAAATCAAATCCAAACACTTGTGAATAAAACTTTTTAAGCAATTTTTAAGATTTAGTTTTTTACAAATCGTCTGTGACATATTAATTCCACTCTAAAGAAAATTCTAAGTTGTTAGCATATGAATTCGCTTCTTTACATTAAAGATTTTATTTCATTTTCTTCCCTTCTCGCATGATCAGTTAAATTTTATAATTAAACTTTCAAACATAAGCTCTTTTGAGGTTAGTTAATGTGCTTATATTCACTTTAAATTCAGTATAATTTGTACTGAGCACTTTACGGAGATCTTGCTTAATCCTTTAAAATTACCCTTCATTAATTCCAAGTTATTTCCTATTACTATTTAGTATGGATGTAAAATTCTTACTATAGAATAAAGAAATATAGACGCCATCGAAATATAATGACAAGAACGCTTAAAAGAATTTTATTTTGATTAAAAATACGTCCTTTATATATTATTTGAGAATTATATTGTTATTCAGAATGGCCTGTTCTATGCTCAGAAAATTGTGAAAGTAAGACTGAGTGTTATTTAACATTCATAATACAAATCTATATATTATGAGCAATATCAGATTTTCATTTATGTCCTGTGAATATTACCTGAAAATTATATTGTTATTCAGAATGACCTGTTCTATGCTCATAAAATTGTGAAAGTAAGACTGAGTGTTATTTAACATTCGTAATACAAATCTATATATTATGAGCAATATCAGATTTTCATTTATGTCCTGTGAATATTACCTGAAAATTATATTGTTATTCAGAATGACCTGTTCTATACCCAGAAAATTGGGAAAGTAAGACTGAGTGTCATTTAACATTCGTAATACAAATCTATTTATTATGAGCAATATGAGATTTTCATTTTCGTCCGTCCTGTGAATATTATCTGAAAATTATATTGTTATTCAAATTAACCTGTTCTATGCCCAGAAAATTGTGAAAGTAAGACTGAGTAAAGACTGTAAGACTGTTTTTTAACATTCGTAATACAAATCTATTTATTATGAGCAGGTCGAGATTTTCATTTACGTCCTGTGAATAATATCTAAAATTTCTCTTGTTATTTAGAATGACCTGTTCTATGCCCAGAAAATTGTGAAAGTTAGACTGAGTGTTATTTAACATTCGTAATATAAATCTATTTATTATTGGCGATACGAGATTTTCGTTTACAACCTGTGAATGTTATCTGAAAATTATATTGTTATTCAGAATGACTTGTTCTATGCCCAGAAAATTGTGAAAGTAAGACTGAGTAAAGACTGTAAGACTGTTATTTAACATTCGTAATACAAATCTATTATGAGCAAGTGGAGATTTTCATTTACGTCCTGTGAATATTATCTGAAAATTATATTGTTATTCAGATTAACCTGTTCTACGCCCAGAAAATTGTGAAAGTTAGACTGAGTAAAGACTGTAAGACTGTTATTTAACATTCGTAATACAAATCTATTATGAGCAAGTGGAGATTTTCATTTACGTCCTGTGAATAATAGCTAAAATTTCTCTTGTTATTCAGAATGACCTGTTCTATGCCCAGAAAATTGTGAAAGTAAGACTGAGTGTTATTTAACATTCGCAATACAAATATATTTATTATGGGCGATACGAGATTTTCATTTGAGTCCTTTAAATATTATCCGAAAATCGTCTTGTTATTCAGAATGACCTGTTCTATGCCCAGAAAATTGTGAAAGTAAGACTGAGTGTTATATAATATTCGTAACACTAATCTATTTATTATGAGCGATATGAGATTTCCGTTTACGTCCTGTGAATGTTATCTGAAAATTATATTGTTATTCAGAATGACTTGTTTTATGCCAGGAAATTGTGAAAGTAAGACTGAGTGTTATTTAACAATGTAATACAAATCTATTTATTATGAGCAATATGAACTTGAAAACTATTTATCATGAGTGGTTACCGTGACACCGTAGGGATGTGTCTCAGGCGTTTGGGAAAGATTTATGACGAAAATGACCTGAACCTTGGAAAAATGAGGACTGGCTTCTTTATCCCGACAATGCACCAGATCACAACTCCTTAAGAGAATACTGTTTCGTGTTCATAATAATACAGTTGTTCCCTACCGTATGGTTTTGCATTGTTCCCAAAATTGAAATGTAGCTGAAAGGACGATGTTTTGCACCTGTGTCCGACAGTCAAAGAGAATCGCAGGTGGTGTTAACAGCTTTCAAGAGAATGACTCCAAGAGTTCTTTCGGGTGGAATGTTTAATATATGAATAAGCAATGGGATAGGCGTGCAAGGAGGCTATTTTTAAAAGAATGACAACCAATATCAGGAAGTTCAAACAAAATTTGGTTTTTATGAGAACTCTCCAGTGGCTCCTCTTATGTATTGTATTAGATCAATTTCATACGAACGAATGAAATATTTTCAAATAAAAGTACTTTTTTCATAAACATTTGCCTAATTCTTGATTTGAGGTAATAAATCATCATACGACGTCCAAGGCTTTCTACTGCTTTTCTCAAGATAGTTATCTGTAATAGTTAATCAGATTTTTTCAAATAACAGCATTATATGAATCTCTCAGTAATAAACAAATTTGAATATATTTTTAGATTTTTTTATTTTAAAAATTTTAAATAGAATAAATAACATTTAAGATGCATAGCCTACTCTTTGAAAAAATATACTTTACATATTCCGGTCATTAAATTAATAAATGAAACCTTTTAAATTAATGCATTAAAACCACATTACAATGAGAGGAATATGTAAAGTATTTTTTTCAAAGCCTACTCTTTGAAAAAAATACTTTACATATTTCGCTCATTAAATTGATAAATGAAACCTTTCAAAACAATGTATTAAAACCGTATTACAATAAGCGGAATATATGAAGTATTTTTTTTTCAAAGCCTACTCTTTGAAAAAAATACTTTATATGTTCCGCTCATTAAATTGATAAATGAAACCTTTTAAAACAATGTATTAAAACCATATTACTATGAGCGGAATATGTGAAGTATTTTTTTCAAAGCCTACTCTTTGAAAAAAATACTTTACATATTCCGCTCATTAAATTGATAAATGAAACCTTTTAAAACAATGTATTAAAACCATATTCCGCTCATTAAATTGATTAATGAAACCTTTTAAAACAATGTATTAAAACCACATTACAATGAGAGGAATATGTAAAGTATTTTTTTCAAAGCCTACTCTTTGAAAAAAATACTTTACATATTCCGCTCATTAAATTGATAAATGAAACCTTTTAAAACAATGTATTAAAACCATATTCCGCTCATTAAATTGATTAATGAAACCTTTTAAAACAATGTATTAAAACCACATTACAATGAGCGGAATATGTGAAGTATTTTTTTCAAAGCTTGCTCTTTGAAAAAAATACTTTACATATTCCGCTCAATAAATTAATAAATGAAACCTCTTTTAAATTAATGCATTAAAACCACATTCTCTCAAGTTTTGGTTCCTGTATTTTAACGCATTCTCTTCAAGCGATCCATAAACTGAAAATTGACATTAAAATATTTAACTCAAATAATTATTAAAAGCTATACAAATATCAATACAATTTTGCAGCTATGAAATCAGACTTTGCAAAACATATTATTATATTACTTAAGAAATTTAAAAAATTCTAACATTAAATTGTATATTGTTAATGTTTTTAAAAGGTTACATACTGAGAGATTGGAAGAAAACTGTGTATTGGATGCATTTTATTTGCATTAACCATCTGCATCTAACATTTTAAAACAAAATTTTGAAACTTTCTTGAACATTATAAGAATCAAAGCAATGTATATTCATTATTTTTTATATCTAAAACTTCAGGCTTTGAAACAAACTAAAAGACTTTTAGAATTTTGAGTTCGAGTTTTAAGTACCCTATTGGCTGGTAATTAGTTTCATTTGTAATTTATTCAAAATAAATCACAAATTAAACTAATTACTCTGATTCAATGTACAAGTAAGTGTTTAGCTAATTAGTTGGCGATCATGCATACAGTTCTAAAGCATCTACGTGTCTATTCCGCTATCAGGATCAAACGATTCATTTGAATACTTTCTGTTTAATGAAAGAGCTACAGTTTTAAAGAAAATGTCTCAATTATCTATGTAAAGCGTATCAAATAAAGATTTTCAAATCAATTTTTTAATCCGAAGTGAAATTATTTAAATCAGTCTAGTTCATCTGAAATGTAATTAGAGCTCAATACTGAAGAGGATAAATGCTAAAGTTTGCTTTATATTGTTACAGATCTAGTTTTATAATCCCAAAAGTTTAAGAAATGTCTTAGGATAAAGGTTTTAAGTCTTTTACATCATTAAGGCCTTTAGAAGTACAAGTAATCCAAATTTATCAAGAATTTTTAATAGATTTAACTGGAAGTTAAAACAAACCCTTGCTGTTAGAAGCAATTAATGTGTGCATTTGTGTTAGATCTTGATAATTTTTTATTAAGTACAAAGTTATCGGGAAAGAGTCACCCGATTACAAATTTTAACACATTGAGTGCGGGTACAATTCGCAGTGGAATTGTACCGGGAGCGGGCGTTTTGTGTGTAAATTTAGTTATTCAGTTAAATCTCAATAGATAGAAAATTATTTAATTTTTCAACCACCTTTTCGTATTTTATATTGAAATATATAAACAAATATATAAATAGAAATATATAAATAACAACCATAAGATTTTTGTAAATAACAAATATATTTTTAGTGGATAAATTTATAATAGTATCGTAAATATGAAAAATGTAATAGAAATAGTAGTATATAGTTTTAATTTTTTCGAATTATGTTTATATATAACATAATTCGAAAAAAATATGTTATATATAAACATTTTTACATTATAAAAAAATAAAAAGAGCAAACATAAAACTAATAATGTAAAAACTAGTTTTTATTTGTCTAAATTTTTCTAGAATCTATGTAGTAGACAAGGACATTCGGCTTCGTTTTCCTGTATTTACTGTTATTTTTGTACCCACAAACAAACCATGTTGTTACACTAACCCGTACTAGTAAGTGGCCCTCGCTTAAGTATCAATGGTCAGAAAACGTCAGATCGTAAATGTTGTTATTCAGTTAAATCTCAATAGATTGAAAATTATTTAATTTTTTAGCCAACTTTTCGTATTTTATATTGAAATATATAAACAAATATATAAAAACACAAATAAACAAGTATATATATATATATATATATATATAAATACAAATGTATATAATATATAAATATACATATATATAATATCATTTTCGTAAGGATAAATAAAAAGTTAATTTTAAATCTAAATTGATTTTTGTAATCAACCTTCCCGTTCTGTGGTTCCGCATTGACTAATGTAAAAACTAGTTTTTATTTGTCTAAACTTTTCCAGAATCTATGTAGCAGACAAGAACATTCTGTTTCGTTTTCCTGTATATACCGTTATTTTTGTACCCACAAATAAACCATGTTGTTACACTAACCCTTACTAGTACATGTCCCGAACTCTAGAATCAATCGTCAGAAAATGCATTAGTATGTGTCCCGTATACAATGTGTTAATATTTTCCATAATTACAAACAGAAAATTATAAATAATGTCTTTGAAGAAAAACTGAAAAACTGAAAAACTTAAATTTAGCTTCTAGTAGGTGGGCATCACAGTTGTTATTAAACTGCTTTGAAATTTTGAAAAGAAATGGAAATAACGTCTAAGCAGGAGTAAGCTTTTTCTGCACTCTCATTTGTAAAAAGTCAGTAATCACTGATTAGAGTATTTTAATATCAAAATTCTAGACGTTGCTTTTCTAGTTTAATATTCTGGATCTTATGGGACTTCATATTTTCAACTTTAAGTGCTTTTCAGTCTCATAATCTGATTTTCTCTCATGTTCGTCATGATTTTTCTTTTAAACAGATTGTGTGCGAGACACGTACTAGTACGTTTTCTGACGATTGATACTTGAGCGCGGGTCACACACTAGTACGGTTTAGTGTAACAATATGGTTTGTTTGTGGGTACAAAAATAACGGTATATACAGGAAAACGAAGCCGAATGTTCTTGTCTGCTACATAGATTCTGAAAAAATTTAGACTCGTATACAATTCCACAAAGACTAAAAAAAATTAAATATAAAAAAGTTTTATATGATGTCGTATTGGAAGGTATAACTGATCAATTACCTGAAAATAACATTCCAGACCCAGGGCCGCCCACATCTAGTACATGCCGAACGATGGCCGATTGGTTAGGATGCTGACCTTCAGTACCAGAGTTCGTAGGTTCGAATCAAACTGTGGCATGGATGTTCGTAGCAGTTCGGAATCTGCTTTAAGCTTTAGGTCCCGGTCTCATTAGCTCTCGTGTTGCAAAAAAGTAGACCGTATCACTACAAACCAAACCAAACCAAACATCTAGTACACAAAATGACATAAATATGTCCCTCCTGGAAGATTATCATTGGATATGCGGAAACATATTTTAGAGAAAATTGTTACAACTGGGAAGAAGAAAAACCGCAAAGACAATGTCGTGTGTGTGCTGTGAAAAAAGTGCAGAGTGAAACCTCTTACATCTGCAAGTTTTGCCGTGTACCTCTTCATAGAAGAAAATGCTTTGAACTTTACCACACTGTAAAACATTGTTAGTTTTATGATTGCTCTTTTCATTTTTTATAATATAAAAATTGTTTCTATATAACATAATTCTAAAAAATTAAAACTATATACTACTATTTCTATCTGATTTTTCATATTTACGATACTATTATGAATTTATCCACTAAAAAATATATTTTTGTTTACAAAATTCTTATGGTTGTTATTTATATATTTCTATTTATATATTTGTTTATATATTTCAATATAAAATACGAAAAGTTGGTTAAAAAATTAAATAATTTTCGATCTATTGAAATTTAACTGAATAACTAAATTTACGAGCAAAACGCCCGCTCCCGGTACAATTCCGCTGTGAAATGTACCCGCACACAATACATTAATGCAGTGTTTTATAACAAAACACAATTTCAGGTGAATTTTAAAAACACAAATTTAATGTGGAAAGATAAACAGCAAATGGTGGGAGGTAATCTAAGATCCACGAATGCTTTAAAGAGTTACAAACAAAATGTGTTTGTAAGAGTCGCGTCCGTCTCTGTCAGTAGTCAAGCAAACTTTCGTTCATTTGAACAATTGAAAATGACAGTATTGTACCCGTAATGGTTTTCTTGACGTACGGAGGTGTCAAGCGTGTCGTTTTGTCAACGTACCGACAGAGAAAAGGAATT
This sequence comes from Pardosa pseudoannulata, assembly GCA_032207245.1. Taxonomy (NCBI): domain Eukaryota; kingdom Metazoa; phylum Arthropoda; class Arachnida; order Araneae; family Lycosidae; genus Pardosa; species Pardosa pseudoannulata. Next base: position 114,656,957 of record CM063511.1, read on the forward strand.
TTACTTTAATCGAGTCGGCTAGGTGCCAGAGGCGCTTCAGCTACCCCAAGAACAAGGGTGAAAAGGGGAAGGTGTCGATCTCCCCTAAAACCGAGGTTTCCTGTTGGGAAAAGAAGAAAGCGGGAGGGACTTCCGGAATGAACTTCTGAGATGAACAAGTTAATGAAGAAGGATCTGCTCTCTGGATGATAGGTTTCATCTGCATTGAGTTTATTTGTTTTTTAAACGTTTCCTTTTTGTTAAATAAATGAACCGTTGTTAAGTTTTAATCATCTACGGCTGGTTATTTCGTCTCCATACCTGCTCCTCATACGAGACTCATGCGAAGTCATAGCCCAAATGACTAGGGTGTGACCAAACTATCGGACGTAGAGACAGCGCGGCCGCCCAACTTTTACAGTGTTTGTTCAAAAGACATCTTCAATTTGTTTCTTTTATTTCAGAGATGAAGAGCCCTCTACTTTAGCCCACGTTATGTCAGTTCTAACTGGTGCATCTCCTGGAAGCAGCAGTGCATTGTCCCTCATCCTTAAATTGATGGCAAGTGAAGCTTCTCCCCTCAAAGCTCTTGCAGGTGGTTTTCCTTCAAGAAGACGGAGACCAGTAGGTGAAGATTTAGTTGCATCAGAAACCAAAATTCGAAGACCCCAAGACAATGATTTTGATCTTCCTCCAACACCCTGCCCTTCTTCGGAAGAATACGTGACGCCAACTTTTGCCAGGAATTATCAGGGCGTGTGGAAGTATGTTGTACAAATTCCACAAGAAGGATACTTCACGCAGACAGTTCAACAGACAAAATGCATGTACGTAAAGCTTGATTTTATAACTTTATTATAATGTTTCTAGCTTCATTATCATACGATTTCGTTTAAATCAGATTAAATTCTATAAATTATACATATATTTCCTTTTTTGTAATCCATGTTGTTTAAAAGTAATATGTTAAAACAAGATATTTAACAATTTTGTTAGTTTTAATATTTTTTGCCCGCAAGATTCAATTCACATCAAGACTTTTAAAAATTTATCTTGCTGTCTGCGAAAGCATTGTGTTCACAATATCTTTCGCTAATCAATAAATAAATGTGGTATAATAGATAGACATACTGAATTTCTTTTAGTCTCTAAACAATCAAAAGATTATGATATGACTTATCACCTGTAAAAAGTAAAACTAAATCACAAGAAACTTTTAATCCATCATTTAACTCATTTATTTCCAAGTTATTTCGGATAAATATATATGGATGAGTATCTGAGTATATTAAATCTAATATTTTGGTTGAAAGGATATATTGAATCATTTTTACTAACCCATTAAAGCAAGTTATTTATGACGAATATATATTAATTCTATCTTATGTGTTTATGTTATTGTGAATCGTACAGAGTAAACAAAATATAATAAGAAATTTAAACAACTTTGAATGTTAAGATAATTTTCGTTAATCATCAGATATCATTTTAAACATCGTAAGATGTCATTTATTAAAATTCAACTTCTTGATAAAAAATTTCTCTGGCATCACATGTAAACAGAGTTCAATAAAGTGAAGCTTTATAATATATTATGCTTCAGAAATGAAATCATGATTTCAGTTTATGTACCTGACGAAAAAGTGAAAGAGCAAGATTTGAAAAACTATAAAATGTCGATCAAAATACCAAAACTATAACTATATTAGCAGATGTTTCAAAATTTAGTACATGATGTGGAGCATTGCCCTTTTCTTTTGTTGTAAATTCGTTTCGATAAAAACTAAAAATTCAACAAACTATTTTAAGCTGTATCTGAAAAGATACGCTAGATATTAATGGGTTAACTCCTTCACTCAAAATGAAGGATTCTGGTCGTCATTCGTTTTATGCACCATTGTAGACTTTTAAGATTCTGCCTCCTCAAAAGCTGCTGTTTGAGGCGGATTAAAAATTCAACACACTGTTTTTAACTGTGTCTAAAAAGGTACGCTAAGTATTAATGGGTTAACCCATTAATTCAAAATGAAGGATTTTGGTCGTCATTCGTTTTATGCACCATTGTAGATTTTGACGATTCTACCTCGTCAAAAGCTGCAGTTTGCAGATTAAAAATTCAACAAACTGTTTCTAACGGTCTCTAAAAAGGTACACTAGGTATTAATGGGTTAACCCCTTAACTTACCATTACAAATTATGTTCATCATTCATTTTATGTGTTATTGTAGACTTTGAGGAATCTACCTCGCCAAAATCTGCTATTTTAAGTAGATATAGTGCCGTATAATTATTAGATTATTCAGCTTCTTAAATCGCGCGTTAATTCTAGTTTATTTACAATGTTCTAGCTGCCCGCCCTTGCTCCTTCCTAATAGTACCTAATAGCAAAGTTGCATTCGCAAATCAGTAAACCCCAGAAAAGTTCATTGAAACCAGTATTGATCATGTCAATGATCTAGAACGGTGAAAGCCACATTAGGCAATATTTCAGACTAATAGACTCAAATTTTATGACGAATAACAAAAATGGCAATGTTTAAGTCAATTAGATGTTTTATAACAATCCAAATTTTAAAATAAAACATTCTCTCTTTCAGCTGTTTATAACTGTTCAATTGGACCAAATGAAATAGTATTTTTGGACGCATCGTATTTAAGTTTTAATTGTGTATCAAGGAGTTAATTTAATGCATAATAATTACATATTTTATCTAATCATTATTATATGATAATACTTTATCTAATTATATTTTAAAGTTTATTCTAATTACACCCAAAAATTATGTTTTTTTTTTAAATTATTCTAAGTTCAAATGTCTGCCATTAAGTTTTCAAACAAATTACTATCTAAATTTTATCTTTGTTTCAGGAAGGGCAGATGTGATTTCATGGATGGTATATGCCACGAATCACCCAGATGGGTAAGTTTACTTGTGGCTGAAACGTACTATCCAGACACTTTCTTCCCAGTATCTTCAACACCTGTTCCACCTCCTCCACCTGTGGAAGACTTTTATAACTTCCAGCAGTATTTGAAACGAAGAGTAGGAGAAGGCGACGATGAAGCAAACTTCCGAGCTCGTCCAGTATTTGCCGAGAAAAAACCAAAGCCCCACCAGCACTGTGATGGAGTTGACCACATAGGGTGCTACGTTGTCAGACTTTATTACGACTGGTTCTTAGTTAATGGATCATGTAAGTGTTGGAAACCGTCGCCTAAGAGAATTTTAACTGGAAAATGATTTAAAACAGAAGCAAATAAAAAATTCAAATCTGAAGCTCATCTGCTGGACTGATCAGCTTCATTTTTCACGTATTGATAAGAAAAGAGATCTATGACTGTTTTTCTATGTCAGTTCATTTAGTTTTGAAGTTGTATAAACGTTTTGTGATTATGCATTCCATTTTCCCACCAAAAACTTAATGGCAGCAAATTTCATTTGATCTGTACCTCGGAAATTCAAAGGGTTTTATCCGAGACATAAAATCCTTTCCTTTTTCAAAACCAGGAAATTTCAGATGGAAATGTAAATCAATTAAGATAAAGTAAAAAAATTTTCCTGTGTTTAAAAGTAATCATTTTAAAGTAATCAGTAAATTACACATAATAATATGATTGTAAAATATTTTTCACGATATCCCTTGATTTTCAAAAAATATTCAATCCTTCTAAATACAGTAGAACCTCGATTATCCGATGTAATTTATTAGAGTTATCCGGTTTTATTATCCTTTCCTTTCTCAAAACCAGGAAAATGTTTTAGATGTAAATGTAAATCAATTAAGATAAAGTAAAAAATTCTCCTGTGTTTACAAGTAATTCTTTTTAAGTAATCAGTAAATTACACATAATAATGTGAATGTAAAATATTTTTCGCGATATCTCTTGATTTTTAAAAAATAGTTAATCCTTCTAAATACAATAGAACCTCGATTATCCGAAGTAATTTATTAGAGTTATCCGGTTTTATTAGAGATATAAAATCCTTTCCTTTCTCAAAACCAGAAAAAAGTTTCAGCTGAAAATGTAAATCAATTAAGATAAAGTAAAAAATTTATGTGTTTACAAGTAATCATTTTAAAGTAATCAGTCAATTCCACATAATAATGTGAATGTAAAATATTTTTCGCGATATCTCTTGATTTTTAAAAAATAGTTAATCATTCTAAATACAGTAGAACCTCGATTATCCGAAGTAATTGGGACCGAACCTACTTCGGATAATCGAAATTTTCGGATAATTGAGAATTCATCAATAATCATCTAGTTTAATATGTAGTATCGTCATTGGTGCAATAACATTCGATTGTTCTGGGACTCGGCAGTATGACCTTCCAAATTTCGAAATGGGGTGTGTTTTTGTTTAGAACAGGAATGTTTGAAAGTGGGGAAGAGTACACTCATACCGAGAATTGTGCTTGCGAGAAGGAATTCTAAAAAAGGAATTCCAAAATATTTATCTGCACTCGTAGTTTGGAAAGGACGGCTTGCATACAAAAGGAATGTGGGAAAAAAGAAAACTTAAAAAATACATGTTTGTAAAGAGAAAATTTTGGATAATAGCAGAAAGTTAAGAAGAAATCGATTTTGGTTAACGGAGAATTTCGGTTAATCGAGGCTCAGATAATCGAGGTTCTACTGTACATCAATACTTAGTTGATAAATATTTCTGAAAAAATCTTAAAAGATAACACAATTTTTGAACCTTAAAGTACATCCACTGAGGAAGAGTCTTCAAGGGTAATTTTGAATTTGCTGTTGTTAGGACATTTGCTTTAGAAATTGTAAAAGTGTGTACATTGTTCCAAAAACTGTTCTCCAAATAATCATTATTTGGAGATTGGTAATTGTCACCAATTAAAGTTTCTGGACATCGAAAGTCAGTATTATTTGTCAATACAGTTTATGTTTCGTAATGCAAGTATGCTTAATATTTCTTTTGGAAAAAAACTTTATTTATTAATTATTTATTTTAATTAATTTATTTTCCTTATTAACACTATGTTTTTTCATATTTATTATTTGCTGTAAATGATGGAAAAAGAATGATTTATTTAAATTTCATCATCTTTTTGTGATAGGGCATTGTTTAAATAAAGCATTTGTGTTCTCATCTTTACATAGTGTTCTTTCTTTTACATTACTTCAATTTTAATACTTTTATATTAATATTTAATATTATTTTGAAAGCACATTTTTATGAGTTTTTCACGAGACAAAATATTTTAATCAAAACAACTGTCACATTTATTTCAGACTTACCACTTTGAGTCAAAATAAAGGTTTTTTTACTAACAATCCCAGATTTCATTAAATATTTTGCTTATAATATGTAGATTTCTCAATGTAAATTAATGCTATTTACATAAATATAGCTAACAAAGCTCTACAGAATATTCCGAAATCAGAATGAAAAAATAAATGAATATTTGAGAAAACAGGAGCAGGTTTGATAAAATAATGTTCAATTCTTATGCGTAAATGCAACCAAAATAGAAAATTCATAATTTTTTACAAGATGTATTTAAAAACTTTAAAAGTTCCATAGACATAGCTTGAAAGTTCTGAAAGAAATTGTCGATTGAATGAGATCGAAATTCGTTGATACCAAAATAAAGCAAAAAGATGAGGGGGGTATACAAATATAATATAGAACTTTGTATAAATGCAAAATATGCATATCAATATCGTGCCATATTTCAATGCTTTTTCTACAGCTAGAAGAAATTAGCTATTGTACAACATTTTTTATGCCTATTAAATTTATTATTTTATATTTAGAAATTAAAAAATGATCAACATATATTTATTGTTTGTATGCAATGAAAATTTTCTACAAGTATACTTTCTTTTCTCGTAAGCAGAACACAGATCATTACAAGAAGCTCTTAATTTATGTACTTGAGTTTCAAGCTTTCGTTAGTTTTGTTTATTCAAAAAACAATTTTAACTTAATTCTTGACGGTTTATGATTCGATAAACATCTTCGCGAAGATTATAAGTCGAGTTTGAAGATAATTGCTCTTGTATTTTCTGGTTATTCGACAAAACGTCTAAAATCGCAAGTGACTGGTCATATTTGATAAACTGTCTGTACAAAGAAAGTAAAGTGCACCATGTCCATATTTTTTTAATTGAGATACTTCCATATTCATCTATGATTTGTGCACCTTTTCTTCCAGACTGAAACTAATCTGTAAAATATCTCTAATATAAAATTGGAAATTTGTAGTATAGTGCCCTTTACTGCTATATATAGATATACAATAGACATTAGAACTGGATTGTTTATCAATATATTGTCAAATATTGATATACTTTAAGTATTGCGATATTAATATTGAAATTCTGCTCTGCTGATATATCAAGCATCGATACCGTTTATCACATTTATAATTGCTAAAAATCCTGAATATTTGAACAATGAAAAGTTTAATTTCAATTGGAAGAAGTATAATTTTGGCATAAAAGCAATGTAAATTAACAGCAACGGTTTCCAAGTTAATAAACAATTATGAGTATCTGAACAATATATTATTGTAAAAATATTGTAAAATATTGTAAAAATAACTTTATTGTTAAAGCATTTTTCTCCAGTTCAAATGTCCTCCCCGGCTGTCCCCGACGATGACCCAGGGAAGGGTACAAAAAGAGCTGAACCGAATGTACTTATTGATACATATTATATATATATACAATATATATAGAAAATATATATATATATTTATTATATATATATATATATATATATATATATTATATATATATATAAATATATATATAATATATATATATATATGTATATATATATATATATTATGATATATGTATATATTTTTATTTATAATATTTATATATATATTTATATAAAATATATATATATATTTATATATATGTCTATATGTATATATATATGTATATGTATTTGTATATATATGTTTGTATATTTATGTTATTATAAATATGTATATGTATATTTATATGTAAATATATGTATAAAGTATATGTATATATATATATTTTTATATATATATATTGTATGATTTATATATATTTATAAATATATATATATATATATATATATGTTTATATATATATATATGTATATATTGTATATATAACTATACATGTATATATATATATATATATTTATATATGTATATATAATATATGTATATATATATATATGTTATATATATGTTTAATTTATAATTATATATATATATATATATATATATATATATATATTATATATGTATACATATATATATTGATATATATATAATGTAATATATGTATATATGTATATATATATATAATATATGTATAATATATGTATATATGAGTTTATATATGTATATATGTATAATTGTATATATATTATATATGTAAATAATATGTATATATGTATATATATATATGTATATAAATTATATATATGTATATATATGTATATATATGTATATATATATTTATATATGTATGTATATATATATATATATATGTATATATATATGTATGTATATATGTATATATATATCTAGAAATGTATATATGTATAATGTATATATGTATATATTTTGTATATATTTATGTATATATGTATATAAATATGTATATATGTTGTATATAATACATACCCCACACATATATATATAAGTATGTAATATATACAATTTTTAATTATGATAAGTTTTAAAACCTCCTCCCATTTAAATTCCTTAAAATATTTTTCCTCTAAATGTCTTAATAAAGGAATCGACTTAAAATTCTTTATACATTTCCTAAACTTTTTCCTATAGATGTTAATTTTCTGTTTATTCAAACGTTTTCCATCTTTCGGCAAAGCTCCGGATTTTTCTGATCTTGACTTAAATCCGCTGAGTCAGTTTCTTTTGAAAAATAATTTCAGTATTTATACTTTACACGTTTAAGAGCAGAGTGATGTATTGTGTCTTTCATGTCAGTGTAATTAATATAAATATGTCCTTTAGAGCTAAATAAAGTTTTAGTTACATTGTGCCGGTCTCTGAGAGAGGCTGCATCATTATTACATTAGAAGCCTCTCCTTGCAGTAATCGAGCAAGTAAAAATAATAGGGGATACATAATTATTCTGATAGAGGAAATAATTATTACATGTATACATATTTTCAATTAAAATGAATTACTCCTATAAAGTTCTTTTTACCTTTCAGAAATTCTAATTCTTAGGATCAAATTGTAATTTTTAAAATTTTAATTATCAAGAAAAAAAAGGTTTGGAATGAAATAAAGCTAAGGTTATTCAAAAATAGTAATATCTGAAATAGTAATATTAAAACAGTAATGTACCCCAATACTTTAAAGTATTATCGGTATATATCAATGTATTTTTTCAATTTGATTTTTATCTCGATATTAAGTTTATGATATCACCCAGTCCTAATAGACATACAATTTGATCCCAATTCTTAGGATCAAATTGTAATTCTAAAATTTTTAACTATCAAGAAAAAAAAAGGTTTGGAATGAAATAAAGCTAAGGTTATTCAAAAATAGTAATATCTGAAATAGTAATATTAAAACAGTAATGTACCCCAATACTTTAAAGTATTATCGGGATATATCAATGATATCAATATCAGTTTGTGGATATATCGCGATATTAAGTTTCTTATATCGTCCACTCCAAACAGACATAGTATATACAGACATAAATTTCTATGGTATTATATTAAAATATTAACACAACACTCGTGTGTACCATTGATTCTTCATATAACTTGTAGTATTCGTTAAAAGGTACTACCACGTGATAGAGTGAACAATGGGTATTTCAACATCGACAAGATTATTAAACGGCATCAAGGATAAGTTGTGCAAATTTGATGACTCTTCGTAAAATTCTGTGTATTTGTATAAAGAAGTACACAAAGATGCATGCATAAAACCAATGCTCATTTTGCCTCATTAAAATGCTTTGCTAAACCTTAAGATTCTGAGAAATTGCTCTTTATCTTGAAAGTAAATATGCTATAGAAAAATATTCTAATAACTCTTCCTTATATCTTATTAGCATTTCATTTAATTCATTGAAAACCAATTAATTTTCTAAGGATAGAAAGCATTCTAGATTTAAACATTGATATATGCATCATTAATCAGACTTAATTCTTAGAAGTTCTAGAGTAAACCCTATAGTTATATCGATTGAGGATATATTACCTTAATTAATTATAGATGATCTTTTTTAAGTAAAAGGATTCAAACAGCTACATAAAAATATTAAAACAAATCTAAGTTACAATTTTTATCAGTGGGTTAAACATTATTTAGTTTCGTCATGCCAAGTAATATATATTTTAAAAGTAACATACACTAAATAAAAAAAAAGAAATTCACATTCCAGAAAAATAGATTTTGAAATATGTATATTAAAAATAAATTTTTATTTCAAATTGAAGTAAGATATCGGTTTTATTCTGTAAACTTAAATCTTCAAATGTATATGACATATTCAGAATTATACACTGTAAAGAAACTGAAAATGAAAAAAATAGTCTATTAAAAATATGCTATGAAATAAAATGTATTGTTTGCAGGTTTAAAATTCTGATTTTCAGAATAAAAAAATTTACTCTTATTTGGTATAAAAAATTTGTTTCTTATTTAAAAATTTAAAAATCATTTTGTAGTAAGTAGATTTCTATTTTTGTACATATTTCCACTTCCTACACATATTTTGTCTTTAAAGTAAATTAATGTTTCATATATTAAAGCCAAATAGTCTTTAAAAAGTATTTCTTTTGTTGTTTCTGATGCCACCAAAGGAATGAGCCTTTCGTTTAATTAGCACCTCTAGGGTGAAAGAACGAATGTTGTTCAAGTGGGCCCTCGGAATTTAGATTCAGGATCCAAGCATAGGACCACACCTAACACCTTTGGCCTTTGACCTACCACCTCCAAAAATATCATTTGAGAACATAGATATTATTACCAAGAACATATTTTTCGTGCCCAGTGACCTTTAAAGAACACAGCAGGTCATAGGCCGGCTAGAGCCAGCAACATTCTAGTTACAAGATTGCTGCCTTTGCTGACTGAGCTACCACGTACCTTAAAATTTTATCCATATTGGGTATCTAGAATCAGATCACTTGCGATTTTATTTTTTTAACCCTCGGTGATAAACAGCCTTCAATAAGGATTAGGCATTGAAACATTTAGGCGTGATTTATTTTAATCCTCGGTGGTAAACAGCATTCTCTAAGGATTAGGTATAACGTTTGTTGGGGTGTAGTACATTGCATTGTCATTTCGAAGACATTGATAACCCAAAGTTGCTTTGCATTGCTTTTAATTATAGAATAATACCACTGTTCTATATTACAATATTCAAAATTAGAAGAAACGACAAGAAAATATGCAATATATATATATATATATATATATATATATATATATATATATATATATATATATATATATATATATATATATATATATATATATATATATATATATATATATATATAAATTAAAAAATAAAAGGAGCACTCCACGTGCTACGCCTCAAAAAAAATTGCCAAAGTCCAAGAGAACGCTGCATTCTTTACCTTCCTACTTTCGACTCAGGCAACCCTACACTTTTTCCATTATCCTATTCGTTGTTGAATTGTCCTTTTTACAATGCGTCCTTTTCCGGCTCTGCCAGAAGGACCGGGACTCCAAGGATGGTCCTGAATCGTCTCCTGGAGACCAATCACAATTCTCCAAAACTTGGTGAAGTTTAAATGCACTTATTTTCTCTGGCCACACCACACGCTTCCTGGAGTTGCGAAAAAAACTTGGGCATTAAACCCACAACGTGTGAGTGCGGCGAACAAATCAGTTTCGCAAACCTAAACATAGCTTCACTCTCACACCGTTAGACCCAATTACCTTGACTTTGTCCTTGCATTGAGACATTTAAGCATGATTTTATTTATTTTTTTAAACCCCCGGTGGTAAATATCCTTTCCTAAGGATTAGGCTTTGAGACATTTAGGCTCAATTTTTTTTAAACCCTCGGTGATAAACAGCCTTCCCTAAGGATTAGGCTTTGAGACATCTACCACGAAACAGTTCACTCGGCAACAGTAAAACAAGCAATAAAAAAAGAAAGAATATAATCAATGATTTTATTTTATAAAGATAAGAAATATAGTATTATAATGAAGATTTCTCAACTCAAACAAAGTACAAGGTTCAACAGGTGCTATCTCGCCCTTATATATAAAGAAAATTAATGCATGGCATTCACAGGAAAAAATATTTGAAAAAAAGCCATTTGAAAATTTCTTTTGTTAAAAAATTCAAATGAAATCATACAGGTAAATAACTTTTGATGACGACTTTATTTTATAAAGATAAAAAATAGAGTATTATAATCAAGATTTTTCAACTCGAACAAGGTACAAGGTACAAGGTTCAACATATACTATCTCGCCCTTGAATATAAAAAAAAATTAATGCATGGCATTCAAAGGAAAATAAGTTTGAAAAAAAGCCATTTGAAGATTTCTTTTATTAAAAAAATTTCAAATGATATCGTACAGGTAAATAACTTTTGATAACGACTTTATTTTATAAAGATAAAAAAAATGGAGTATATAATCAAGATTTTTCAACTTGAAAAAGGTACAAGTTTCAATAGATACTATCTCGCTCCTGAATATAATAAAAATTAATGCATGACATTCATACGAAAATAAGTTGAAAAAAAGCCATTTGAAGATATCTTTTGTTTAACCCTTTTTATCCTGACGATACTTATAAGTACCGCTTCAATCAAACACCTATATATTCCTAATAAAGCCGTTTTTCCTGGTACTCACAAGGACATAAACAAGTTCCTACAACAGAAAAGAAATGACAGCACCAATCAGGAATCCTTTTTATTCACATAGTAGGGATTTTATACCTGCATTCGAAGGTCATTTTGTGGTAGAGTTGATACATGTGTTGTTTATTTGAGTAAATTTAGGGGTTTATTACCAGTTATTTGGTACTATAATTTTTTAGAGACTTCTATACTTCGCAAGTAAGCATTTCATTTGTTTTATTCATAATTTAATGTTTTATTTTCTATCATAGAGTCAAAAATATATGTTGGTACTAAAAAGTACCAACTGCAAAATTAACTTCTAAAATACAGCAAAAATTAATTTTCTTTTTTCTATGATTATTCTCCATTAAAACTTATCAAATGATGCAAAAATGCAGTAAGAAAGTGGATGGTTAATTAATTCAGGTTATAAAGGGTTAAAAAAATTCAAATGAAATTATACAGGTAAATAACTTTTGAATCATTGAAGATACAAATTTCAAATTTTGCATTGAACTAGTAGAAAGATTTTAACTATACATTAAACTAATTTTTAAAAAAAAATCAGTATTTTGATCTTCTTTAAGGTACCTATATCTCTCTTGAATTAATGAACTCTTGAAATGATGTGGGACTTCCCTAAGAGACAACAGAGTCCACATCATTTCAAGAGTTAATAGCGTCCATCAATCACTGTAGCTTACTTTTTGGTCGATGGATTAGTCACGAGTTACAGCCATAGATTACTCTTTTTTCCCCGATCTTTTCCTCTGCCATACTGCCCGTTTCTATTACACGGTATGCATCTAAGAAGAATTATACTAACATAATTAAACTATACAACACCTTAAGTAGAAAATAACTTAGCGTGAAAGAGTAGTATATAAGAAACAAGTTAATCCTTCCTTACAAATCATATGTCATTTAAGTACTGCCTTTAGAAGTATCCTAATTTTCCTAATTTATCATTTGAACTAGTTATTCTTAACCCGTTTTTCATCCCAGTACACTTTTAATAATTTAAAAACGAATCAGTACACTATCTGCTAAATAAATTTAAAAGAATTTTACGTGTTTACTGATTGGTGTTTCTGCACTAATATACAGTTGAACTGGGTTAATTTGAAATTGTGGATAGTTCTAATTTTGCGTATTCTGTTGGAATTTTTTATGCAATGCAATATTAAAATTACATGATTAGTTCGAAGGAAAATTGATAATGTTTGACTAGTTCAAATTAGGAGCATATTAAATCATTACATACACATAATTATCTGAATAGAACTTTGTTCTTATTTATGTAACCTTATACTAATAAACAGTCCAAATGAGTTAATTCGATACGTTGGATTGTCCGAACTTTTTATGTTCTTTTAGAATTGCCTATACATTGTAATATTAAAATTTTGTGGTAAATCGGAGAAAAATCGAGAATGTTTGATTAGTTTGAATTTGGATCATAAAATTACATACACAAAATAATCTGAATAGAACTTTATAAAATCATTTTCGAGTGTAAAATGAATGCATTCTAATTTATGTTAACATAAATTACTAATATACACTCACATATAGTCGACTAATAAACAATCGAACTGGATTAATTCAAAAGTTTGGATGATTTGAATTTTGTATATTACTTTTGAATTTCCTGTATCCTGTAACATTATAATTATGTGGCTCATTCAAAGAAAAATTTAAAATGTTTGATTGGTTCGAATTTGGAGCATATTAAATCATTACATATGCATAATTACCTGAATGGAACTTTATAAAAATCATTCTCGAGCGTAATATAAATACTATTATAATATACTATTATTCTATATTAATACTATTATATTATATTAATCTATATTAAAACTATTATTATTAATCTAATTTATGTAGCCATATAAGTAGTAAACCCTTATATTCGGAAAATGTTTTAAACAAATGTAAAATTTCCGCTTGATTTACATATACTGCTTCAAAAAGTCTAAATGTGATGTAAAAATTCAAAATTTATTTTTAAGTTTTTTAGGTAGATAAAATGGTTATTATACTTACTTTGTTTTGTAAATTAAAGTGACTGTGAATTTTCAAAACTAATTTATTTAGTGTTCAATTAGTATACTGAAAATTTAATCCAATACATTGTCAAAAGTCTTGAAGCACTTGAGTTTTTTTACATATTTTTGAATGGCTAAGAAAAATAAGAGAGCTTAAAAAATCAAGAAAATTTTAATGACTTCTGTTTAAAATTAGCTAATTTCACGCTCTTTTATTTTTATGATTATACACAATTGTTTGGTTGAAATTAAGCAATTAATTCTCATTTTTAAAAATGTCATTTTTTTGCTATAATTAAAGGATTTTCATTAGAATTTCACATTCCCTTTGTCCTAATCAGTTTGCAATAGCTGCTAGTAAGCTATTTAAAGAATTGAAAAGTATGGAAAAGGCGAAGGTTATTTAAAATTTCATTCCTTTCTTATTTTGTTTGTTTATTTGCACTACCTTTTATTTTTTTATATAATAAGCAGTAAGATTAATAAATCAAAATACATTTACTAACATAAATATCTGAAAAGAACTGTGACTCAGAAAATTAATCTATTAATTATTTACATAATTATCTGAAAGTGATTCATAAAATGTTGATGGTCTCTGATTATAAACAGGATTATAAAGAGGATTCCCTGATTATAAACGGGTGGCGGGGTTTATCCATAGTGTAGAGAATATACACTATGTTTTACAGTAAAATAAGCTCTTTTTTCTATACTTCCCTTGGTCATTAAAGAGACGTTTCAATGAGATTTCAGCCTCGAATTACTGTAATTTTTCTATTGGTCTATTCCCTTAGGAAAAAAGAAAAAATCTATAAGTTTTTTACAGTTTTAAATTAAATATCTCAGTTAATTTTTGTTCCAGAAATGTGCAACTTTTTGTATTATTAGGATGCGTTTCAGTTCTTACTAAATATTATGATAAAGAACAATAAACCATATAGAATTCAGGTTTTGTAATTTTCACAAAATTGGATTTTTAAAGTTAAAAATGCCATAAAAGAAATTCCTACCTTCTTTGAAACATTTTTTAATTTGAAGTATATGTCTACAACCAACTTGTTGGAAAGAAAAAGATTGACCAATGGCTTGACTGTATGAGAAGGCCGCAGAAGTGTTCGTTGAGGGCCGCATGTGGATCTCAGGTTGAGAGATTGACATCCTTACTCTAAATTGTACCTTATAAAAATTACCTCGTATGTAAAAGAAATGTGCATGAAACAGTATCAATTAAGCTACTTTTGAAGCATTAAAAAAATAAAGATAACTAATATTTTTGAAATCTTTCACATATAAGATTATAAAAATTGTTTAACAATTTATAAAGGCATTAAATAATAAAAATAGTTATTTTTATTATTTTTCATTATATATATTTTTGGAATGCTTACGATGCGCAATAAATATATATTATTCTAAAACCTAAAAGTTATTTTGTAAATAAAAATGACCTCATTACATATTAAAATATAGGTATGGAAAAATTTCAATGGGTTTTTGAAACAGTTGATAATTAATAATTTTTAAATTCATTAATACTTTAAGCAATTTCTAAAATTTTATAATTGAATAACTTTATAATTATTTTTTAAATTCTATAATTCAACAACAAATAAATATGAAACCTGGTGGTTTTCATAAATCATCACACCATACATCACACAATGTATCATATACGTTTACAAATACGTATCATAGTATATAATACGTATTTGCAACATACATCATATATTGTGTGCTTTATGGGTAGGAAGCTGGAATTTTCGGTTACAAAAGCGGAAAAAACTATCCATTCGTGAAACGAAAGACGGCACTGAATATTATTTAACAGTTACCTTAAAAGTGTTCTATGTACTTTCCGTCATACAGCAGCGGAGTTGTGAGAGAAGGCATCACACGCTTCATGCATTAAGGATAATTTCATTCGAAAAGGCAGACTTATGCTGCTGACTGATGTCCATTTCTAGAAAATAGTCCCTCCTACAAGCTAAACATTGCTTACCAGTTACTGTACAAATATTCCATGTACTTTCGTCATACAGCAGCACAGTTGTGAGAGAAAGCTTCACACCCTTCATGCAGTAAGGATAATTTCATTCGAAAAGGCAGACTTATGCTGCTGACTGATGTCCATGTCTAGCAAATAGTCCCTCCTACAAGCTAAACATTGCTTACCAGTTACTGTACAAATATTCCATGTACTTTCGTCATACAGCAGCACGGTTGTGAGAGAAAGCTTCACACCCTTCATGCAGTAAGGAAAATTTCATTCGAAAAGGCAGACTTATGCTGCTGACTGATGTCCATGTCTAGCAAATAGTCCCTCCTACAAGCTAAACATTGCTTACCAGTTACTGTACAAATATTCCATGTATTTTCCGTCATACAGCAGCACAATTGTGAGAGAAGGCATCACACCGTTTACGCAGTAAGGATCATTTCTTTTGGTATGACTTACAGATGTTGCTGATATTGTCCACTCCTTCCATGTGACACTTAAGATCCTGTCAATTTTTCTAGATCATTTTAATCACAACAGAAAACACCAGTGATCTATTTGCACTCCGCACATGTAATTAAATGCCCCAATAGCACACTGGTGTAGAAAATATTTTAATCAGTGTAACCTTCTGGATTTGCCTGATCACAAGGGGGCGCTCTCCAATGTACCTTAACTCCAACAGTAGTTTTCAGCATTGATTGTTTTTAGTTCTTGTACTAGTGATGTAGTTGGAATCGGGTCGATTTAATAGATATTTATAGATATTTTTAATTATCACTTTTATAGATATTTTTAATTAAATACTTAATTTTAACTGCGTAATTTTTTTAGACAGTGTCATTATCCTTTCTGGAACCCTTTAGTTATAGTTAGCTTTTTAGCTGTGATTTTTTTCTTCAACTGGCCTTAAAACGTTACTGATATACAATTGAACTAAGAGGTTCTCCTTTACTAAAAACACCATACTTAGGGATACAGCTTCAACCCCCTGCATTTCATGGAGATTTTTTTTTTAAATAATACTCTACATAATCCAATGGCAAAAAACTGGTGCCGCCATCTACTGGTGAAAAAAGAACTAGTCAAAGCCTCACTTTTGCAAGCGTCGTAGAAAGATCCGATTTTATTTCCATCCGTTTGGCTTGAAACTTAAATTTTTATCTTTATTTCTTGGTAAATAATTCAGTTTTTAATTGGTTCCCGACTGATTCCCAGTATATTGTTAATTCTATATAACACTTTCAAGCAGAATGTTAAAAACTTAATGAATTAGATTATTTAAAGAGCGCAGTCGCCTTAAGACTGATTCAATATTATTCGTAATATTAAACAAAATGATAAAGTCACGTAATTTTACTTTTCGACAAGTCTATAAATCTTTTACTTTAATGTATCAATTCATTGTGTTCCACATCTATTTCCTTAGCTCCCACATCCAAAGTTTGTTCAGAGTAGAAAAGAAAATATCTCTCACACAGCACGGAGGATAAGTTGACACGTGATGCATAATATATAGCAACCCAGATGGGTATTTTATGCTCGTGTTGGCATTTTTCTATTTTTACTTCCTGCTTGTTTTCGACTGCATGTCTATATAAATTTCTAGCAAAGAATAGAGACCTAGTTTATATTCAAAGCTACAATGTTAGAGACGTAGTTTTCGTTTTTTATGTAAATACATAAACAGTTAGTTTCGGATATAAAATTTTTAAAAAATGCAGGGAAATATAGATATAAAGTTGAGTTTTATGATTTGTAAAAATCAATCGCATTCTTACAATTTTATACCATCTCTTACATTAAATACTACGAACACATTTACTATGTTATAGTTTTTAGAGGCAGATGCCGCTGTTTCATCTGATTTGTGCTCAGTTTTAGAATTCTTGTTTTCCGTTTATGTTTATGTAAAGTTATGCTTTTCAGATTGAAAGATTTGAATTAATTAATATTTGAATCTTCACATCATTTGTAAAACTAGGCCAAATCGTGTCGATTTGAATCCACATGATGGATTTATAAAGGAATGTATAATACTATGTTGAGATGTCTAGCGTATCTTTGGAGTATTAATATGTACTTCATGCTTGCGTTAGTGTATATGTGTATTACTTTTCTGCAAACGGCAATGGATTCTTGACTTTGCTGGCTATTATCTAATCATCCAAATAAGTTAATATAGAATAAGTGTGAAAAAAATGGCACTGAAAGTTCTAGATAAACTTCTAGATCATTTGTGGAACTTCATAGGCCAAATCGTGTCGATTTGAATCTACATCATGGATTTGTAAAGGAATGTATTATACTATGTTGAAATGTCTAGCGTATCTTTGGCGTATTATTATGTGCTTCATGCTTTCTTTAGTGTGTATGTGTAGAAGTTTTCTGTAAACGGCAATAGTGAATTCTTGTCTTTGCTGGCTATTTCCTAATCATCCCAATAAATTAACACAGAATAACTGTGGAAAAGAGTGGTACACAGAAAGCTCTAAATAAACTTGTAGATCATTTGTGGAACTTCATAGGCCAATTCGTGTCAATTTGAATCCACATCAGGGATTGACAAAGGAATGCATCATGTATGTTGAGATGTCTAGCGTATCTTTGGAGTATTAATATGTACTTCATGCTTGCGTTAGTGTATATGTTTAGCACTTTTCTGCAAACTGCAGTGAATTCTTGTCTTTCCTGGTTATTTCCTCGTCATCCCAATAAGTTAATATAGAATAATTGTAAAAGGAGTGGCACAGAAAGCTCTAAATAAACTTGTAAATCATTTGTAAAACTAGGCCAAATCGTGTCGATTTGAATCCACATGATGGATTTATAAAGGAATGTATAATACTATGTTGAGATGTCTAGCGTATCTTTGGAGTATTAATATGTACTTCATGCTTGCGTTAGTGTATATGTGTATTACTTTTCTGCAAACGGCAATGGATTCTTGACTTTGCTGGCTATTATCTAATCATCCAAATAAGTTAATATAGAATAAGTGTGAAAAAAATGGCACTGAAAGTTCTAGATAAACTTCTAGATCATTTGTGGAACTTCATAAGCCAAATCGTGTCGATTTGAATCTACATCATGGATTGACAAAGGAATGTATCACACTATGTTGAGATTTCTAGCGTATCTTTGGCATATTAATGTATGTTTCATTCTTGCGTTAATGTGTATGTTTAGCACTTTTCTACAAAAGGCAATGCATTCTTGTCTTTGATGGCAATTTCCTAATTATCCCATTAAGTTAATATAGAATAATTGTGTGAAGAGTGGCACACAAATCTAGATAAATTTGTAGATAATTTATGGAACTTCATAGGCCAAATCGTGTCGATTTGAAACCACATCATGGATTTGTAAAGGAATGTATTATACTATGTTGAAATGTCTAGCGTATCTTTGGCGTATTATTATGTGCTTCATGCTTTCTTTAGTGTGTATGTGTATCACTTTTCTACAAACGGCAATGGATTCTGGACTTTGCTGGCTATTTCCTAATCATCACTATAAATTAACATAAAAGAATTGTGTAAAGAGTGGCACAGGAGGCCCTGGATAAACTTATAGATATCGTAACTATTCAAAATTTAGCTATTTAGAATTTAAAATCTCAACAAATGACTTTTACTATCCCCAAAAAAACCCACTAGTCTTCCTCCCCACATTGAAATGTCAGGATTTTTCCTCACTTCTCTTTCTTAGTGTGGTGTTATAATATTCCTGATCCATGATGCTGCACATCAGTTATCAATAAGGAAAAATGCTCAGTCAGCCCCAAAACAATTTTTAAGATAGCGGGATCATCCACGATGAATGAATATCGTATATAATCAATCTTTGTGCCAAACACAACTGCGAAGCTTCTACTCATTTTGAACCCGAGAGAAGCACTATAGTTTAAGAAATACTACGGATGTGAGCAACATTGTCAAACATGTATCCTCGTAATTTATACAACCAGCGGCTTGCCACTCACCTGAGAATTCATGTGTAGGGTCAAGTCCGGTCTTCCCGACCAGCAGTAAAGTCTTAAAAGAACTTAATTAGCCTGAATGTTGGTACTTTAGACTGAACATACCCTAAACTTACGCTCGATGAATCATGAAATTCTACGTGGTGGAGAATCAGTTTTAAAAGGAAAGTCACGACGCCCATGTACCATTCCCTGTTCAAAGGAACAGTAAAAACCCTCAGGGCAAATCTTTTTGACCTTTAAAGGTTTGGTAGAAGTTTACAGATTTCGGTAACTCGTTGGGAGTGGTACTGACGCAGGATCCCTGCCCTATTTACAGAAGCAGGGACAAAGCAGAAGAGTCCCAAGCTTAGCCTGCCACCTCCAGAGGTATTGATTGAGAACTTGTGGGACATTGCGACCACTAACCTATTTTACGGGCCCTAGCACCCTTTAATGAATGCAACTGTAATACTAGACACAAGACTATTTTTTGGGTTGCATGGACACCTGCATTTTTAAGGGGCTAAGGAGAGACCGAAGAAGGACACATTGACAGAGGGTAGAAAAGCCCTACCCCAGGGAGGTGAAAGTTCACCAGGAGGTGACCTTTCACCTCCCTGGGGAAGAATACCACCCCCGCCCTTGGCAGCTGCAGGGGAGAAGTGGGACATTTTCCCATGAGGGCGAACGCTAACCAAGAGTGGGAGGGATTCCACCGCGGCCTTCGCCAACAGGAGAGTAGGGGTACCCGCTCGGAACAGCAGAGATCAGACATTAGAGGAGAGAACTGAAACCGAGAGAGATGCGTGCAGGCCGTTCGGCATATTTGGTATCCTCGGTACGATTCAGCCAGAGATCGATGTTCCTATAATAATGTATAATTTAAATGTGTTCAATAATTGTAAATAATAAAATACATAGTCTAGTATATAATAACTGAAGTATTAAACTACCGGCAAGACAGGCTTTGGCGAATCCACATACCTGCTCCAATAAAAATAGGCTAGCAGGTACAGAAATGAAGTTTGCAGCCATCGAGGAAGACAGCCGCGGACGCACAAGTATTTAATACCGACGTATCTTTGGCAGGCTCGAGCATCGAACTCATAATCCGCTTATGATATCAAAGCCTGAGCCAACTGAGCTACTGCGACTTTCTAATTATATAACTGGCCTGATATGCTTGATAAACAGATTATACCTATAATCACGTACCATTCATAAGATACTTGCCATACTCGACAAGCCAAATATTTTGTTTCTTTACTCTCCAGACAGATGTAACAATAAGTTGCATTCGGTTCAGCTTTTTTACCTCTTCCGGTGAGTCATCGTCAAAAACATACCAGAACAGGACCGGTTTGAACTAGAAAGAAACTTCGGACTTCTCCCAACCAATAGAAGGGTCCGTTGGTTTGGGGGATTCTGACCCCCCGCCGTTCTGGAGTGGACCCCTGTTTTTTCTCCTCGAGGCAGTCTGATTTTTTTAGAGGACAAGGTTGTGACCAGAGGAGAGTAGAAGGTGAACGCTGCTGGCATCCGCGGCTTGCGGGATAGACCTTTTGAGGAAAATCATCGCCATATTGTTTTTTAGGGGCGCGATGCCGACTCGAGAGCAGTCTTCGATATCTACAAATGATAAGTTGATTCCAGTTGTATTCCTTAGGCATTTATTTAATTGTATAAAATCATTTAATCAAGATATATTTGTCCATGTGTTTATTAATGAGTTTAGATTTCTTCTTTCTCAAACACTAGACCAACGTAACATTATTTTTACAACAGACAAACGTAAAACTCTATGTACTCTCATGCTTTGCATTAAAAATATTTCTTTTAAATGTATAGAAAATTACAGTTTTTCTAGACCTTACAATTTTGTTCCATTCACCTAACGTTACGTTCAACACAATCAGTTTTAATCTAGATAAAATATCAAATCCCATTTTTACCCGGGTAATACCGGATACTTCAGCAAATAGATGATAAGCTAAAAAGAAGAATCTGAATTACAGCTAGAGTGAGTTACTTCTAGTAACAAGAAGTTGCATTGCAAGTAGTCAGCTAAAAAACAAGTTGTAGTAAAATTTGCATGATAAAGTAATTCCTTTATTTACAATCTCTGCTGCGAAAGTAGATTTCAAAATCTTTCTCCGGTGGAAAATTTCAAAAGAAATACTCACGCATAGTAAAAAGAAGAAAGTCATTCTTGTGTGATATTTTATTGGGTCAGTGCTCTTTCACGGGCAATTCAAAGAGTAAAGGAAATATAAATTGTAAAGCTATAGTTAACAATAATTTTAAAAGTAAGCATTTCGAAGATAAACATGTCTTAGTAGTAAAGAAATGAAGCATTTGAAATTCATAGTAAATCTATAAAAGTAATATCAAAGAGGCCGAACGCTGGCCGATTGGTTAGGGCGCTGATCGTCGGTACCGGAGTTCGTGAGTTCGAATACCACTATGGCATGGATGATAGTATCTGTTCGGAATCGGCTTTAAGCAGTAGGTCCCGGTCTCATTAGTCCTCGTGTGCAAAACAGTAGACCGTAGCTGTCCAAAGCAAACAAAACAAATATCAAAGAGATTGAGGCACAAAGTTTAGTAAAAGTCAACAGCAAACAACGACTTTGTAGACGCAGTAGTACTCTTTCAGTAGTTTGGTGCGCTACGGTCAACTGTTTTGCTACATTTGGACTAATGAGACCGAGATCTCTTGTAGATCCCGGTCTCATTAATTCTCGGTCTCAAAGCCGATTACGAACAGCTACGAACATCCATTCAAGCTAGAGGATTCGAAGAAATGGGCTTGGGTACCAAAAAGCAGTGCTGTACCATTCAGCCATCGTTTAACCCACTCTTTTAGTTTAAAAGCAAATGCAGATTAGTGCCTAGATTAGATCTAATAAAACGAATCAGTTTGCTGTGGCCGATAAATGAACGATGTGATGTTAACTTTATTTTGTCTTAGTCACGTTGGATTTTCTTTGATATTTTTAGCATATTCTATGAACATATTATATTCACGGCATTTCTCGAAATAGGTTTTTTTTCATTCGTTGTTAATGTACCATCTCACTGGTATTCTTCTTGTAATATTGGATGAAGTGTAAATATTTTCCTAAGATGTCAGCTCTTCTTCGACGATGATCTGAAAACATTTAGTGCAGAAGACTTTGAAGTCATATACCATAAAAAGCTGGCACGCCTGATAACTAAAATACTGTTTTGGAAACACAAATTGGCAAACACAGTAAAAGGCAACAAAAGTTTGGTTTTCTAAAAGGAAATGGTTGTATGTTTCACCATCACTTACCTTTGTAACGTATCCGGTCACTGTTTTAGGTAACACAATGAAGAATCAGGTGTTTCTTGAATAATTGATTTATTTAGACAGTATTGATTAAGTAGACAGTACACTCAATTAGACTAGATAAGTTGACATAACAAATCGTTTCTTCGAAGAATATCAAAACACAGTTAGAGTTCCTAAGAATAATAGGCAATCAATTCTGATGAGGATTATATTAAAAGAAAACCAAGGCACAGCTTATCGTTATCAATCTCCCAAGGTCGTTATCAATCCAAGGTGGGATTTTCTCTAGGAAAAACTCTCCGATGTAGAGACTGGTCAAGACGACCTCCGAGTTAGCTGATTCTAGCTACCTCTCAAAAGAAAAGATATCAAGATGGGATTATAGCTAAGGAAACTCTCCGATAGTGAGACTGGTCAAGGCGACCTCCGAATTAGCTGGTTGCTAGCTAACTAACTACTTCTTTAAAAAAAGCCTTATCTCGTCTCTTTTTTAGAGGAAGGGCCTCTAAGAGAGGGGGCCTCACCCACAATTTCATCATTGGATCATCTGGCGATGATCTCACCTTCAATCAACTGGATTGGTCTTGGCAGGACTATCACCGGCCGCAAACCAGGGAGTCTCTCGAATTTCTTGGCGCCGAAGATCAAATGTCGGGCGTTCCCTTGTGGTTCCGATGATCATCTTTCTGGTTGTCAGTCTCGGCTCCCGGTATTCTAGTCTATTATTTCGCTACTGTAGAACACAAAAGCTTAGACATCGTGGTGCCGGAGGAGACAACACTTTTGTCTCCACATAAGCGAAGTCCATTTCTCAAAGCAGAGTCTTTTATGTAGGCACACCATTAAGGCACATCGTTACAACTTAATGACTACTGTGAGATATTTGAACACGAAAACAGAAAACCGATACATTCCAAATGAATCTACATTAGTTGTGTAGAAATTCTCTAAAAGGAACTCATTTTTCCATCATAGTTGACATACAAGATCTTTCTGCTATTCTTCAAGAAGCCATTAAAATTTGCGATGAACTACTCACTGATGGTGATTCCTGATTTGATCAATGAACAAAAGCACACATTAGTTGAACTTCTGGGGATTTTTACGAGAATTTTTACCAAAGTTAATACCAATTCTAGGGAGATACTGAATTAATATTAGTAATTATGTCCCTATAACTAAAAATTCCAAACGATTATTACCAACTGAACAAAAAGATCGTCATTATATAATCACTCTTCAGACCTTTATTTCTCCATATTGTGGACTATTTAAATCTATGGGTTCTGAGATTAAATAATAAACATAATCATCTATAATTTACATCCTACGTACATGAAGATCAATTGATATGCAAAATAAATTTTCCCAAATATCTAGATTATTTTTTAGTAATAACTAAAACTTTATGGTACTCTATGTATATATGCACTTAGCTAGAAAGCAGGTACTTTATGAAAGTACATTATAAAAAAAATTGATAATGATACTGTCCAACCATCTGAAGTCACTGGTATGTTCTGTCATTCTGGTCTACTACCTCCCATTGACAATAACTGAGATGGTCTACGGACCACCAGGGGTCCGTGAAAAATTTTTCTTGGTCCATAGATAAAACGGATGATTATTTATTATAAGCTGCAACACAAAAAGTTTCACTAACATTCAGATTAAAAAATAAAAACTACCAGAACTTAAGATGAATTATGCTTTTTATTATTTTTTTTATCTTAGGTACTATTTATTAGCGAAATAAATAGTATATAAGCTTGAGTTTTAAACTACTAACTTTTTTCTTCTTTTACAGATTCAAATATAATAAATAAAAAAACCATAATGAGTAAGAAAAATCAAGTGGATATTATGTATTTCTTTAGTAAAAATAAAGATAAAGTAACTAATGGAAATAGTATCACTTTACTTGATGAGCTGATTAATGAATCATATAATTGGTAGTTCTCTAAATAAAAATTACATATGAAGTGGTCCTTGATGTTCTAAAGTTTGCCGACCGCTGGCTTAGACTGTTAACATGGTTCTAAGTTTATTTATCGGTGAACTTCTCCTGACTATTGATTAACTGAGGCACATGCAACGAATAGTAAAAAGACACCATTTAATTGCTCCAGGCAGGTTGTATGAATTAAAAGTCATACCATATGGACTCTTCAGCTATTCTCCAGCTACTATTTGAAGAGTCCTGATGCTAGCCTCAGTTAACTATAATCAATATACTAACCTATCTGTGAGTGAAAGTTTACTTTAAAGTGCTACGGTCTAGTGCTCAGGAACACGAGGGCTAATAATACACTTGCAACTTAAAGTCGATTCCAAATAGCTATGAACATCCATGCCATCAGTGGGATTCAAATCCACTAACTCTGAATACTGAAGAGCTGTTATCCATTCTGCCATCGTTTTTTGAATGAAGGAGATAATTTTTTGAAACTTTGAATTTAAATATCTCTGTCAAATATTTGTCATAGAGAAGTGAAACTTTTTGAGTTAAGGTTAGGATGAGTCTCAATTTTTACTACATAAAATGATAGGGAAAGGGGAAACCTATAAAAATTTAGATTTTATAATTTTCACAAAATTGAATTTTTTTATTCAAAATATCATAAACAAAATACTGTGGACTCCGCTTAATGTGATCAGTTTGGGATACCGTGATTTTGATACCATTAACCGATTGATAACAATAAACGATACCCAAAATTAGATAAATTTACCCCACACACACACCTTTAATTCACACGTACTAAATTTCAAAACAAAATGAAAACACTCACCTTTTACTTATGTATTGTATATTCTCCTTTAAAACATAAGAATTGTATACATAATTTTAAAAAAGAAATTGATACATTGTTGGCCGTCTACAATTTTTTCTAAGAAGCTCGTTTATAAATTGTTCGTAATCATAATGTTTTTGAAAGTCATCGGAGCAGTGTTGTACTGCACATTTCAACACTTTCAGTGTAATTCGGAAGCTGAGAAATGTTTAACTGAGCTGCAGCCTTGCGCTGACTCATTTTTGGTAACCTGTCATAACGATTTAAAATTTAGATATTTTGTTTTAACCCTCCGAGTGGAACACACCGGGGAAAAAGTCTCCAAAAAATACGCTAAAGCTTTATTGTGTCAGTGACCAAAGTGTTCTATTATTTTTTACTTCACCCTTTGCCCCACCCTCGTTATTGTCCCTTTACTTCCAGTTATAAATAGATATATAAATAGACATTATTGATTGTTAATTTTTAATACACATAAAGATTGTCAATTCTCGAAGATCATCCCATAAGAAATAATGTATTCTAAAAGTACGAATAAAAAGATTTTTTTTTTAGAATTATTTATACTTTTTTACTAAAGTCATCCAAGATATTTCAGTGGTGCAATTAGAGATATATATGTTACCGCAAACGAAATTCTTCGAAATAGAGATTGACAAAGCCATGAGAAGCTATCAGCGTCTTTGTTCCTCAGAGAGTAGGGGTGCATCCCTCAATAAATGTCAGTCAAAGAGGGGTGAAGTTCCTAAACAATCGACCTGACCCTCCTACCTCATAATTTCATGGGGGAAAACACTGTCAGAAATGTACAATACATCTATTTTTGGAACTTTTTTGGAGGTCGAAAATTGTCTGTGACAGCTGGCGGAATTGTACGTGCAAACCGCTTAGAGGGTTAATGTTGAATCATTTCGCTTTCTGGCTTCCATATCGACAAGCTGCATGTAAGCGAGCAAGGCATATAATGTGAATACGCTCTTTCTCAGTTCCAATTAGAATGTGTTGCCTTCTGCTTATTTGACAACCATTGACCACCAGCAAGGTGTGCTTATTTCTGAAAAATTCCAGGAATTGGTAATTCCCCCCACCAATTCTTTAATCATTCCCCATTTCTCTAGGTGGAAGAAGGAGAATTCTTGGAAATCAAACAACAGTGAAGGGAAAGAAAAGAATGTGTTCCTTCTGAATACATTGTGAATATTCCTTTGCCAGTTAAAATGAGGTTCAAAAACTGATAACATTAACAGATGTAAGATCACATAAAGCGATAATTTTAACATAAGAATGAATATAGAAAATCGGAACCAAGTAATTTCGATAACAATAAGCTATTGATAACATTAACCGCGATCACATTAAGCACTGTAAAATAATTGCCATAAATAAAATAAAGTAAGTCCGGTACAGATCTTTACTATGTATCCTGCATATGTTCGGCAAAAATTATCCGAGCTTTGATGGTATATAAACATGTTCACTATTTACCCTAATAGATGTCATCACAAATATGAAAACCCAAATGTGATGATATATCTAAACTGCAATTTATTTTTTTAAATTTCAATACGTGTGAGCATTAAATACTTAACGTAAACGTTAAATTACCTAAATTATAAGAAGTTTCCCTTCAAATAAATTTTAAATTGCTATTTAATGAAGGAAAGAAAAATATCTTTCAAAACATTACAGAAATTGAATTTAAACGAATGGTATGCATATATCCATTTCTTCACCAAATTTTCTCTAAAAGGGCCATATATCACTGGGATTTGAGATTTATGCCTACAGTCGGTATGTGTGTATATATATATGAATATGAATACGTGTTTTATTCGACACAGAAGGAAATATTAGAATTTTTTTATATCCATAGAAAATGAAATTTGGTATAGTTTACGAGAAGTAGAATATATAAGAATGTTCAAACCTATTTTGAAATAAAACTTTTATGCGAAATTTAAAATTGTGCTTTCAGATGTCATTTTAGTTCAGAATTATTCATAAAACTTCTCAAATAAATATAAATTTGAATTTATTTCTTCATACTTTTCTTAGTATAAGATCTTTTTGCTTTTTGCTTATTGCTATATTTTGTTTTGCTTGAAGTATTATTTATAATCTTTTTTTATTTTTTTCAGATAAGACACTTATAAATGTATCAAAAGTATTAGGTTTTTTTAATATTGTGATGAAATACCGCTAGCAGTTTTGAAGCTGAAAAGAACCAGTTTGAGCCTCTCATCTGATCGTCCCCATTCCAATTTGAAAGGGTGAAGAAAAAGGGAACATCAAGCGAAGGGGAGTCAAATTTTTATTTTCTCCCCTGCGTGATCCTTGATAGTGGTTGATTTTGTGCGCTGAAGAGCTAGGATTTTGCTGGAGAACCAGTTCCAACCCTCATCGGATCGTCCCCGTTCCAATTTGAAAGGGTGAGGAAAAGGGGAACATCATCCGAAACGGAATCAAATTTTTCTTTTCTTCCCTCCGTGATCCTTGAAAGAGGTTGATTTTGTGCACTGGTGAGCTAGGATTTTGCTGGAGAACTAGTTCGAACCTTCATCGGATCAACCCCATTCCAATTTAAAATGGAGAGGAAAAGGGGAGCATCCAACAAAGGGGAGTCAAATTTATATCTTCTCCCCAGCATGATATTTTGTGCGCTGATGAGTTAGGATTTTGCTCGAGAACAACTTCGAATCCTCATCAGATCAACCTCATTCCAATTTAAAAGAGCCAGGAAAAGCGGAGCACCCAGAAAAGGGGATTAAAATTTTTACCTTCTTCTCTGCGTAATCCGTGAAGGTGGTTGATTTTGTGCACTGAAGAGCTAGGATTTTGCTCGAGAACCAGTTCCAATCCCTCATCGGATCGTCCTCATTCCAATTTAAAAGAGCCAGGAAAAGCGGAGCACCCAGAAAAGGGGATTAAAATTTTTACCTTCTTCTCTGCGTAATCCGTGAAGGTGGTTGATTTTGTGCGCTGAAGAGCTAGGATTTTGCTGGAGAACCAGTTCCAACCCTCATCGGATCGTCCCCGTTCCAATTTAAAACGGTGAGGAGAAAAGAAGCACCCAGAGAAGGGGATTAAAATTTTTATCTTCTCCTCTGTGTGATCCGTGCAGGTGGTTGATTTTGTGCCCTGGTGATCTATGATTTTGCTCGAGAACCAATTCGAAACATAATAACGTAATTAGAGATAGACACACCCTCGAGCGGAACTGTACAGAGTAAAGAAGCTGACTCAGAAGTAGACAATAGGAATTTGCTTAGGTAGCAACACCCAAAAGGACACTTCTAGGCGAGAAATTAGTCTGGTAAAATCCTCCACGCTTATCGCTCCAAAATATGAACAAAGGATATTTAAATGGCATAGCCATGGACAGAAGGATTACAATGAAGAAGTTTTCATATACGAAATCAAATGTGTTTTCCACTCCTTAATCACTCAGACTGTGTCATATATATATGTGTATATGTATATATATATATATATATATATATATATATATATATATATATATAAATATATATATATATATATATATATATATATATATATATATATATATATATATATATATATATATATATATATATGTATATATATATATATATATATATATATATATATATATATATATATATGTCACGTTCATATGTATATATATATATGTATATATAATATACATTCATACATACATATATATACATATACATACATATATGTATACATATATATATATATACATATACATATATATACACATATATATATACACATATATATACATATACATATATATATACATATATATATACATATATATATACATATATATATATATATATATATATATATATATATACATATATATATATATATATATATATATATATATATATATATATATATATATATATATATATATATATATATATATATATATATATATATATATATATATATATATATATATGTATATATATATATATATATATGTATATATATATATATATATATATATATATATATATATGTATATGTATATATATATATGTATATATATATATATATATATATATATATATATATATATATATATATATATATATATATATATATATTATATATATATATATATATATATATATATATATATATATATATATATATATATATATATATATATATATATATGTATATATATATATATGTATATATATATATATGTATATATATATATATATATATAATATTATATATATATATATGTATATATGTATATATATATGTGTGTGTGTGTATACGTTTACAGATATGCATATATACATTTTTATATACACACACACGCACACACACATATAAATACATATATATATATATATATATATATATATATATATATATATATATATATATATATATATATATATATATATATATATATATATATATATATATATATATATATATATATATATTATATCATTAGATTGTTCAGATAAAAAAAAAATTGTTTGGAGTAGAAAAAATGGATAACCAAAGCTGGGGTAATTTAGGTTCTACAATATATATTTTATCATTTTTAAGCATGTATTGCTCCTTATAAAAAAGGAATAATATTTATGAAGTTATACCTTAATAATGCTTTGGGTAAAAATTTCATTCTCAACAGAGCAGAACATTTTGTTATATACTGAATCAAACACAAAATATTATTTTTACTATTTGTTTGTATTTACAAAAAATTATTTTAGGTGATGATTTTAAATAAACTATACAAAAGATACTATGTGAAGTTTTAACAAAATTTTTTTATCTCGAAAAGGTACTATGTCTCCTTATACCTCTGAATATAGATGTGTTAATATTAATTTTCATATTTTTCAGTGTTTTATACCTTAAACTTTGGTAACTACAAAAAAATCCACAAAACTTTATTTCTAGATTTTGGTTCCTAATACAGTCGATTATTTGAAACTAATCTATTTCTCAGCAGTGACCCTGGTTACCTTTATTTACGTTTCCTTGGATACGACGAATTCTTATAATATCATCTGTTGATTATTCCGCTGTCCGGATATTAACTAAATATTAATTTCCTTAGATATATCTATTCCTATTTACTTATTAAGAATGAAAGAGTATCACAAAATATTTAGTTCTGATGGAATATTTAAATGCAACTTATTGCGTAGCTTGGAACAAAACGGACGATAAATGATCTGCTTGACTAGAAATTTCTACGGTTACATACAGTAACGTCATCTATCGGGGTTTATTGGAACTAAAATCACCTTCGCTCGGAAATTATTCTCGGGATCCTGATTAATTGTTGACACTCCAGTATTCCATTACGAGAACACATATTTTTAAATTAAATTAAAAACTAAATTTCACTAAAGCTACGTTGTAATCATTTTCAATTACAAACAAAGGCATTCTTGATTTTTTAACACAATAATTACCCCTATAGTATTAAAAAGTATCCCAATTTTTACTCTGAAAATATTTTGTTAACCTAACTTTTCTTTCTTAATGACTGTTTACAGAAATACATATTAATGATCTTATTCTTTATATGAGTTAAATTTTACAATTTGCAAGATTTTAAAACTGTGCATAATGTGTCAAGATTATTTAGAAAGTATGAGTGTCCTGGGTCACCTAATTCAATAAATTATCCTAATTTAATAATTTATCCAGATAAACATATCTGGATAACATAATTTTACTTAAATATTTTATGGCATTGAAGTAAACCATTAAAAATTGATCTTTGCAGCAATTATTATTTTTTTACAGGGTCATTTTAAATTTTTTGTATTTCACCACAAAAAAAATATTTACTTACATTTATCTTGGTAAGATTAAATAACACACTCAACCGCAGTCTAGTAACCGGAATGTTGCGAGTTTAGACCTAGAGCCGATCAAAGATCCGACGTGTTCATTAATGGTAACTGGGGCACCTAAAATAAGTTCGTAGTCGGAATATCCTACAAGTTTCCACACGATACCGATACCGCTGGTGGCGACAGACAAAACCTTTGGTTTTCTGCTTCGTCTATGCTTCTAAATTACTGGAACCCTCTTTGAGCAGAATGTCGTTCTTTCACCCTAGCTATCTCTGCAAGACGAAAGACTCAACACTTCACTTTAATTAGTGTAACCCCTGGCTGGCGTGCTTAGCTTGTCCTATTGGCATTTGCAACTACAGCATAATAATAGAGTGTGAAACTGCAAGACGAAAGGCGCAACCCTTCGCTTTCATTAGTGTCTCCTGGCTTACGAACTTAGTTTGTCCTAGTGGCATTTGCAACTACAGCATAATAATGGAGTGTGAAATTGCAAAATACGAAAGGCTCAACCCTTCACTTTAATTAGTGTAACCCCTAACTCACGTGCTTAGTTTTCCTAGTGGCATTTGTAACTATAGCATAATAATGGAGTGTGAAATTGCAAGACGAAAGGCGCAACCCTTCACTTTAATTAGTGTAACCCCTGGCTTACTGACTTAGTTTGTCCTAGTGGCATTTGCAACAACAGCATAATAATAGAGTGGGAAATTGCAAGACAAAAGGCGCAACCCTTCGCCTTAATTAGTGTAACCCCTGCCTCGCATGCTTAGTTTGTCCTAGTGGCATTTACAACAACAGCATAATAATGGAGTGTGAAGTAAACAATACAATAAGAATATAATAAATAAAATCTAAACGGCTAATAAATAACACTGAAATGTACAAAAAATATATATATAATAAAAATATTAAATTTTAATATAAATGTTTGTTCTGGGTGCCCAACTGCATTATGAAATATAAAGATTATTGATGCCATCATCTGCCTCTTTTTGTGTGTTGTTTACGTGATGATCCTTTTTCAAGAAAAACTAAGACCATTTCATAAGAATAGTTTTTCGTTTCTCTTTTTTTAACCGTTCTCTTACTTTTGTTTCTCTTCTTTTCTTTGTTTTTCTTCTTTTCTTTCTTTCTTCCCTTTTTATCTCCTTACACACTGGCTATCATTTTTACACCCTTCCTGTTTGGTACTTTTCTAAACTTCTTTGATCTCTACACTTTTCTGAATATTTTCTTTCTATCACTCTTTAGATTTTCCTTCATCCGATCCTTGTGTTTATTCGTTCAGCTCGTGTTGCCATTTTTCTGTTTTAGTACAAGTAGACAACTTGCGGCCTCAGCAAGTTTCTTGTGTGGACTTCATAACACCTAGCTCTTGTAATAACATTTAATCATATAGATTACGACAATTTTTCAAATTGTCCTATTTTCTAGTTTAGTTTAGTAATTTAGTGTCATTTTCTAGTTTAGTAAAGAGTCGTAATTGTCAGATTGTTAACAGAATTGTATTTTTCTATGTTGGATTTTTATGTTATTACTTTTAGTGTAATTATAATGTAATAAATCTACTTAAATACTTCAACTTTATAACTTTTTTAAAGTGATATTTAAATATGCAGTTTATAAAATTTAACTAAAAAATAATGTTATAATTTGGTCTAGAATATTTATGGGCAGTTCATAATATTTATTTTATTGGAAACTTAATTTCAGATGAAACTGTCATAATACTGATAGATGTACAGAAATAATTAAAAAAAAATTAACTTTACTAAAAGACAGCACCGTACCCGTTTGGTTATTGCTCAGCTCCAAGAATTAGAGAAATTACCTAAAATTAAAAGATCTGTCTGGACTGGCATCATAAACTGCCCTGTTTTGGAAGACTCTTAAAGAAATGGACAATAAATCAGAGGAAGATAATCGTGTCAGCACTTGCAATTAGCCTTCAAACAAAAGTAATGCCTACTTTGGAAGGCTATTTAGAGAAATGGACAATAGATCAGAGAAAAGAGATGATTCTGTCCGCAGTTAAAATTAGCCTTTAAGAAAAAGTAATTGCTGATTTTTAACAGTATTTAATGAAAGGGACAATAGATCGGGGAAAAGAGATGATTCTGTCAGCAGTTAAAATTAGCCTTTAAGCAAAAGTAATTGCAGTATTTGAAGAGTGATTAATGAAATAAACAACAGATCAGAGAGAAAAGAGATGAATCTGTCAAAAGTTAAAATCAGTCTTCAAGAAAAAGTAATTGCTGTTTTGGAAGAGTACTTAGAGCAGGGGTAGGCAACGCGGCGCCCGCGGGCGCCATGGCGCCCCGATCGATTTTTAATGCGCCCTCGCTGGACTAAAGTAAATGTATGATAGCCAGAGCGATTTACTTACTCTTGTCAAACGGCGATATACAGCAAGTAGTCAGTTGAGTTTAGGATTGTGCATAGATTAGCAGTTTGCTAACCATGAGTTTATCTAATAACACGCACGTATTTTTTGTTAGTGTGTGATCGTATCTCGAATAGACCACGCGTAGACCGTGCATTTAAAACTACCAAGTAATCCGAAATAATTCTTTTCTTTCAAAACCCTTCATGGATAAATGTAAAAAAAAAGAACATGAATGGGAACATCTATATTGTTTCGTTAATTACAAAGGGAAGTGTGTTTGTTGTGTAATAATAGTGTTGCGATTCCCAAGAAAAGTAATATTGAACGACATTTTAAGACCGTTCATACCAATTTTGATAGTGACTATTCAATGAACTCTGAAATTAGAAGAAAGAAAATTATTTCTTTAAAATGTTCAATAACTAACCAGCAAAGTTTTTTTACTAAACCACTGCAACAACATAAAGCAGCAACGATCGCGTCATATAAAATATCGTATTTTCTAGCTAAGAATAAAAAACCCTTTACAGATGGAGAATTAGTGAAAGAAGACATGTTAGAAGCTGCTGATTCACTTTTTGAAGAATTTAAAAATAAAAAAGAAATAGTTTCAACTATAGACACGTTGCAAGACACTCAAGTTTCACACTGAATTATATGTATCATTAGGTATGACACCAACAAAAAAAAGTTATAAAAAATCTGTTTTTTTTTTAATGCCTATTTATACCTGTTGATTATCTGTAAAATATGCGCCCTTGGCCATTTTCAAATTTAGTATTGCGCCCTTAAGGACAAACAGGTTGTCGACCCCTGACTTAGAGAAATGTATAATACATCAGAGAAAAAAAAAGATTATCATCCCAACAGTCAAAATTGGCCTTCAAGCAAATGCAATGGCTGTTTTGGAAGACTATTTAGAGAAATAGACAATAGATCAGAGAGTAAAGAGATTATTCTGTCAACAGCTAAAAGTAGCCTTCAAAAAAAAGTAATTGCTGTTGTGGAAGAGTGGTTAACGAAATGGACAATAGATCAGAGAGAAAAGAGATGATTCTGTCAACAGTTAAAATTAGCATTCAAGAAAAAAGCAATGGCTGTTTTGGAAAACTACTTATAGAAATGAATAATAGATCAGAGAAAAAAATATTATCTTTCCAACAATTAAAATTAGCCTTAAAGCAAAAGTAATTGTTAAAAAATGAGGATTGAAAACAGATGTCCCGATGAACTTTTTTCTTTCATAGTCAACTATCAGAGAAAAATATTCTTTTTCTCTGAATGGTTTTTTAACATTGCATCTTGAACGTGTTTCATATTTTGTTTAATTTTTTTGGCTCTAAAGACAAGAAATTATGTTTAAAACTTATTTTTAATTGAGGAATTTTACCTAAATTTAAAAATTCATTTTATTCAAGCTGTCATTTTTCATACTGATAGTTTCATTTTGTACGAAATGTTCGAAATCTCTGGACTAGCAAGCTTGTCCCAGGAGTACAGGACGCAAAGACTTTTGCAAAGACGATTTAAAAAAATGAATTCTTATATTCAGTTACACTACCATACAAAAGCTTTGCTTGGGAATTTTTACAGTTACAAATACGAGACAGTCTAAACGTCCCTGGTTGCTGCTCATTAATATTTTTCTATGACCATGGAGGAAAAATACTTTTTTAATCTGGAAAGATAAAATAGAGTTGTAAACCAAGAGTACTCGCTTGGTTCTCAATTTTTCCGATAAGCAAGCTCGGTTTCTGTCTAATTAGCCTCAGAGTAGCAAAAGAAATTTGCCCGCAGCTCCACTACTGTAAACAGGGAATTGAAATCAATTTTGGTAATTTTATGTACCATCAAGACGATGAAAAGATGAACGCTTGCAGCCACTTGAGCTGACTTGCAAGAGCTTTACTGGCGGGTATTTTTATAGTTCTAAATACGTGACACTTAAAGCGTCCACAGCTGATTTTCATTACCATTTTTCCATCTGAGGAGAAAATGCAATTATTTCTAATTTTATCTGACAGGATAAAACAGAGTAAGTTATAAACCCACAGTACTCGCTTAATTTATAGCAGTTTTCCTAATTATCGTGAATGACAGTTGTGCATGTTGTCATACTTTTATTTATTTATTTTTTAATATGAGAAAAATTCAACGTATTAAGTACCTGGGTATTAGCCTATTGTATTCCTCTAACTCATGTAAACCTGTGGGGAAACATTTCTACTACTGGATAACTTGCATTGAAAGATGTCTTTAAACAGACTTACTACGAGGAAGAACGGAAATTCTCTAGGGGTTCTCAATCTTTTATACATTGGGGGACACTTTGAGCTTCTTGTTTTCTTGATGGAACCTCTTAATTAAGAGCAAAAGAAAATAAGATATCAATGCTTTATCCGACTCAAATTTACAAAATTATTATTGCATCGTTTTTTATCCCAATACAATTGAATAGTAAAGTAACTAATGCGTTTTTTTTAATATATTCTATGAAAAACAAAAAAAGCCTGCCATAAAGTCTCATAAAATAAGATTAGTATTAATCTCCAATGCATTAAATACTCCATGCTGAAGCAAAAACTAGATTAATCATATAATCATCCCTTCATTATGCATCAATATATGCTAATGCCACTTGGACGAGTCAAACATATGGGCCAGATGCCACCCGAATTAAGGCGAAGGAGTGCTCCTTTCGTTTGACGAGGAGCGTCGTGTATCAAGTGCGTCCTTGCGATTTAGAAACAGGAACCAAGCAAACATCTCCCAGGCTTAGCCTGCCTCCCCCAGAGGTATCGTTTGAGAACTTAGAGGACATTGTGACCACTAACCGATCTTACGTGTCCCAGTCACCATTAATGAACACGGCGGATCTTAGGGCGGCCCCAGTCCCGAACCTACATTCTCCAATACGAGATCGTTGTCTTTGACGACTGAGCAACCACTGCTCATTTTCCTTTTAATATTCTATATGAATCATCAAATTATTAACAATTTTAGAAAATGGAGAAAATTGTATGTATATGTTTTGTTTCAAAATGTTTAATAAATATTTATCAGCAATGTTTTTAATGTTTATTAATTTTATAAAACCATCGGTTTCAAAATTTTTTAGCATTTTAATTAGTATTTCAGTCATTTGCTTTGAAAAGGAAACTGATAAAAAATTTTAGCTAAATGAACTTATATTTAAATTTAAAATGAAAAATTCCTAAAAACAAGTTATTTTGTTATCTGTGTATACAATATGTTTCATTTAAATTTTCTATATTTTTTCTACATTCTTTTGTGCCGAGCGATGGTCTATTGGTTAGGGTGCTGGCCTTCGGTACCGAGTTCTTGGGTTAGAATCCCACAATGACATGGATGTTTGTAGCCGTTCGGAATCGGCTTTAAGCTGTACCCCCCCCCTGTCTCATTATCCCTCGTGTTGCAAAAAGTAGACCTTAGCCCTTCAAGCCAAACCAAACTATATTCATTTGTACAATCTCAAAAAAATACATAATTAAAGAAATTAATAAAATAATAAATGATGATTGAAATTTTCTGTATTCTATAATTATGTATTTGTACATATGGAATGTTTCGTTCTTAGCAGTATACTCGAAAGTGCTTACAATTCAGCCACTACTGTGATCACATCATTTATCAATTTTTCTTCAGCATTTATGTCTTTTACTTCACTTTTTTTTTCTATTTTATAAATACCAAAATAGAATACCAAAACAATTACCCTAATTTCCCGCCTATAATCCGCTAATTATAAGTTTAAAAACTTTAAATTTTCTTCTAATGCTTATTATACGCCGCCACATATTATCTGCTGTTAAAAGTTATTTTTATAATAAAATTTACAAATATCTTTCCTAAAAAATAATAATAGATGGCAGCACCTGCTCATAATTACACAGATTTTTTTTTAATTAGGATAAAAATTCTTTTCGGCCAAGAACAAAACGGTTTGAATAAAAGTACCCAATTAAATAAATATTTCCATTTTGTATATTTATTTCTATCAAGAAATAGCACTCGTTTAATCTAATATAGCGGCATTTTGCTGCATTCTTCATTGTTTTTCACTTTCAGCTCGCCAGATGGCGCTATAACTGCAGTTTAAATTTTTAATATGGATTGCAAATAACCATAGTAAATTAAAATAAAAATATGTATTTTATGAATTCTAAATTTTAACATCTTTTTTATTTAGATATTATTTAGAATAATTTATTTGTATCATTTTTCCTGTACTAATTAATTTAAATTTTTAGACTATTCTTACTGTTGTTAAATATAAAATTCTTAAGTCTATCCAAATTTTCACTTTGTTAAAGTACTTTTTTTAATTTAATGAAAATGTTATCATTAAGTAAAATAGTTTAAATTTAATTTTTTAACAGTAAAAGATATAATACTTTTTTCCATATACCTTTCATTTCTGTGAATCACATGAAATTAAAGTGGAAATTTAATCTGCGGATTATACGCCGCTGAGGGTTATACGGTATTTTTCTTTGAAAATATAGCGAAATTCGTAAACACTAACTCAACTGGTAAAAGCAATATTATGCATGCACACACACACACATATACACACACACAAATATATATATATATATATATATATATATATATATAGATAGATATATATACATATATATATATATATATATTATATATATATAATATACATATATATATATATACATATATATATATATACATATATATATATATATATATATATATATATATATATATATATATATATATATATATATATATAAGTGTATGTATAGTATTTCCAACAGAAAACATCCATTTATATTCATAACTTTTTTTGAATATAAAGTGTACATAAAAATTATACAATTTTTATAGAAATTTAAAACATTATATATGTTAAATAGGTATATTTATATTGGAATGGATTACTCATAAGTCCAACCATATAAAGTTAGATATAGAGATTAATGTTAAATTTTATTATTTAATAAGAATTTATAATAAATCACTTATAAATATTTAAGGCGAAATTGATCCATTTATCTATTACCAGTTTAGCAGAAGTATATTTATTTAACTAAAGTAACTAGATACTAGTAAGTCTGATAAGAAATTAAATGAATGAATCCTATATGAATGAATATAATTAGATGAATGATCATAATATGAAAGATTATGATTAGATGAAATACATTTAATTTGTAGAAATATTTTATTCTAAAATAAGAAACACAAAAATTATTTACAAATTATCCTTATATTGCATAGATATTATTAAAAATAAAAGTTATTAGTTAAAGTCCCCCTCTGAAACTTATAATCTGATATTTTGGTGAAGTTTAGAATTAGTTTTACTTTAATTTAATCTTTTGAAACCTGTCAATATGATTTATTAATATTGCAAACAAAATTAACGTAAAAATGTCCTAATTTGCTTCATCCTATATAGAAAAAATAGCTTATTTTTATTGATACACAGATATTAATTAAATCAAACATTAGGAAGAAAGATTTTTTTAAGGCCTGGAGTTACGTTTTTATTTTAAAGAAAAGTCGCTAGATGGCGACACTAACAATTATACTTTACTATAAAAAGTAAACATTTTTCTTTATATTAGGATAACATGACTTCAGTAACTATTTAGAAACAGTTTTAAAATTTCAATAAATAAAAATATATAATGACGGTTAGCGGTTTATTTAAATGCAGATTCACTAAACAAACTTCGAAAATAAATACATTGATACGATGTAAATTTAAAATATATTTGTGATTTCAGAAGTTACAGAAAAATAATGCAACTTAAACTATAATAAATTCTGATAGGAAAAAGATTGTATCTTTTTATTTCTTTCTATGGAATATAATAAACCATATATTTCTTACAATCTATCTTTGAACATCGATTACAAAATAGTCAAGTACAATATTTGTAAATTAAATCATCTTGTCATCTTTATTCTATAAGGCACGTAAGTAAATAACATTTTTATTGACTTTAAATATGTCGTTTATCTTTTTTTTTTTTTTTTTTTTTTTTTTTTTTTGTCAAACATAACTCGAACACTTGGTCTCTCCTTCTTACAAATATTTTAACTTATTTTAGAGTTGAGATGCAATATACAATCTCTTAGCTTCAGCAGTAGTTATTCGAATATTTACAGTAATTTCCAAGAAATATAGGGCTTTGAAAGGGTAGTCTGTTAAATTGCTTTCTGCAGTAAATTGTGGATCACTAATAGTACCAGCCATATTTCTGGAATCATTTCAGTTATTTCTTTCATTCCCAAAAACAATGTTTAAAAAAATGTAATTGATTTAATTCCGATGCACTGATTAAGTGCTAACTGTTCTTAAAAAATCTATATCAAAATATACAATTAAAATTATTTTAAAAAATTGAAAAAAAATTAGTAAACTGCATATAATCAAAGATGAATTTGTATAAATGTAAACAATGCGAGCACATAAAATTTATGTTAAAGGAATATGAGCAGTTTTTTTTCCCTTCCCACTCATGTCCGCTCTTAATCCCATAGAATTGAGTTTCACACAATATCACGAAATGGATTAACAACATTGGCGAAAAAAAAATTTCAAAACAAATTTGATATCTGTTTTCGCAGGTACGAATTTCAGAGCAGTTGCCAGCTAGGGGTATTACCATATTGTGTTCAAGATATGTCACTGGTGACTAAGCGTCATAATGACGTCAAAAGTCGCCAGAGAGAGGAAATAGAGA